>JARHVA010007027.1:225000-773127 GCA_037957365.1 Torreya grandis
CTTATTTGATTTGTAATATATGAGAAAGGCCTCCTCTAAGTTAGAATATGTGTGTAAGGAGAAAACAAGGAGTAGATGAAAGAACCAATTATATGCCTCCCCCACTAATGTCTACTGGAACAACTTCAGTTGAATCAAACTAATCTCATGAAATTGGAAAGCCTTCCAAAAGGCTTGAAGGTATATGAATGGATCTCTAGTTCCATCAAAGTGAGGCAATGATGGTATCTAAAAATGCATAGGCAATGAAGCTTCTACAAATGTCTTCAGAAGAGGGTTACCATGTAAATCATTAGCATCCATCTAAGACTTATAGGACATTTTTTCCAAGGTAAGAAGATGTACTTGGTGTTGTATTTCACCAACTACATACATCAAATAAATAATCTCTTGGGATGGTATATTAGTATCTTCAAGTGGTTCATTTAATCATTGAATTTGATTATTATTTTTATCCATGGGAATACTACATTTATAAATTGGATGATAGAGAGGAGGTGTTTTCACTTGAACCTTTAGAGGAATGGTAATTTGGACCTTAATAGAGGGATGTGGGCTACCATTCTCTTTGGGTGAAGAGTGAGAAATATGTACTACTGTAGTAGGGGGTGTCTTAGGAGATTCATTGGTATCTTTATTATTTAGTGACTCACATTATAATTGAGTAGAGGATTTTATTCTATCATTAACATTCACAATATTTGAAATAAAATCATGTATAGAATTAGAAACAACATCTGGTAGTGCATTATGTTTGAGAGGAGTGAGAGAAGAGTTAGAAAAATGAGATGCCTTTTCTTCTTCAATATGTACATAATAAGCATCATTATTCCATGAATTATCATTATCTTTATTTTATTTGTAGTCACTCTCATTTTCAAATTCATTTTCATGTTCACTATCATACTCATTATCATTTCCATCATCACTAGGGAGAGGGGTAAGAGATTAAGTTAATGCTTTTCTAATATGAAATAAATTATCATGTGAAATTAGAATATTATGTGCATTATGCTATCCATGGATGGAGTGTATGCATTATTTCCATTTAAAATATGAGAAGTAAGATAAAGAGAGTAATCATTTAGACATTATTTTGACAATGTAAAGTTAAGAATGCGAGATGGATCATTTAAACTATGCATTAGAATTTTGATTCTATTGCATTTATATTATTGTAATTTGAACATAGAAGTAGTAAAAGATAGAGAGAGAGATTAGGTTCAAATGGAAGTAAATTATCACTAATAATAGGTTCACTTAGAGTCACATGAATAGTTTGTTCATTTTGTAGATTGAGCATAGCAGAATGAGATGAAAATTACCTTTCCCATTTATCAAAATTATTTTCTTTAGAAAAGGGGAAAAAAGAGACAGGTTTGAGAGAAGAATATGCATTTAATTTTTTTTCGCTATCACTTTCATATGTATCATCATATTCATAATCACAATAATATTATTTATCTTCATTATAAATTAAATCATTTTCCACATTTTTAGCTAATATGCAATTTTGCAAATTTGTCCATTCATTGTCATAATTATGAGAAAAAATTAGAAATTGATCTACGGGATGAGAGGGAAAAAGTGGCTTAGTGGCCATTTTATTTCTTTCACCAAAGAGAATATGTAAAATTAATATTTATCAAATAAATTCAAGAGTAACTGCTAACATAGATAGTTTGAAAATATTTTTGACACTATCAATAATTTGTAAAAAATCCAAAATTGTTATCTAAAAATTGTAAGGAAAGCTTGGGGTTTGAGGACCTAGTTTGGAAATATAGGGTTTTGGGTTGGTGTTTTAGAATTTTTTAAAATTATTTTAATAATTTAAATTAAAAAATAAATTTTAATAAGATAAATGCAAAAATATTTATACAAAAATAAAAAATAAGTGTACCTAGGGTTTTGATATTTTTGGGGTTTTTAGAATTTTGAAATTATGGAAATAATTTACATTATAAAGTAAATTTTAATAAAATAAATGCACAAAAATTTATAAAAATATCAAAATTTTGAAATTAAATTTTTTCACAAAGTATGAAGTAAAAACCCTAAGTATACCTAGGGTTTTAGATTTGTTCAAAGTAAGTCAAGTTCATAAAATGTTTTATTATTTTTGGGAAACTAGTATTTAGTTCCTAAATAATAAAATGTATAGATTAGGGAAAAATCTAATATAATATGGTAAAATATAGGTTTTGATCAAATTAATTACATAGGGAAGAGAAGTAACTTATATAGAAAAGTAAACTAAGATGATTGTTTCAAAGCCTAAAACTATTTCTCAGGACTAGGAAGATGTTAAGAATTTGGATCTATATTTTGTTTCATGAAAGGAAAATAGTGAAAAAAATAGGATACTTCAAGGTTTAGTTCTATAGTCTAGGTCCTACCACTATTGTCCAAACTAGTCATAGAGATTTGAGTTTTTTGGGCTTTATCCATTGTCCTTGTGTGAACCTGTCTATGACATTTTAAATCTTGAATGTCGATGGAGATCCTTATAGAGTTATTTTAATATTAAAAACCATATGTCCATATACACACATGAAGAAATAAATACATCAAAATCAAAAGGGGGGAAAACTAGGTTAGGGGATGTATGATCACATGATCTAGAACCCATGTTGTCTTGATCACTGTCTACATTAAACCTCAAGCTAGGGTCTCAAATCAAATGTAGTTCTCCCTTAGGTAATGTGAATAATTAACATGAATGGTATATGTAAGACTGAACTTTAGCCTAGGCCCCTTCTTGATCAAACAAATAAATCTATGTGTGATATGAAATGTTGAGATATATTATTGACTGATTTTTAGTTATGTATTATGCCAAAGTAGTAAGTGTTAGATATAAAATTCCTTGTGAAGTCCTTTATATAGGCTCTTTATTTTGAATTTAGGAACTTTTATTCACATTTTACCAACATTATAAAGATAGATAAAACTTAAGGATGAAGCTAAAATGGGCTTGGGACTTATTAAGTGAGGGAACCTAACCGTTGGGACTCAAAAATGAAATTAGATAGGAGCACTAGAAATAGGACACCCTAGGGTCCAATGCTATAGTCCAATTCTAGCATTCTTATCCTATAGGCTCAAGACCTAAGGTGATAGGATTGGCCTAGGAAATCTAATCTAGTTAAGGTGGAATGATCATTTGAAAATCTTAGGATGATTTGGGATAAGAAAAAAGGTGACTCAAGCATGAAAAAAGACAAAGATAAGTAAAATAAAAGACATGGTTAATGTGAATAAAGCTCATATTCTCTAGTCAGAGTCTCTTATGAAAGGACTATGAAAATACATGATATGTTTTGTTGCTTGACTAGTTTAGGGTATATGCAGTGCCCTTATTACATAACATAATGATGAAGGAAAGGAGCAAGCCATTTATTATTTTAGTCTCACCCTAATCTCATATGAGATAAATTACTCCTATTAAAAAATCTTGCCTAGTCATTCTTTTCACCTCAAAAAATGTTTGACATTGTATACTAAATATTCAAGTTTATATCATCATTAAAGTTGATCCTCTCAAATATCTACTATCAAAATCATCCCTCTTAAGATGAATGGCCAAATGGATAATGTTACTTAGTTAATTTGACATTGAATACGTTCACCAAAAGGCCATTAAAGGATACATAATTACGGATCACCTCATTGAGGCACCTATTTTAGACATTAAGACTCTTTTTATATACTTCCTTGATGAATCCATCATGAATACCATAGAATATAATGTATGAAAACTATATTTTAATGGATCTTTTACCATGCACGGATCAGGAACTAGTATCCTTTTGATGACTCCACAAAGAGACCTTATCCCTAAGGATTTTTTACTAGAATTTTCATGCACCAATGACATTTATGAGTATGAAGCTTTAATTTTTGACACTAAATTAGCCATCCAATGGAACATCCAACACCTCTAATTATTTGGTCATTCATAGCAAATAATCAAGCAAGTCAATGAAGAGTTACAAACTAGAAATGAGAAATTACTCCCCTATAAGTAGTTGGTAGATTAGTTAAAGAAAAAAAATTAGTATATTACATTTAAACAAGTGCTAAGGTGGAGTAATGAGTTAGATAACTCCATGGCTACTATTAGGTCTCTCATTGGCCTTCTTGAGGATGTTTTTGAAGTAAATTTTCTCATTGAATGTTTGATCTTATCAACCCATCAATCTATGGCTCCTCTAAAAATTTGTGCTATTTTTGATCCAAATCTCCCCTAGTATCATGCTATTTATAACTATCTCCATGGCAATATCCTTCCACTAAAATTGAATCACCATCAGCATAAATACTTCATCCACTAAACATCATGTTTTATTTTTAATGGTAGCATTCTCTATTAGAGAGACTATGATGGGACCTTGTTGAGATTTTTGACCTTGGAAGAAGCTACTCTTTTCATCAAGGAGGTCCATGATAGTATCTATGGTGCCCATGTCAATCAAATGAGCCTATCTAAGAAATTTCTCAAAACTAGATACTATTAGCCTACCATGGAACAAGATTCCTAATAATATGTACAAAGTGTGTAGCCTACCAAAAACAAGGTAATATTATCCATGAAAATGCACAAGAATTTCAACCTATTATGATTCCATGCTCTTTTTCTATATGAAGACCAAATTTGGTTGGAAAGATAAATCCCACATCATCTAATGGCCACAATTTTATCATCATAGCTACAAAGTATTTTACAATTGGGTAAAATATATGCAACTTACTTACACCATATGTCCTTAGATTTATAAATTAATCCTGAATTAGATCATTTTCCATTTTGGAATTATATCCAACATCCTATTAGATAATGTCAAGTCCTTTAAAAATCAAGAAGTCAAGGACTTGTGCAATCATTATCACATCATGTATCAATTTTATACAACCTATCACCCCTAGGCGAATGGATAGGCTAAAGCTACAAATAAAACCCTTATCAATATTATTAATAAAATAGTTAATGATGTAATAAAAAAATTGAACTTGTAATTATATCTTGCACTCTAGTCATATCAAAAAAGTGTTCAAACATCCACTCAGGCTACTCTATATTATTTTACTTATTAAATAGAGGAATCTTTCTTGTAGAAGTGGAGACTTCATCTTATGCATTTCACTATAGGGCATCATCACTGATCAAAATTTTAGAAAAGAAAATTTATAAGAGTTATAACTTCTAAATGAAATGTGTTAAAATGCCCTAAATAACCTTTAGTCATATCAAAACATATTAAAAGTCTAATATCACAAGAAGATCCAATATTGAGAGTTTGAGTTGGATGATCTAGTCGTAAAAGAGAATTAAAAAAATACCAATATAGATAGGGATAATAAAGGAAAATTTTAATCTAATTGGCTCTAGCCCTATATAATCATTAATAAGTTTGGATCAGGAGCCTATAGGTTTGCCATACTATATGGTGAAGAGCTCAATGAGCCACTAAATATAATGAATTTAGAATTATTATATACATGATAGGCTCTAATTTACCACCATATATGGGTCCCAACTCTTAGGTGCATATCCATTTCCATTCCACACTTTCTTTTTGTTGGAAATATTGTCATTGATGTCAAAGGTTTAGTATTATTTGTGATAAAGGCCCCATTACATTTAATGTTGTTTGTAATAAATATATCTTGGCTAAAATGATTTAATATTTATTTAATATTAATGAATATATTTTTGGTTGCATATGAGACAAAAGAAGGGCCCATGGAGAATTTGAAGAGCAATGAGGTAAAGACAAAAGAAGGATGGGACACATTTTCCCATGAAGAGCCATCTTGGGGAATACCAAGAGTCACCAAGTGAAGACAAAAGAGTAAGGGCACAATTTCTCATGAAGGGACACTTTGAGGAATATGAAGAGTCACCAAAGATAAGGACAAAATTGGGAAGGATGTTTTTGATCATGAAGGGTCACCACATGACTTTTAAAAGGCTTGAATATGAAGTGTCATCCAATATTGGCACCATTTTCCATGAGGATTGAAGGGTCACAAAGGGGGAAGGCCAAAGGTCATTCGAAAAGATATAAATAAAGGCTTGAGAAGCCATTTGTAATATGAAAGATAGAGGTTGATTTGATATTGTAATATCTAGCTTAGAAGAGCAATTGTGAGAGATGAATATGATTTGTATTTGTTATATCTAGCTTAGAAGATCAAAGGTGAGAGAGAGGAAAGAGATGTTGTATTGAACTATCATGTGTTGAGATAGCAACATTGAGAGATAGGTGTGTGGTATACAAAAAGGGGTTGGTGCTCCTATGGGTTGGTGCTCACGAATTGTTGATAGGTTGGTGCTTAGCAAAGGGGTTGGTGCTCTTATGGGTTGGTGCTCATGAATTGTTGCTGGGTTGGTGCTCAGAAAAGGGGTTGGTGCTTCTGTGGGTTGGTGCTCACAAATAGTGGTTGGCTTGGTGCTTGGCAAAGGGGTTTAAAGCTCCTATGGGTTGGTGCTCATGAATTGTAGCTAGGGTGGTACTTGGTAAAGGGGTATGGTGCTCTGGTGGGTTTGTTCTCATGAATATACTTGAGATTGTTGTCTATGGTTTTTCCCACATTGGGTTTCCACGTTATATTTGGTGTATCTCTCTGTCTTGTGTGATGTTTATTGTTTGAGTTTTATTGCATATCTTGAATGTTTGATTAAGTATAATTTTATAAAGGGAAAGTTTTATAAGATATATAATATACTGATTCACCCCCCCTCTTAGTATATTCTATGCTTAACAATTGGTATCAGAGCAGGTTCCTTTTTCAAAAGTTTTATAGCTTGAAGGTAGATCAGGAAAGCATGATGGCTGGGTCACAGGATGGATTTTATACAAATAAGGCACCTTTGTTTGATGGGATGAATTATGCTTTTTGGAGCATGAGAATGAAGGTTTATTTGATGGCCCTTGGATTTGACATATGGAAATTAGTGGTGGATGAATATGAAGATCCACAGACATCTACAATTACTCAAATAGAAAAGAAGGCAACTGAATGTAATGGTAAAGCTTTAAATGCTATTTTATGTGGTTTATGTGAATCTAAATTTCTTAAAGTTATGAAATGTAAATCTACTCATGAAACTTGGGTAAAACTTGAGAATATTTACAAAGGTGATGGAAACGTTTAGCAAGCTAAGTTGTAGACTTTTAGAAGTCAGTTTGAAAGTTTGAAGATGGAAGAAGAAGATATAACAAGTTATCTTTTGTGAGTTGATCAAGTCGTAAATTAGATTCAAGGTCTTGGAGAAACATTGGATAAGTCAATGGTGGTGCAAAAGGTTTTGAGATCTCTACCAATGAGATATGATGTAAAGGTTTCAACAATTGAGGAGATGAAGAATTTAGCCAAGATAAAAATGGATGAGCTTCATGGTATTCTCATGGCATATGAGATGCGGACAGAACAAGATAAACCCTCAAAAAGAGAAGTGGATTTCAAGACATCAAAAAAGGAGAAAGATAAGATTCAAGAATCAAGTGATAGTTCTAGTGATGATGAAGATGACAATGGAGCACTTTTCATTCACAAGCTAAAAAGAGAAACAGGTAAATATCAAGGAAAATTACCTTTTAAATGTTTTAATTGTGGAAAGATTGGACATTTTTTAGCTAGATGCCCAGATAAGGTTAATGATGAAGAAGAAGGAAAGCCTACATACAAGAAGAATTTCAAAGGTAAATCTAAGAAGGGATTGAAGAAGAAGAGCATGAATTCTAAGGATCCTAGCTCAGATGAAGATAGTGGAGTTAGTGATTCAGAAGAAGAAGAGATTCTATTCATGGCCATACATGAAGGTGATCAAGAAGAAGAAGATGAGGAAGTTGAAGTAGATATGGAAGGAGAACTCAATTGTGCCCTAGAAGAGTTAGAATCTATTAAAAAGAAGAATTAAAGATTAAAGTGCCAGATCAAGGAAAATGAACAAGAGTCAAAGGAAATGATTGAAGATCTATAATCACACTTTGAAGAAGCCAAGAAGAATGAAAAAGATCTCACAGCACAGTTGGAAATAACAAGAAAATATTGTGAAAGGTATGTTATTAAAATTGCCTCTTTAAAAGAAGATATTGAGAAAGTAGTCAGTGATAAAGTAATCAGTGATTCAAAATTTGAAGATAGCACTAACATGCTGAATAAGATATTGGAAAGTCAAAAAGCATATTCAGATAAGATAGGGATCAGTTTTGAAAAGAAAAAGAGCTATGCTGAAGCTCTTAGACAAGAGGAAAAAAATGGAGAGAAGTGAATAATACAGAGGACACTCCAAATAGAGAAGGCTGGAAGGAACAAAGCTACAAAAGGCAATTAGGTCAGAGATATACAGACAAGTCTTATTTTTATGGATATTGTTTTTATTGTAATGGATATGGTCATAAGAAATTAGAATGTAGAAAAGAGCTAACAATTTTAGAAATAAGAAGGAAAGTCAAGTAGAGTCAAGCAGAAGCCACAACTCTTTTGCTCCTCTATCAAGCTTTGATGAAGGGACCATAGTATGTTACAAGTGCAACAACTTTGGACACATAGCTCAGTATTGTAGAAGCATGTTCGAGTCAGTTTAGAAGGATCAGAGTTTCAAAGCTATATTCATCAATAAGAAGGATTAGAGTGTCAAAACACCATTCATCAGGAAGAAGGTTCAAACATGTTCATGGTAGAAGAAACAACCTAAAGATTTTATGTTGGTGTAGACAACTCTACATGTGAGAGGTAAAGATCAGCCATGATTAATTGATAGTGGATGTTTGAGGCATATGATAGGAGATAAAAGTAAATTCATATCTCTAAAGAAGATCAATGATGGTATAGTGAGATTCAGAGATAAAATCACTGCCAAGATAGCTAAAAAAGGTACTTTGAGTTTGGATTATGGTAGAACTAAGACTAAAAATGTTTTATATGTAAAAGGTCTTAAGCATAATCTATTGAGTGTTAGTCAAATTTGTGATCAAGGATACACATTAAGGTTTCATGCTAAAGGTTGTGATATTAGAAGAAAAGATTCAAATCAGTTGATTGTAGATGCTCAAAGGATAGGGAACAATGTATATGTTTTGTCAGATATCTTCTCAAAGGCATGATCAAAGGATACATTCAAAGATCGGTGAGAGGAGTTAGGAGTAATTTATATTACTTCCTACCATTGATTTTCAGCATCAAGTGAGGGGGAGCTAAGTGTTAGCTCTAGGTAAGCCCTTTGCCATTGATGTCAAAGGGGGAGAATAATAAGTATAGGTATAGGTACAGAAAATAGGTACAAGGAATAGGTACAGGTTGCTACAGTAAGGGGGAGTTACTGTATGTTTTAAGATGATGGTATGTGTAGGTGATAGGATGTGGTAGTTTCAATATTGTGGTTGCCGTCAATGACAAAGGGGGAGATTGTTGGAAATATTGTCATTGATGTCAAAGGTTTACAATTATTGGTGATAAAGGCCCCATTGCATTTAATGTTATTTTTAATAAATATATCTTGGCTAATATGAGTTAATATTTATTTAATATTAATGAATATATTTTTGGTTGCATATGAGACAAAAGAAGGGCCCATGAAGAAGTCGAAGAGCCATGGGGTAAAGACAAAAGAAGGATGGGACACATTTTCCCATGAAGAGTCATCTTGGGGAATACCAAGAGTCACCAAGTGAAGACAAAAGAGTATGGGCACAATTTCTCATGAAGGGACACTTTAAGGAATACGAAGAGTCACCAAAGATAAGGACAAAAGTGGGAATGACGTTTTTCATCATGAATGGTCACCACATGACTTTTCAAAGGCTTGAATATGAAGGGTCATCCAAGATTGGTGCCATTCTCCATGAGGATTGAAGGGTCACAAAGGGGGAAGGCAAAAGGTCATTTAGAATGATATAAATAAAGGCTTGAGAAGCCATTTGTAATATGAAAGATAGAGGTTGATTTGATATTGTAATATCTAGCTTAGAAGAGTAAAGATGAGAGAGAGGAAAGAGATGTTGTATTAAACTATCATTTGTTGAGATAACAACATTGAGAGATAGGTGTGTGGTATACACAAAGGGGTTGGTGCTCCTGTGGGTTGGTGCTCATGAATTGTTGCTGGGTTGGTGCTCGATAAAGGGGTTGGTGCTCATGTGGGTTGGTGCTCATGAATTGTTGCTGGGTTGGTACTTGTCAAAGGGGTTGGTGCTCCTTTGGGTTGGTGGTCATAAATAGTGGCTGGGTTGGTGCTCGACAAAGGGGTTTGAAGCTCCTATGGGTTGGTTCTCATGAATTGTAGCTAGGGTGGTACTCGGAAAAGGGGTATGGTGCTCTTGTGTGTTTTTTTTCATGAATATACTTGAGATTGTTCTCCTTGGTTTTTCCCACATTGGGTTTCCATGTTATATCTGGTGTCTCTCTCTATCTTCTGTGATGTTTATTATTTGTGTTTTATTGCATATCTTAAATGTTTGATTAAGTGGAATTTGATAAAGGGAAAGTTTTATAAGATATATAATATACTGATTCACCCCCCCTCTCAGTATATTCCATGCTTAACACTTTTCATTACACTCCATTCTCCCATCCCAAACCTTGGTCTTAAAAGTGGGAATCTATTATAGGTGTACATAGTAATAGGAGATAAATATTTAAAATAGAGGTGATTAATTGATTATTTTTATAGGGGAACATTTATTGAAGATTCTTTTGGATTTCATCCATTTTCATAGATCCTTCATCTTATCACACCCTCATACATCACCCCTATCACATTTTCTTTGATGAGTAAGGTTCCTCTTAGCCTCCACCTAATTCTATCCTCATTTGTCTCTCACTATCCTTAGACCATATTCCATAATCTCCCAATAACTTTTTCATTATGTAAGAGTAAAAAGTAGGTCTTACTTTAGGGCCTATCATACACTATGACACTGAATCTTGATCGATTATGCTACACCCCATATAATTTTGGTTTTAGGTCAATTAGATCCTTGTTTCAATCCCATAATTTGGGAAAATATACCCCATGTACATATCTCTTGTCATATCTAATACCATTATACATAATCATATCATTTCCATCACATAATGATATCACTTTTATAACCAATTTTTTATCCCTACCTTTAGTATATTTAGTCTTATTGTTGTGTGTATACATGAATGTGTGAATATTTTGAATATGTGTGGTTGTTTGATTAATCATTTAGTATTGTATATACTAATTAAATTGTCTTATTATCTTATCTTTTTAATGGGGAAAAGGATGGTCTAGGTGACTCCCAAACTTGTCTTGTGCAAAGTCACTTCAAAATAGAGTTTCACATGTACTATGTTTTGAATGTTCTTTGACTTCTATCATGTCATTGTTACACATTTTACCAGTACAATATTAAAATGGATTACATAGACCCATCCAATTCCCATCACCATATCATCTATCCCTCACTATCTAACATACTCATTCTACCATCCCATCACTATCCCACCTCCTTGGTATAGGAGGATTATTACCCAAACCCAAATTTGTGAGACATAAAATAATTAAACATGGATTATCATTTATCAAGCACATGTATTATCATTTCAAATAAATAAATCTCATTAACATTAATTAACATTACATCCATATAAGTACATAAGATGACATCCATAAAAAAATTTATTTCATAACATTTCAGAAGTTTACATATCATCCATAAAATCATAAAACATCATCACATAAATAATCATCTATCAAATGCATGCATCAATATCTAACATAAATTGAATCCTCAAAAATTCATCCAAATCATATAACACAAATGAAAATATCCATAATCATCTCATATATATCATCATCACAACATCAATAAACACATAAACCATGCATAGTCATAACATCCAAAACATATCACATCACATCAAAATCTCACCATATATAATAATTTCAAATGCCCACATAGATTCCATATAAAAATATATATATAATATAAGGGACCCATACACATAAATGTACTAAAATACAGATCCATATACACAATCTCCCATAGTCTCAGTTAGACTCTTGGTCGTCCCCTAGGATGTTGATGTACTGAATATGAAGAGCTAGCTTTGAAAGTGGCCACACACTATCTAGGTGGCACTATATCCTCATATAGGTCCTTATAATATTCAACCTCTAATTTAAATCTCAATATTATTTGCATAACCCTATCCATCGCACCTACTAGCATAGTTGTGTCTACCTCCTTTTTGGCCCTCTCAGCTACCTGATCCTATCCTATCAGATCTTTGATATGAGTCTGCATCTGAATAATTTTTCCCTATAGCCCATAAATTTTTGTCTCAATTTTGAATATGGATTTTTATAAATAACTATTTGATCTTTTAAATTACTGACCTATCCTTACATACCAATAACCTATCCTTGTGTCTAGGCTAACTACCCATCTTATCCTTATAACTAGGCCTAAAGTTAGTCTCTCTCCATAGTAATCCATACTATTTTAGGAAGTTGTGCTTGAAAATATATCTTGATATGTGTTAATAATGATATCTTATCCTCTATCAATGGCACTTGATATGGTCCTACAATGTCACCACTCCCACTGGCTCCAACTTGTGTCCCAATAACCCTAACATGTGCACTGCTCCCTCTAGCCTGGGTCCCACTCCCTCCAACCTAAGTTATTAATTATACATATCCATTTTATATATCTCATAGATCCCATCCATCTACATTAATTTCATTTGGGCCTCCCTATCCATCTTAAGCATCTTGTACAAGGACTTGTCCTCTCCTCTATCTCTATATCCTCTCCTAAGCCTATAATACCCTCCTCACCACTCCTCTCCACACCTTGAGCATGTGTGTAATCAATCCCATGAGTATCCTATAATATCAACATGAAGTATATATAGTGATCATACCTAGGTCTAGCATCAGTGTTTGAAAGTCCCATGGGACTAGGGCAAAGCTATCATAATTCATGCATGTTGTAATTGTTGATTATTTTATCCACAAGTCAAAATGGGTCAACCCCCTTATAGTTAAAAACTTATTTATGGGTATAATAAAATTTTATAAGTTTTATTTAATGTCATATCATACATTTTTAGCCTTGGTCATGGTCTAATTAGTCTATATGTCATTTTGAATCACTTAGGGGTCATTTTGGGGTCTTAAATACAAGTGGCATAGTTTTCAAGGTGTCCAAGTGTTATATTTATATTTAAAACATCCAATATGTCATATTTTATTTCAATAATGTTAGTCCCATATGAAAATTGTAGGTTCTCAAATTGAAAATCAAGAAAATAACTAAAAAAGGAGTTTGGCAATTATAGGGCCTATAGGAGAGTCTAACACATGTAAAAACCTTGTGGGATGAATCTTAAACTTCCATGGAATAATATTAGTGTTTTATCATCTTTATAAGTGAAAAAAATGGTCAAAAACATTTTTTTCCTTCATCGCCCTTTTAGACATACAGAACCAAACAACATGTTTATGCTTAGTGCAACAAGTTAGATAAGTTTCAAACCAAATGACTTAAAGAGGTGACAGTAAAATTATTTTACTTAATTTTAATAACAATATTTCAAATATCAGTCAATCATGGTTTATGAACCATCCTTTATAAGCTGACTATATTTTTCTGCTTATTAAACCCCATACCCTATAGGTTTCCTACTCATATGGATAGGTCCATATAATATAGATGATGGAATTAAATTCAAAGGACATGGGAATATTTATCACATGTTCCCATGCTTGTTTTCATTTTTAAATGTGTCTTTATGGGTACAACATTTTTAGTTTACAAGTTGGTCTCATTTGGGATGACAGGCCAATTCCCACCACTTTCAAATTTTTATGCCTTGGTAGTTTTTTCAGAGGATGTTGATGGTTTTTTTCATGTTTTAAATGTAATTTTTATTCCCTCTCATTCTCATCTCACTATCTAAATCAATCACATGGATTAATAATAAAAACACATCCTAACACAATTAGCCTTTTCATGATTTTCATGTACAACCAAATATATGAATTTTTTAAGAATATGCATGAATATAAAAATAAGAATATCAATAATTTGAACATGTTCTTGAGCATGATCAATCAGGACAAATTCCTCAAATGGCACATAGGGGACTATGGTAGTCATATGTAGCACTCATACATGCCTAGTCCATTGATGTGCTCCTATAGGTGATTAAAAGAGAAAAATCATGTTGAAACAAGGAACATAGCTCATTTTAATCCATTCATGGTTTTAAAAATCCATTTTTAGGTATTAAGATATGTCTAAAAATCATTAAAGGTCAAATGCAATTCACATTGTCCATACTTATATTCATTGCCTACAAATGAAAGGGTACCTACAAGTGTTTCAATAGAGAATGAAAACATTGGAGTGAGAGTAGGGAAACATGTTTAAAAATCTCAAAGATGAAGATAATCCATTTGAGAAATTTAATAAAGGCTATAATGGGTTATAAGCTCTTACACTATCCATTATTTGAAATATTACTCTACTGACTTTATATTGAAGAATTCACCTACAAGTGGTACTGACAGAGAATTAGATGTTTCATATGGAAGTATTGAAGCATGTGATGAAACCCTTATTGAAGTCTTAGTGTGTTTTATATATCATGGTATATATATTAAGAATGATAGATTGGTAGGTAAGGTTGATGTTTAATTTCAAAGGTGATGACTATGGATTCAAGGATCAAATTCCTAAAACATGGAAAATGGATCACCTAACCATCTTGTTGATACCATATGACAAGGTACCAAGAGATTTTATTAATATTAATGATTATAACTTGTATCCTCCATATAGGATAAAATCCTTGTAAAAGTATTAAAACATTTGACTAGTGTAAAGTAGTATTTGGGGGCCTCAAAGTTTCCCATTTGCCCACTAACATCATACATTGATGTCTACAGGGTTTGGAAATTCAAGGTGACGCTAGCATATAAAAGTGAAAATAGGGAATGTATTAATTTTTTAATTATCTTATTAAGAGTAAAGGCATATTAATGAACATAAGGATAATCAAAAAGAGGTTGATATGCAATGTTTTGAGCCTCATCTACACCTATATGTGTCTTCTCCTTTGAAACTACCCACCTACATCTAAGTGCAAACTCCTACATCATCCATAGTAGGGACTTAAGCATGGATATACCAATTTTTTTTATATAAGGTGACTCCCAAAGATATCAGAGGATTTAAAAAGAATATGTGGTATAGTTTTCAAAGGCAATGTCTACCTACATGCCCTTTTGTGTCAAAAAAGTTAACTATAATTGATTGTTATAGACAGTGAGTAAAAAGTAGAGTTCTCAATTTAGATATAGCATTAAAATGAGGTAAAAATGTCCAAACAAATGTAAAACTACCTTGGGGATTCAATAAGAGTATATAGGCAATAGTTTAAGGCTTTCAACCATACAAGACTACCTAATAGTTTAAGGCCTTCAATTATATGGTGAAGATTTCCCCCAAACTTTGACTGTGTTATTTGTGTGTCATGCTTAAATTGATGTTCTTTGTTAACTGAGTCATCCAATTCCTTTTTTGTTCTAAATCACGTAGACACCCTTAGGATAAATCCCATTCTAAAACCAAAATCAAACATCCATCTCATATTCTCCATCACCATATTTGGATACAACATTTAGTCTTGAAAAATGAATCTTAGTGGTCACCCATCTCTCCCATCTTCATTACCATCCTTTGACTAGGTATTATCAACGAGCATAACCTTGACAAATATTTAATCTAGCACACATCACTTCTTTATAATTTTTCTCTTCATACTTAGCTCTCATCTAATCATCCCATTATTAGTTTGAGAGGTACTTGATCACATCATATCCTTAGTCTCCTTGATAAATTGAACCCTTGAAATATTTTGGATTTTGGTAATTAATATGCACATCCCCTTGAATCCATAATCAAAATAATTTCCAAATCATATTCATTGACCACCATTATATTTTATTTTTAAGACTAAATTAGTGTATAAAGCCATATCATCTCTCATCACACCTAGTCACTTTTTCACCCTCAGCATCCAATATGCCAATGCAAACATGTACCCAAATTCTTAGAATGAGATAAAGATCCAACTAAGAGAATAACTTCTTGCAGAACTTAGGTGATCAAAATTAGGATCATGATGATACACATAATTAAATGCACACTCCTAGAGGAGAAGATGACCAATTCATGAATGAATTCTTCTATAGTGATGAAATTAGAGCATGATTTGACCAGTTTATAGATGAAAACCATGACCAAATTCTAGCTGAAGTCATTAGAATTGGGGACACATTTCCCCCAAACTTTGACTGTAACCTTTTATAACATTTAGTCTATCAATCTACTCAGCCTAACACTCCCCGTCAACATGTCCATACTAATAAATAACCTAACAAAGATAAACTTATGGACCATGAATAAGAACTTGATGACTAAAAATAAGTCCCATTCCATAATAATTATGTCAAGGTTGATAGGATAAAAATCACTCTATAGGATCGATTAGATCAAATCACACAACAAATTAATTCTTTAACATCCCAATTATGTACAAAAAATTAGTGACCATCCTCCCCAAGACAAAATATCTCCAACTCTAATATGCCACACACAAGTCATGTCCAAACCTCTAATCCTCTCAGGGATCCATCATTTACATCAGAATGGAAGATGATGAAATAAACTCTCCAATAAATTGACCCTCACATGTAAGTGATGAAATATAAATATGAATATTTTTTCTCTTATCCCTTACACATGAGCATTCTACAATTTCTATTCACAATTCACTTTTAGGTACCTAAATTTGAAAAATATCAATGGAAGGGTGATCCTTGTGATCATGTTCAATATTTTTATGTGGCTTTCCATGAGTTTGTGTATGATAACACATAATTACTAAGAATTTTTCCAAAGATTCTCACATGAATAACACTATAATGGTTCATGCATTTACCAAAGAGGTCTATATCTAGTTTTAACGAATTAACTAAAAAATTTGTGAGACATTTATCATTCAACATAGAACATGATGTCTCCATTATATACCTCTAAGATAGTAAGAAAAGGAATGGGGAAAGTTTGGCCTCTTTCTTACAACATTGGAGAAGCTTGGAAAGCCACTTTTGATGTATAGTACCAAAAAAGGAGTTGGCTAATATATTTGACAATAACCTCAAAATAGAGATATAATATCAATTGAAATTCCAATGTGACAAAACCTTTAATAAAATTATTGAAAAAGGGATAAAAATTTAGAAAGAACTTATTGATAAGGGAAAAATAAAATTATACACCCAAAATGAGCATAATCAACATCAAGATAATTTGATTTCAAGCAAATAAAAAATATTCAATAAGAATAAGAATGTTGTGGGGGATGGAGTTATAGAATCCAAACAACATGTCCAAATTATATTAAAGAGGACTCCCATAGATCAATAAAATGTCTCCTCCGTCTGAGTGCCATGAGGTAATCCAAAACCTAAAATAAGAAAAAGACCTCTTACCTACCTAGGAGTGACTTTTAAATTGGTCTTTCAATAATTAATCATCACTAACATGATTAATCTTCCTAAAATATGACATTTGGATGATATTAAACCTCAACTTGATTGGTATCACAAGGATGAATTCTATTAATATTATAGATTTAAAGGTCATGACATACATAAAGGCATGCAATTAAATAATTATATTTGGGATCTCATTGAAAAAAGAGATAATGAAGTAGAGGGGGAGAGTACTCATAACTAGTAAAAAAATTAGTAGCTTGGTATTTATTAGGACCCTTTACCCAATAATGGTCAAAGATAAGGGATGATACCTAGAGACTAGGGTCAGGCATCCACTCCTAATCTTACAAACTATCATGCCATCCTATACCACTATGTTAATTCCATTAAAATACATAGCCCCCAATAGCCCACTCTACCATCATTTACCATAGTAATAATCAATCAATCCATGACTGAATGCATCGTTACTACATGCCATAGTAAAATTGTAGTTCTTAGAGCACCACCAAAGGACCCATATACATCCACATCTTAAAAGGTCGATATCTCCAAAAAAATCATTGTATTTTTATATAGGCCTTATGATATAATATAGCAACTAGAGAAGACCCTTGCTCAATTCTCACTCATGGATATTCTCAAAACATCATTTATGCATTGGTAGATCCTCAATCAAGTCTTAAATGATCTAAAAGTCCCCCAAGATATTAACACCAGAAATTTCAAAGCATTAGTGGGTTATTTGTCTCCTTTGCAATAAATCACATTTATTACCCAAGATATGCCTCACATTGGTCCACATCACAATTTCCCATTATTCATAGAAATCTCCATCTCTAACCACCACATCCCTTGGGTACTCATAGATGAAGGGTCAGCATTAAATTTATGTAATCTAGATTTTTTAAATAAATTGGGGTACTATAAAGCTTATTTAAGGCCTAATTTGATCATGATTAAAGCATATAATGATAATGAATGGCCATTTACATGCACCATATATATTCCCACTATTGTGGGACATGTGGTACATCAAACCTTGATTCATGTTGTCGATGTTGATTTTCCATATAATATACTAATGGATCACCCATGGATCCATGAAATGCAAACATTCCCATCCACTCTTCACCAATGTCTGAAATTCCCTCACTCTAGCATGGAAGTCACCATTATTTAAGAAATTAAACATTTTCATAATTGTCAAATCGGTCAGTTATAATCCACATGCTATTGTCCCAACATGGATAGCTCCAATCTAAACCTAATAACTACGAAATATGTAAACATTGATGATCTATTATCGACTTCTAATCCATTACCTAGTGTTACCCACCATAAAATAACATCCATAAGGTATAGGGAATATGAATATAAAACCTTATGTGTATGGGATTTACCTCTTTCCCCATGTAACTATGGGTCCTCAACTATGAGGAAGAATAATCATTTCAATTATTAGTTTGAATCACTAACATTTTCTAGTGTGGGATTTATATCAAAAGAATATATTGATGAATCTAATGAATCATGTATCATTTTTAAAAATGAGGTGTTTATATTTCATAGGAAGAAATACCCCTAAATTTATAAAATTCTAAAAAAAATGCATTATCAAGGAAAAAGAATAGGGAGACACAAAGAAAGAAGGCTTGAGCCCATAATAGTTCAATAACATCCATAATACCTTGGCTTAGGGTAAAAACCTATTTACAATGACTTAAACAATATCATCATGGATACTACTTCGGTCCTTGATGAATGTTTTTCTAATGAAGAAGTTAAGATGATATATGTTTATAATCATTAAAAATAGCTTGCTACCACAAAATTTTTCCTTGATATAACTATCACTACAATCAACATATCCCTTCACTACCCTTCATTAATAGAATAGAATCAACATCAAGAGCCATCATTATATGAGTTTAAAAGTGATGAGGCCATCCTAGAATTTTTGGGAGCACATGATTTCATGCCTTTCAATAATCACAAGAAAGGCTTTACTATTAATCTCTATAAGTTAGCTTATTTTATGGAACAAATAATACCCCTTAACCAAAGTAAAGAAGAGTCATCTAAAGAAGATGATCCACCTCAAATTCTAGAAGATTTTGCACCTATCTCACATGAATCAAAAGGTTTTATTAAAATAAACACATATCTCCCAAAATATTTTGCTTCAAAAATCCAAGATTTATCATTAACTCAAAATTATATATAGGATCAATCACCCTCTCTCATTGAGGAGGTGATTTAGGTCAATATTGGAACTGAAGAACATCCTAAAATATTCAAACTAGGAGCGATCCTTATTCTTGAAGAATGCCAAACCATTATTGAGATACTTAATGAATTTATAGATATCTTTACGTGATATTATTCTAACATGCCTGAACTTGATCCCTCCTTGGTTGTGCATCATTTATTTTCTCACCCTAATGCCAAATCAATCAAGAAAATATTATATAAGATTTAACCTAAAGAAGTCTTCCTAGTTAAGGAAGAACTATATAAATTATTAGAAGTAGAGTTTATCTGACCCATTTATTAATCTGATTAGATATCCAACATTGTTCTAGTGTCCCAGCCATAAGGGGGATCTATATCTACATTAAATTCTAGGACATTAACAAGGAATGCTTAAATATGATTTCCCTTTACCAAACATAGATATGATCATGGATTCAACAACTAGGTATAAAATGTTATCCCTCATGGATGTCATTTCAGGCCATAATCATATCAAAATCACAACTAAAGATCAGCATAAAATAACCTTCATTACCCCATGGGGGCCTTATGTTATCAATTCATGCCCTTTGGTCTCAAGAATATAGACACTACTTATCAATAAGCAATGACTATTATTTTTAATGATATGATGCACTACATTGTGAAGGATTATTTTCATGACATTTTGGGAAATTATAGATTTTGATATGAGCATCATATGGTTATAAGAAGTATCTTTGAGCATCTACATGAATATAAAGTCAAATTGAATCCAAAAAATGTGTATTTGGCATCACCTCAAGCAAGTTATTAGGGTTCATTGTATTTAGGAGAGGTATAGAAGTGGACCCAAATAAAGTCAAATCCATTATGGAAATGACTCATCAGAAGATAAAGTAACATAGGAGTCCTTAGGGCAAGTTACAAGACATTTGGTGGTTCATCTCCTAGCTCACAGATAAATGCCACCCCATCACACACCTCTTGAATAATGGGAACCATATTAATTATAACTTTGAATGTCAGAAGGTCTTCAATAAAATCAAGAAATACTTAGCAATCCTCCTATGTTATCACCACTAATAATATGAACACCTCTAATCTTATATATATCTACAACACCTTGTGCAATAGGTGCCTATTTATTATATTTGGGAAACTAGTGTTTAATTCCTAAATAATAAAAGGGTCTACAGTAATGAGAAATATCTAATATAATATGGTAAAATATAGGTTTTGATAAATTAATTACATAGGGAAGAGAAGTAACTTATCTAGAAAAGTAGACTAAGATGATTTTTTCAAATCTTGAAAACTATTGGTCAAGACTGGGAAGATGTCAAGAATCTAGATCTATCTTTCACTCAATGAAAGGATAGGAGCACTAGAAAAAAGACACTTTGATGTCTGGCACTATAGTCTAGGTCCTATTGATATCATCCAAACTAGTCATAGAGATTTTATTTTTTTGGGTTTTATTTGTTGTCCCTTTATGAACTCGCCTATGAAATTTCAAATCCTAAATATTGATGTATCTCTTTATAGATTTGTTTTAATCTTCAAAACCCTAGGTCCATCTACACACATGAAATAAAAAATACATCAAAATCAAAAGAGGGAAAATTAGATTACGGTAAATATGATCACATGATATAAAACCTCTGTTATCTTGATTATTGTCTATATTATCCCTCAATATAGGGTCTCAGATCAAATTTAGTTCTCCCTTAGGGAATGTGCATAATCAATTCACATAGTAGATGCAAGAATGAACTTTCACCTAAGCCCCTCTTTGATCAAGCATAAAAATCTTTATGTGATGAAAAATGATAAGCTATATTGTTGACTAATAATTAGTTATGTATTATGTCAGATTATTAAGTATTAGAAAAAAAATGCCTTTTGAAGTCATTTATATAGGAGACTCTTTGTTTTGAATTTGGGAACTTTTATTCACATTTGGATGACATTAGAAAGATAGACAAAACTTAAAGACAAAGCTAAGAATTTCTTGGGAATCATTAAGTGAAGGAACCTAATTATTATGACTCAAAAATTCAATTGGCTAGGAGCACTAAGAATGGGACACCTTAGGGTCCACTACAATAGTCCAATTTTTGCACTCCTATCTTATAGGCTCAAGACCTAGGGGATAGGATTGGTCTGGGAAATATGACATGGCTAAGGTGGAATGACCATTTTAGAAGCTCAAGATGACTAGGGATAAACAAAAAGGTGACTCAAACATGAAGCCAAACCAAGATATGTAAAATAAAATAAATGGGTAATGTGAACAAGGCTCATATTCTCTAGTTGGAGTCTCTTATGAAATGACTATGAAAAACATGATATGTGTGGTTGCTTGACCAATTTAGCTTGTATACATTTACCCCCCTTTTATTATAGTGATGCAATGAAATGAAGTACTAGATTAGAAGAAAAAAATATATGTACTTGAACCTACCTACATGGATATAAATGTGCTACAAAGGGTCCAACTCACTTCTTAGATAGGGAAGTGGATGGAGAGATGAATAGTTCTTAGAGAAAGAAAGAATCCTTGAAATGGATGCCCCTTATACTAAATCTAAAAGTGGAATCCATGTAAAATGAAGAAGGATGGTAATTCTTACCCCTTATGCTAAATATGGCTAAAAAATAAGGAATGCTTGGAGGCCCAAAATCAATGTGTATTCTCTATCCCACATAAACTCATGTAATC
Organism: Torreya grandis; assembly: GCA_037957365.1. Lineage (NCBI taxonomy): Eukaryota > Viridiplantae > Streptophyta > Pinopsida > Cupressales > Taxaceae > Torreya > Torreya grandis. The sequence goes on from JARHVA010007027.1 coordinate 247,515, forward strand.
TAGAATGTGTGTATAGAATCTAAATGCTATGAAGAGTAAAATATGTCAAGGCCCCACTCTAAATATCTAAAATCAAACTGATAAATGCTTAGAGGCCTAAAACTAATGCCTATCGTATATTCCACACAAATGCATGTAGTCTGGGTCTAGGTAATATAATGGACCAATTGTTATAGATGGTTGTGCAGTCCAATATGGTGACAATCTGGGTACCATTTTGTATAATCTAAATATTTGGTTAATGTGTAAGAAGAGAATGGCATATCTTACCAATATATCTATATAATATTAGATGATGAAGAACATGAAAATTTGTGCAATGCCCCTAAATATGGTATGTGAGTGATGTATCTATAAAGTATGGAAATCTATATAACCACATGTGATATGACCTATCATGTCTACATGGTTTGGAAATTCAAGGTGACTCTAGCATATAAAAGTAAAAATAGGGAATGTATTAATGTTTTAATTATCTTATTAAGAATAAATTCATTTTAATAAACACAAGTATCATCAAAAATAGGTTTATATGTAAAATTTTGAACCCCATCTACACCTATAGGCAATTTCTCCTTTGAAACTACCCACCTACATCTACGTTAAAACTCCTACATCATCCATAGTAGGTAATTAATAATAGATATACTAAAATTTATTGATATAAGGTGACTCCAAAAGATATAAAAGGATTAAAAAATAATATGTGGCACATTTTTCAAAGGCAATGTCTGCCTACAGGCCCTTTTACCTCAAAAAAGTTAACTACAATTGACTGTTACAAATAATGAGCAGAAAGTAGTGTTCTCAATTTAAATATAGCATGAAAATGAGGTAAAAATTTCCAAATAAATGTAAAATTTCCCTCGGGATTCAATAATAGTATATATGTAATAGTGTAAGGCTTTCAATTATATAAGACTACCTACAAGTGCCCCTCTAAAATAGGAAACATAATCAGTAATATATTTAAGTTAAAAAGCAAGGCATATGTGAAAGAATATATAGAATGTTAGAGTAATTCATGGGATTTTAAAACCTTTTTAGGGTTGTAATATCCATTTTATACCATGACAAAACACAAATAATTTAGAGATATGACTCTAATCAAGCAATCTATAGTCATGGTAAAACCCTACACACAGTCTACTTTCCCAAGGGTCTGTCTTAGGTCTTGAAGGAGTCAAAGGGTCTAAATATGTAAATAAGGGTATAAAATTTGTAAAAAAATACATAAGAAAATTATTTAATACTCTCCAACATATACTTTATTTGATGAAATAGGTTAAGTACCCTTTATTTTGTCTCAGATAGAGGGTACTTTTGTAGGTTACAAACCTTGTAGTTTTGGAGAATAGAGATAACTAGGTGAATTGAATAAGGAAAAGAGATTTAAAGTATGTGTATAAAGTTAAATCATACATAATAAAACATTATGAACCATGTATATATGTAATACTCTCAATAGGGTGTTCTAAACCCTAAAAAATGCAGACAACCTTATTAAGCAGGATTTAAGCCTAAAGCCCAAATGGGAGGTCAATTTCACTTCCAACCGGTGACCACTCAAATAAAATAGACCATGTTTATGGGGATATTTAAGATGTTTATAAGCTTATAATATCATAAAATTCCATAATGAATCCAATTTTGGCTCAAAAACAACTTGAGCCTATGTAGAATGGTATACCAAGCTTAATAGGCTAGATTGAAATACTCACATCTTCTTGGACATTATGCATGGGAGTATGAGAATTTTGGGGAAGTTGAAAGGGATCAAAAAAATTATTTTACATAACTTTTCTACACATATAATGTCACACATTTATAAATGAACCCTAAGAGTAAAAGGAGCCTAAAATCATACAAAACCCTAGATAAGGACCTGATTAGGAAAACAAGGATGGAGGGATATTTATATGAGATGGAATGAAAGTAAAAGTGATAAAAAAAATTATATGACTTTATAGAGACCCTTTTCTTCTAATTTAGGTGTTCCTTACTTATACAAATAGGAGGGAAATTGGATTTATTTGAATATTTTAGGTGTTTTTAAGGTTCTAAGTAATTTCAAGAAGAGTAATCAACCCTAGGAGAAATATTGGGCCTTATTATAACTCAATATTATTATTTCATGTTTCATCAAAACTCTTAAGTTTTTCTACCATCACCTTCATCTCAGCTAGTCAAAACTAACAAAGTGAGTTAGATAATAAGAAGGGTAAGAAATTCAAGTGGATGGCCTTTTAAGGTCTACCTAAGTAGTATAAGGCCATAGAGGGCATTTCCAAGTGTAATTTTCCAACTTATATATATTTTCATGGAAACCTAAAGCCAAATTTGAGTCCAAGTGTGAGGGGTGCATTAAAAAGGAGTTTTTTGGACTGTAGGTAGTGATGGCTCACCTTCATAAGAATCCAATTGATTATGGATGTATCTAATGTATAATGGAGAATGTATAAAACCCATCCTTCTCATTACAATCATTATATCTATCCCTATTTAGTTTTGGGATGTTCCAAAAGGGATAAATGATGAAGGCAATTTTATTTGCAAGTAAAATGAGTCTTGCACCACATTTCATGGAGTTTCATGATTTTTATGGCCATTTTTGTTATCATAAATTACATGTTCTACCTAATACTCATTCTCTTACATTTTTAACTCATTATCTCAACATGACAAGTGTTTTAGTGACATTTGGACTTCATTCTCTTCTCCTATCTTTCTAATTCTATAAGTAGCAACCACTTTAGCTATTATAATCTAATACCACACCATTTATGGTGAATACATAATATAATGACATTTTAGTTTTCCTTTAAATATTAATTAAAGTGTATTTTGAGTTCAAGAATAATTATCTAAGTGTGCAAGTGATGTATGGTGATGCAAAGTGATAATTCTTTATCCTTTCTTCCCTTATCCTTTCATGTTTGTACAAGATTTTCTATTCTAATAGCTCATATATAGTGTTTTCAAGTGTCTTAGGCTCCTTTTAAGTGTATTATTTTCATTGGAGTGTGAAATCTAGCCTCTAGTTCATTTGTCTTATGTTTCTTCATACATTTCACCTTTATTTTGAAACACTCATGTTACAAACCTTCTAAGACTTAGAAGCTAGTTTATATGAGTTGATTCTTAGTGAATTAAGTATGATGACCATCTAAAAAACATTTTGGTTTATTACCCCATTATATTATTTTATTGTCATGTAAACTCTAACTATTTTCCCCATAAGAAATCACTAGTCTAAGTGATAAGCATTTCAAGACACATTCAGGGAGCTAGCCCTTAAATCTAGAGGCTCACTTACACTATAGGTACACCCAAATACCTAGTAGTATTCCCATGTTTCTCAAATTTCTAAGAGGAGTGAATAACCTCTTATACAGTGAAATATTAGGTGACAATAGTTTTGGCACACCTGATGGGACCATTGTCTTCAAGATAACTTGTCAAGGTGAATGTTGGTCTATATGACACTAGCTATAAATTGTTGTGCTACTTTGAATTTGGTGACCCTATCAAGGTATAATATGGTTTAAGGTAATTTTTTTATTATATTTTTATCATAATTCATGGTTCTCACTATTTCATCATCTAGTAGAGTGTTAAACCCCATTAATCCACCTATTTAGCCAAAAATTTCTCTTGAAGTTCAATATCCTCATCCTAATCTACCCTTTAAATAACAAGAGGATTTTTATAGCCAAGGAAGCCAAGAGAGTGAAGAGGTTGAATTAATTTAAGATATTTAATAATACATGGATAAACCTCATGCTTTCCTTGAATTCAATGCTAAAAATCCAATTCATCTTCAAGCATATGATTCCATTCCTTTTAATGATATAAAAGGTATGCCCATATTTAATGGTTAAAGTCATGTTACACCTAGTGAACACATTAAGGATGTCTCTAACTTTTTTAGCTTCCAAAATGTCACTCAAGAGAGAATTTACATTAGACTCCTTTCCATGTCCATTAAATGGAAATATATTGATTGGTATAGTACTAAAGAAGGTGGATGCATCACATCATGGGATGATATTAGAGTGTTGTTGACCTCAAGATTTAGAAATGAGAGTGACCATGCCTCTCTCATACATCATCTCAATGTCATCAAAGGAGGATCCTAAGAAATAGTGAATTACTTCAATGAGAGGTTTTGAAATACTTGGTGTATATTTCCTCCTCCCATGAGGCCAACTCCTACTTTTGTGTTCCATAACTACTTGAGAGACATTGGTACTAAAATTTTTATCATGCTTCAATCCATGGGTGGTTCCACTCTTCCTAAATCATATGAACTTACTATCAAATCAAATAATGGTCTTATCTAAGTTGGAAGGTTACCTCATAATATTTATATGACTTCATTGTCTCATATTTTTTCTAATACTCTAGATGTGGCTTAAACTCCTAATGATAATACCAACCCTAAGGCTACTCCTAAGAAGATAGAAAATGTCATGGAGCCATATGTAGAAATTAAAATTTTAAGAAATAAACTTATTAAATATAATATGCAACATGGTGACTATCAAAAATCCAATCCTTATCAACAAGAGTATGGAAAAGGAAGAGTCAATAGAATCCTAACCCCAATAGGCTTACTAATGTGTACAATCCTAAATCCACCACCAATGTAAGAGAAATGGTGTTAGGTCATAACAACTTAGTAAAAGGGGAAGATTGGAAACCAGGCCAATTAATGGATTATAATTAAGGAGGAAATAAATATATTATTTCTCAAGGAGGAGTTACTCCTATCCTATCAATTGAAGATGAGGTCATGATGCAAGTGAGGATTGGTATCCCCATGGAGAAAGTTTTATGAACTTCTTGGTGGAAGACACTTTTGTCATAAATCAAGGATACTCTATTGTATACAATATAAGGGAAAAGAGGAAGGCTCTAGGAGGTGACAATGTAATGACTACAATCTCATCTGATCATCTTCTAAGGCAAAAAATCATATCTATAAGTGTGATAATTATAAAATCTCCTACACCTTCTTCAAGTCAAAATGTTGTAAGGTCTACTCAAGTGGAATATATTAATAAAGTTATAAGTAATTATTTTCCTAAAATTACTCAATAAAATGAGATTAATATTTCCCTAAACATATTGGATTCCTTGAAAAGTATCAAAGCATTAATTTCTTTATGATATGTCCTTCATATGCCTGGCTTAAAAATGTTGTTACAAAGGAAATTTTCCACTATTTCTACTAGTCCTTAATCTTCAAGTAAAATTCATAGTCATTTTTTCCTTTAAAATTATTATAATACCATATTTCAACCATCTACTAGGGCTGAAAAACCTCCACCATTCTATCTCACTCTCATAGTGGATGACAAATTGGTTCACAATTACATAATTGATAGTGTAGCCTCTACATCAATCATGCCTAAAGTTATAGCTAATAATTTGGGGTTAAAATATGATACTCATATCAAATGAGTTCTAAAATTAGATGTTACACCTACCAAAACAATAGGGCTGATAAAAAATTTGAAGTTATTATTGCATGATTGTCCTAGTCTTCCTATCCTTCAAGACATATTTGTTGTTGACCTCCTAGTTAACTTTGAAATTTTCCTTTCAATAGAATTTACAGCCAATATAAGTGACTATATCATATATAATTGGTCATTATTGGCCTTTGGGACAAGATATGGAACCAAAGTGACCATTATAACTCAACCTCTTATAAGATTTCATAGTAAGCTTTACATTGAAATAAGCTCTAACTTGAATTGTGTGATCAATGAGAAGGAAAAGCCTAATATAGATTATGGAGATTATAAAATTGAGGAAATTTCTGATATGATCTTGGATGAGTGTGATATAGATACATATTAACATGGTCCTTATGCATACTTTGAACAAACTCTCCTTGGGACTTATATCATGCATGAAGAGCCATTTGAAAGAGCTGAGGTAAGTGCAAAGGATTAGTATGTTGTTGAAGATAACTATATGATTAATGTGTATGATTATTATGGGTTGATGAATATAATTGAACACCATAGTGGGAAAAATTATGTCTTTATCTCTTCCATTGATGAGGATGCTTTGGATGATGACACTCATGAGGTGGATGAGAATGACTTGTGGAAAAGGTTTGATGTTAGATGTCATGAGTTTGATCACCTTGGTAATGTTAATTACCCTATAAATAAGTATAAATATTATTTTGTTAATGATTTTAATAAAAATGATGTTGAGTGTATCAATAATCATGGATAAAATCCTCACATTGTGAATAAAGAAGAACTATGGCAAAAGATCAATGCCATATGAAAAGAGTTTGACAAATTGGGTAAGTCTCCCTTTTCTCCAAGATATTATATATTTAAGGTCAAGATTTATAATGAGACTAATGATTGTGTTGAAAATTATTCCATAAATCATAAAGATGAAGGTCATTCTGTTGATCAAGAACCTACTAGCATGAAGCAATTTGATGATGCTAGTGTCTAAGAAATTATAAACATGGATAATGAGATAAAGGAAAAAGTTGTCATACCTAAATAACATTTAGGAGACCCATCTAATGTTGACAAATATCCAAAGGGATTGGATCATGAAGAAGAGGAACTTGATTCTTTCAAACATCAACCACTTCCTATCATAGAAAAATCCAAGGTTGAGAAGACTGTCATACACTCCAATCTACACTTTTTTGGAGAACATCCAATGGATATGATGGAGATCACAATAGTTGCATCCTAAATCAAGGTTCTTAAATAAAAATAAATATCATATATGAAGGACCCATATAGTTCACTTATAGACCTAAGAATATTTAAAGGTGGTAGGCTTATTGATCACACACATATGCAAGTGATTGGTAATGAGCATGCTCCTCATACTAGGTTGACTTCATGGAGATATAAAGATGAAAGGGGGATAATCTTTGACAATATTTGAGGTATTATCAGATGTTTCACCTCAAGAGTGAGGTTTTTAAATAGTATAATAGATGTGTGTGTTCTCTTCCAGTTGTATTGTGTTTCATAAGTGTTCTAGTGAACACATGTGTGTGTCTTGTTTTGTGTGCCTATTCATTGTGTTTGGTGTGATTTCAAAGGAAAATTTTATGTAAAAATTGGTGTACATGTGAATCCATCTCCCAATGGACATGATTAGGCAATTGGTAGTGGCATATCAATCATACCACCCTTAGGAAATCACCAAGAGTGTTGACCATTTTGACCACAAGTCAAAATGGGTGAACCCCCTATAGTCAAAAAATTATATAGGGATATAATATAATGTTATAGGGTTAATTTAATGTCATATCATAAATTTTTATCCTTGGTCATGGTCTAATTAGTCTATATGTCATTTTGAGTCACCTAGGGATCATTTTGGCATCTTAAATTCAAGTGGCATGGTTTTCAAGGTGTCAAAGTTTTTTAGTTTTCTTTGAAATGTTCAATATGTCAAATTCCTTGTTAGGAATGTCAATCCCATCTAAAACTTTTAGGTTCTCAAACTTAAAAAGAGGATTTTAGCACATGTACAGCCTATAGGACAATGTGACATGTGTGAAAACCTTGTAAGATGACTCTTAAACTTCCCTAGACTCATATCAGATTTTTTATCCACTTTGGAAGTGTAAATAATGGTCTAAATCCATTTAGCTCCTTCATCTCCCTTTTAGACATATAAAATTATTCAATAGGTTTATTCTTAGTACATTAGTTTGGATAATTTTTAGACTAAATTCCTTAAATGGGTGATATTAAACTTAATGTACTTAATTTTTATAAAAATATTTCAAGGATTGGTCGGTCATTCTTTATGCACCATCCTTTATAAGTTGATTGTGTTTTTTGCTTGCTAAACCCCATCATTTATAGGTTTCATTCTCATATGGATACGTCTATAAAATCCAACTAATGTAATTGAATCTAGAGTACATGAGAATATTTATCACATTTTCCCCATGCTTGGTTTCTTTTTTAAGGTGTATTGATGGGTACAACATCTCAAGTTTGCAAATTGGTATCATTTGGGAAGATAGGTAGGTTCCCACCACTTTTAGGTTTTTATGCCTTGGTAATATTTTTATATGATGGTGATGGTTTTTTTTTCATGTTTCCATCTTATTATAAGCTCATTATGAAAATCAATCACATGGAGTAATAGTCAAAAGACATCCTAACATAGTCAACATTTTCATGATTATCATGTACATCCAAGTGTATGAATGTTTGAAGAACATGTATGAAGAGAAAATTAATAATCTCAATGATTTTAACATGTTATTTATCATGATAAATCAGGATTAATTCCTTAAATGACACATAGGGTATTTTGGTAGTCATATGGAATACTTATACACACCTAGTCCATTGATGTGTACCTACATTTTCTTAAAAGAGCAAAATCATGTTGAAACAAGGAACATACTTAATTTTAAGTCATTAAATGTTTTAAAAATCCATTTTGAGGTATTGAGATAGGAATAAAGCTCATATAAGGTCAAAGGTAATGCATATTGTCCATACTTATACTCATTACTTGTACATGAAAGTGCACCTACAATTGTTTCAATAGAGAATGATTAGAGTGAGAGTATGTAAACATGTTTTAAAATATACAATATGAATATAATACATTTGGTAAATTTTATAAAGGATATAATGGGTTATAATCCCATATATTTCCAACCATTTGAAATATTATTCCACTGATTTTATATTGAATAATCCACCTATAGGTGGTACTGATAGAGAATTAGAGGTGTCATATAAAAATGTTAAAGCATATGATGAAGCCATTATTGAAGTCCTATTTTTTTTTTATAGATCATATTAGACATATATATAATTATATATTGTTAATTAATGTTTAAATTTCTTTCAAAGGTGATGACTATGGATTAAGGGATCAGATTCCTAAAACATGGAAAACAAAACACCTAGCCATCTTGTTGATACCATATGACAAGGTTACCAAGAGATTTTATGCATATTAATGATTATAACTTGTATAATACACATATTATAAAATCATTGAAAAATTATTAAACCATTTTACTATTGGAAATTAGTATTTGGGGTTCAAACTTGCCCATTTGTCCACTAACTTCAGATAATGATGTCTACAAGGTTTGGAGTTTCAAGGTGACTCTAGAATATCAAAGTTAAAATAGGGAATGTATTCATGTTTGATTTATATTATTAAGAGGAAATAATACCAATGAACATAAGGATCATTAAAATAGGTTTATATGTATAGTTTTGAACCCCATCTACACCTATAGGTTTCTTCTCTTTTGAAACTACTCGCCTACAACTAAGTGCAAACTCATACATCATCCATATTAGGGGATTAAGAATGGAGATACCAATTTTTTTTATATAATGTGACTCATAGATATATAATAGGATTAAAAATAATATATATCATAATTTTCAAAGGAAATGTTTACCTACATGCCCTTTTGCCTCAAAATAGTCAACTATAATTGATTGTTACAGACAGTGAGCAAAAAGTAGTGTTCTCCATGTGGATATAACACTAAAATTAGGTAAATAGGTCTTAAAAAATGTCAAATTACCTTTGTTATTCCATTAAATATATATTAAATAGTTTAAGGCTCTCAAATATATATGACTACCTACAGGTGCCCCTCCAAAATAGGAAACACAGTCAACAATCTAGTCAGGTTGAAAAGTAAGGCATATATGAAGGAATATGTAGAAATTTGGATTAATTCATGGGTTTGTAACACCTTATTATGGTTCTAATATCATTTTTAGACCCTCAAAAAACACAAATAATGTATATATAGGAATCTGATCAAGTAATCTATAGTCATATGGTAAAACCCTACACACAGTCTACTTTCCCAAGGGTTTAACTTGGGCCTTAAAGTAGTCAAAGGGTCTAATGATGTGACTAAGGGTTGAAAATTTGTAAATATTACCTATGAAACTTTGATAATCCTATAAAACATATAATTTTTTTGAGTAAATAGGGTAAGTAACCTATGTTTTGTCTCAGATAGAGGGTACTTCCTTAGGTTGTAAACCCTATAGTTTTGGAGAATGGAGATAACTAGGAGAACTGAAAATGGACAAGAAATTTAAAGGATGTTTTGAAAGTTTAATTACACATTAAAAAACATGATGAATAATTAAAATATGTAATAATCTCAATGGGGTGTTCTAAACCCTCAAGAATGCATATGAGCTTATTAAGTAGGATTTAGGCATAAAGCCCAAATGGGAGGTCAGTTTCACTTCCAACCTTAGGTGAGAACTAAAAAAAATTGGAATATGTTTATGGGGATATTTTTTATTTTTATAAGATTATAATAGGCATAAAATTACAAAATAAGGCTACTTTTATCTCAAAAATAACTCAAGCCTATGTAGAATGGTATACCAAGCACGATAAGCTAGATTGAAATGCTCACATCTCCTTGGAGGTTGTGAATGGGAGTTTTAGAAGTTTCAGGAAGTTTAAAGGGGTCCTTAACATTAATTTTTTTTAATTTATCTAAAAATTAAATATCACATCTTTATGAATGAATCTTAAGAGTCAAATGATCCTAAAACCCTATAAAATCCTAAATAAGGACTTAATTGGGAAAACAAGGATGGAGGGTTATCTAGATGAGATGGAATGAACATGAAACTGATTGAACCTTATATGGGGCTCTCCATATACCATTCCCATCCACTTGAGGTGTTCCCTACTTATATGAATAGGAGGGAAATTTTATTTATTTGAATATTTTGGGTGTTTTGCAAGCTATAAGGACTTTCAAGAAGAGAAAAAAACATTAGGAGTAATATTTGGACTTATTATAACTCACTATTATCATTTTATTATTAATATAAACTCATAAGTGTTTATACCATCATCTTTATCTTAGCCAATCAAAATTGGAAAAATGAGCAAGATAGTGATAAGGCTGAGAACTTCAAGTGGATGGCCTCTTAAGGTCTACCTAAGTAGTATAAGGACATAGAAGGTCTTTAAAAGTGTCATTCAGGCCATTTTATATGTTTTAATGGAAAATTGAATAAAAATTTGAGGCCAAGTATGAGGGGTGAGTGAAAGAGGAGTTTTTTGGACTATAAGCAATGATGGATCACCTCTAGAATAATATATATGTTTAGGGATGAATCCAATGCATGGTGGATCATGTATAAAACCCATAAATCTAAATTAAATCATGAGATCTATCCTTATTCAATTTTGGGATGTTTTATAAGTATTAATTGACGAAGGAAATTTTCTAAGCAAGCAAAAAGAGTCTTACACCACATTTCATGGAGTTTCATGCTTTTTAGGTCCATTTTTCTTATAAAACCTTGTATGGTATACCTCACACTCATTATCATACATGTGTAACTCCTCTTAGCATTAAAAGTGTTCTAGTGACCTTGGGCTACATTCTCTTCTCCTCTCTCTCTAATTCTATAAGTAGTAGCCATTTTGGCTATTATAATATAATAACACACCATGTATGGTGAATCCATGATATAATGAAATTTTATTTTACATTTGAATATTAATAAAATTCTATTTTGGAGCTCATCAATAATATTTTAAGTGTGCAAGTGATGTATGGTGATGCAAAGTGATGATTCTCTGTCATTTCTTCCCTTATCCTTTTATGTTTGTGTAAGAGTTCCTATTATAACATGTAATATAGGGTGTATTAAAGTGTCTTAGGCTCCTTTAAAGTGTATTATTGTACTTGTAGTGTGAAAAATACCCTTTGGTTCATTTCCCTTATGTTGCTTCATACATCTCACCTCTATATTGAAACACTCATGTTAGAAACCTTTTAGGACATAAAAGCTAGTTTGTATGCCTTAATTATTAGTGAAATAAGTATGATTATAATTTGGAAAACATATTGGTGTATCACCTCATTATATTATTTTTGTTTATTGTTAACTTTATCTCTTTTCCTAACAAGCAAGCACTAGTATAAGTGATAAGCATTTCAAGACACATTTAGGGAGCTAGCCCTTCAATATAGAGGCTCACTTCCACTAAAAGTACACCCACATACCTGAAAGTGTTCTTATGTTTCCAAAATTTGGAATATCCTTAGAAAACCTATTCTACGGTGTAATAGTTGGTGACAATAGTATCTATGTCTACTTCCCTACCTCATTATGGCTTCTCTTAGTCACTTTGAGAAAATATATGCTCCTCACCTGGAACATACTATGGAAGTCTAAAATATATTTATAATGTATCATGTGTGTATTTATCTATGATAAAATATTTTTCCCCATTAGGTAACACTCTTATAATATATACTATGTCACCTTTGCCTCATCCTCCTATCCAGACTAGAGTTCCCTATATGGTATCTTAGTGATATGTTTAGAATGTAAACCATAAAAATCCTATCTATAAAACCTCATATCCATGGCATGGCCTCTCTACATACCCAAAAAAATTACCAATAAAACATAATTATCTCATGTGGTTTCTTCATTGCTCGAGTACCTAGTGACCACTAGATAACTATGTGTTCTCAACTCCAAATATATAGTAAAAGTGATGGACCCAAGGTCACCACTCCCCTATAATCCCCCAAGTGAAACTCTAAATATAGATGAGCCAACACCACTATCCCCCATGAAAACGCCCTAAAATCCTAAGCCATATAAAAAGCCACATATCCAAGTCCCAAATGAAACTCCCATCTTCTCTTGTCTAGAAAAAATATGCCATTAATAAGAGACATCACAACTAGTATCAACCTATCAATGGTCCCCTCTTGCAAGTATCTTTGATATACACCCGTTGGTCCTGCATACCCACCAAAAATCCTCCTAACAATATTTGCATTTTTCACTCAATGTGTCCAATCACTAATAAATCATATCCCCTATCATTGGTAATAATAATATCTAATATACATCCTCCAACATTACTATCATCTCTCTAGTCATGAAGTGGAAGGTACTCATCTCTAAGTACCATTTCTCTACCAATTCTTTAATCCTATATAATAAATCTACACCACAAGCATAATAATTATATATTACAACCCTAATAACTCTAACACATCATAATCTACTAGAGTCAAAATGTGCATCTCATGTAATACCTTAGGATGCCATAATTGATATGCCATCATGCCTAGATCCTCCTAAACCAATCATGTATCCTAACACTAAGTCTATCCTATTGAATATTCATTTTATGTTTATTTTTCCTAATTTCTTGACTCACTTATCCACTCATAACTCAACCTCAATGCCCTACAATATATAATTCATTATTTCACTCAATTCACCCCTATATCCTAACATCCCTTGAATCGTCACCCCTAACACTCTTATTTATCTACACCCTAAGCCTTACAATCCCTAATTTATTAACTACCCATCCTAATTAATACTAAATACCTATCAATTATAATTACCCTAACCAAACACTTCATTTCTCCCTAACTCCCAATCCTATCCACCCTCAACCCTATGTCCCCTCACCCCTACTCACCTATCTTAACCCTAAATAAATCTAATTAATCATAACATAACTAACTCTAATCCTAAATAGTTTAACCACTTACTCTCATCTAAATCCCTCACCATCTACCCTCCTCTAAAACCCCTAACCTATCCTTATATCCTTAAAACCTTAATTATTTTATTTACCCATGACAATATCACTGTTCATGATTTTGCCCTAACTAGCACCATTGTCATTATCGCTAACTATGTCTTATAGTTTTGCATAACCATGATTGTAATCTTATGATTATAAAAAACCATGTATCCTTAATTCAATATATCATGATATCATGACTTATGACTTGCAATATTAGAATACCATAATTCCATAATTAAAATATTGTAATATTGTAACTCATGACCATGATAGTTCTATTCATGAGTGTAATAATATGACTGAGGGCATTTCCCTCAATCTTAGTATATCACCTCTAACACCTCTAATCTAAAAATCATGAAATAAATTCAAAAATTCAAAAACCTTATAGGTTAGGGGCTAGTCACATATTAGTGATCCATCATCCTCAGGCCTCTAAAACTCACAGAAACTCTCCTATAGTGTTAAGCTCATGGGATATGATCCAAGTTTTTAACCTAGAGCACTATCTCACCATGTTAAGAAGTCAAAATGAACCCCTTTTCACCCCTTCTATCCTATTTGACCCCAATTACATCACCATCACTCCTTTAACCCCTAACTTACCTATTATCTCATCCCAAAACCCCCAAATCCTATCAACCTAATCTATTACCCCAATTAATCATTAATTATCTCTAAGTTGTCTAGGGCATGGTTTTTTCATTTCCCCATCATCTAACCTAATATTGAGTCATAACTACATTGGCATGAGGTATTTTAAGACTATTTAGGCATCACTTGGCTACCATTTTATGGCTAGGGTTAGCCTGCCCACTATTAACCCCCAATCCCCATCCCATCTTGGAAAAATCACACGATCTTATTACATCATTTCAATCTATACATCTTACACCAAGTTAATTTTTATCATTAATCACCTCATTTGATCTCCATCTTCAAACCCTCCCTAGCATGTATCCTTACTATGGGAATTATCACCAACTTATAACCTATCTAATTTCTTTACTTCCTAGATACTATATTTATTTTAGGAGTTTAATCTTATTAATTGATCTCTTCATTAGACATTGATCATTTGTCTAAGACCCATCTCTGAAGACCCAACCACTTTATCCCATCATCTATATACTTGGTGCATATTAATCATATCTCCATCAATATTTGGGGCATTCCAACCCTATCTCATCATTCTATCCTTATCCTACCCCTAGGATTATTATTTGAATGACCATCCAAGTTAAACCTCCCTACATACTCCTTCAAGGGGGCCTTATACCTACTAACAACATTTCCATTCATGATCATAGTTTTTATTTGAAATATCATTACTCATTATATCCTATCCACTCTCAATAACCTTTGAAATATGGGAAAAATGTATGCACCTAAGTTTTTTCAGCCTGATAATCTATTAATTTTGCTACTTTTACCCATAGCTATTTTTCCCATCTAATTAACTAATATCTCAGTCCCTACATCAAATTACCTACATTCCATAAGCCATATTCTACCCTTTCAACTAATTAATCATTTTCATTATCCCATTATCAAAGCCTACTTACCTACTAACCTAATCATCAACCCACTTTCCAATTTAAAAACACCTTGTATTCACCTACCCATCTACCACCCTAATAAACTATCTATTCCTACATCCCTACTCCCTAATGGGGATTCTAGAATTATATAATTCTAGAATCTCCTCTAATTTAACCCTTTCCTTCTATAATATTCTATTCTAGAGGTCTCCAAGGCATTAAAAATTCTTTGTAAATTCCTTGGCCATTGATCTTTGTGTCTCTAAATTAAATTTGATCCATTGATTTTCCCACCCATGACTTATATAAACAAGTCAATCCCTCCATGAAAACTGACATAGATAACTTAAAGACAACTTGAAACATTGAGAGTCATAAGAATCAATACTTGAATTATCTAATCACTCATATAGCCATAGCAAAGCCATCATAAAGCCAAGATTCCATTGAAGCCATTATCAAGCATAATCAAGCAATCCAACAATTCAGTTATTTTGTGTTTACAATCACTTTGGTAATCTTGGAGATGAGCTATAAGAGGTAAAATAATGGCAAGTGATTCTATTGTAAGTGTATGATTATCTCTTTATCCTCTCTATTTGATGTTGTTTTCATTTTGAGTTTTTATTGTTAAAAATAGTAATATATAAAGAATCTAAAATTCCTACTACAAATAGAAATATTGAATTTTGGTATTTGATATTAAAAATCAATAAAGATAATTTCATTTTTTAATCTAGACTAGAATATGTCTAGATTTAATGAAATGATAGTTAATACCTAAATTTTATATTTGAAAAAATTGAGACATGGACTATATTTTATTTGGATGTAAAATATGAGTGAAATAATTAGATAATTTATATTTCTAATAGTAACTATCATTTTTTACAAATCTGAAAGGCATTTGCAAAAGTTATTTTTTATTAATTTTCTTTTTATCTAAATTTGGTTTAGAATTAACAAAAATTAGTTATCCAAAAATAAAAATTATCAAATTTAAAAGTTGTAATATATTTATAATAGCTTAAAATTATTAATTATATAATCAAATAAATTTATTAATGGCTTTTACTATTTAAATGGGACATTTTTAAAAAAATAAAATAAAAAGTAATACACTTTCTAGCCTTTTAAATTCATTTTAGAATGTTAGAGAAATTTGTTAGTTTCTTCCACATAAAAATATTACAATGTTGAAACCATAATGTATCTATTTTAGGATGCATATTTAAACTAATAGAATAATTTATTTCTTAATTCTAAAATTAAATTAATGGGTGCTTGTACCCAAGTTTTCAACTTGAATTATACTTTGTTATTTCTTACATTTCTAGTTTTTTAAATGTGTATTATCATGAATTATTGCTCAATAGCCATTTAATGCTCCTCATAACCTAAGAAATGAATCTAATTCCTTAGTTTAGATTATGGATATTAAGCATACTTTATCTTATTAGTACTTTAGTTACCTTATGCTTAGATCTAAGGAAGTATATTTTTAAATTAGGGTTAAATCATGATATTTTATAATATTTTACCACATTTCTTGTCCTTGAGAAGTTTTAATGAGTCATTTTCCATGTGTAATAGTGTTCCTTTTTTATCCTTGGTTGGGTTAGATACATGATGGATAGTTACTGTCCATAGTGATGCCTAGAGGGGCATTTGTAATAGAAATCTAGTGACATTTAGGGGTTAAGGTTGAATTAATTCATAATATAATCAAAAATTATTTTTGTAATAGGTGATCTATAGTCATCCTTGATTTTTCATGTGAAGGATATCATAGCATATATGTTGGTAGCACAAAAAATGAGTTTGCACACTAGAAACTAACCCTTAGGCTAATTTCATAGAGTTGAAATTAATAACTAACTCTTAGAGTGATCTTTATATCATAAGCATTAACTACTAACCCTTAAGACACTTATCCTTAGCATGAATTATAGTCACTAATCTTAGGTTGTTCTTCATCATGCATTTATATCCTTTATAGATGTCAAATTTGTAGTATGCTTGGATGTATAGTTTTTTCATGACTCTAATTATTTGTTATGTGGTTACATTAATTGTACTTATAGTAAATGAGCTTTGGATTCATCTGAATAAACCTTCATCATTGATAAAAACACTCTTAAGAGATGAAACTTCTTTGAGTAATGTAAGATATGGATTATTAAAAATTATAATTTATGTAGGTCAAAGGAACTTGGGTTCCTTTATCATAAATCTTGATATTCATATGTGTTCTTGTATAATATTACCTTTGGGTAAGTGTATTAACCTTATGATGTGAAGGTTATTTGTGATAAGGGATTATTATTAGTGTGTTGTTTCATATTGAGTATTGACATCTAGAACTCAGATCTCATTAGTTCTTTGCTTTTTGGGACATATTTCCAACCCCCTATTTAGCGATGACATATCATGAAAGAGAATCATCATAAGTTAAATATGTTTATATTTCAAATTTATAAGAAGTCTTATTGTAGGTCTATAAAATATAATAAACTAGATAAACCATCTAAATAATTTTTTGTTTCACACTTTTGTGATAACATTGGATGATTGATAGTAAAAAAAAACATTTAAGTATTATAAAATTAATTAACAAAAAACCTTACTTTACATGGATTTTGGGACTAAAGTTTTGGGTATGATAGATATGGTGAAGTATTCATGATTATAATTAAAGGAATGTTTCAAGGCATGGATTTAAGCTCATCTAGAAAGTTTCATTAGGACTTTGTCTAAGAACTATAAAGATACTTAGGATGATTTGTAGTATTAAGCTTAGGATGTAATGTAATGGAAGGATTTAAGGCACTATGATGAAACTTTGGTGATGGAGTGGGCTCGTCACTAGGTATAAAATCAAGAGAAGTAGTAGTATTAGTATCCTTAATAATCATTTAGTTATAGAAAGGATTCTTAGGTTTGGTAATAATAACTTTATGAGTAGGCATATGATGGTGCTTAAAATTGGATGCATTCAAATATTTAAAATCAGTATAGTAATTTTCATAGTTGGAATCTATAACACAAGTGAATTCATTAAAATATTTTTTATTGGTATTAGACATTTGATGGGGTTTCTAATTTTTTTTTACGTTTAGAATAATTATCTTGATGAGATTGGTTAGAGTTATGAGATTGGTTTAGATTGATTCTTGTAAGATTTTATAAATTTCTTATAAATATATTTGATTATAATGTCTTGGTTAAAGTTACCCCTAATAAATAATAAAATGAAATTTTTCTAAGGGGATAATATGTCTCATGATAATTACCACTATCTAAGTAAAATTCATAAAACTTATCAAGATTATGCCATGGTGGTGGGATTAACATATAGACACAAGGTCTATATGGTGATATTAATTTCATAAGTTATTGTAAACTCAAAGAAGGGTGGTTGGGATTTTTATTGTTTTATTTAAGAGCTCCCATGTTGGTTTGGGAAGGATTTCTTTTAGATGTGTTAGAGTTAATTTCATTAGTTGAGGTTTTATAAGATCCCTTCTTATCACTTTGAGATGGTATAGATTGACTCATAAGGAATAAAATTTATTACACAATGCATCTTAATTTCATCACTAAAATCATGGAACCTATTTTTTCTCTAGATTTTATTCATTTTATCCTACTCAATTTTGCGTATCTTTTTATTCATGGCTTGATTTAAAATCTTCTTGATAATTTGCAAGTTTGGTATTACACTAGATTTTCTCTTTGAATCAGGTCTAACTTAAGGTATGTATTGTATGCATTTAGTTTGTAAGAATGATATAAATTACATATGTATTGATTTAAAATTTTTATCTTGTTTATATCTAATAATTCTTGGTATGTTTTGAATTATGATTTGAATGACATTAAAATTCACATTTTTAGTCCATTTCACCTTAGATTTCTACAACTGAACTATTTTAGAGATTTATTGTTATTTTCTTAGACAATTTGGGATATTTATGCCTTATTTTCATCTAAAATAACTAAGTGTTCTTGTAATCCTCCTTATTCATTTGTCATAAAATTAGGGTCAATTCACTATGGAATTAAGTGTCCAAGTCTTTTCAAAGTTATTTGGACTTAATCTCTATTTAACAAATAGTCATAGCTATTTATTTTTAAATTCATATTTTCATATTATAATGGATATTTGATTTCTCATA
Organism: Torreya grandis; assembly: GCA_037957365.1. Taxonomy (NCBI): domain Eukaryota; kingdom Viridiplantae; phylum Streptophyta; class Pinopsida; order Cupressales; family Taxaceae; genus Torreya; species Torreya grandis. Next base: position 266,848 of record JARHVA010007027.1, read on the forward strand.
GATCAATAATTATCTAAAATTTATATGTGATTCCCCAGGTAAGTGAGGAGATATCAATTGACACTCCCCCTCTTTCTTATAATTATTTTTCTATAGTCATTTCTGCCTAACTCTTCAGGTGCCCATGACTATATTATGTGGCATAATCTCACATCATTACCTTCCTCAAATCCCCTCACTTTCATCAATATAGAATCTACCCTACATATGAATGAGATCATGACATATGGCATGATCTTATTTATCTATGCCCTTTAGGTAGTCTTTATACTTCATATGGTAATTAACCCTCTAGATACTTGAGATCATACCAAGTAGAGTGATCCTATTTATCTATGCCCCCAAGGTTGTCCATATCCTTATGAGTCTACCATTAATCCTTAGGTGAATTATATATAAATGTGAGTCAAGTAATCATTTCTCTAAGACCATATAAGTCATCAATCCAAATGGATACCCAAGCATACCCCAAATGGGTAAATAAATGTTCCATGGCATTGACTACCAAATAGACAGAGTGATATCATATTATTATATTTTCACCTAGTTAAAATTGATAGCTATATTACATGTCAAGACCACCATAGACCTATCAATATTTCTTATTTTAGACCTAATTATGTAAACTGCTAAAATTTATTGGTTCTGAGTCTATTTTCATTACTTAAAGGGATTGAAAGGTCTAAAATTGAATATTTTTTCTATTCCTTTCTATCCAATATAATTAATCATTTATCTATAATATTAGATTGATTATGTTCCTATCAAAGGAAAATTTTGAATTATTAATTTTATAAGCTCTTTATTTATTTTTTAGCTTAGTCATTTTTATTAGAATTTACAATCTATCAACTATTATACGAGTTTAAAATCTAATGGCTAGTATTTTTATTTGAAAATCTAATAGTCATTTTATACCTATAGACCTATAAATCTAGATTAATCGAGTGGTCACCACTTTTAAACATCTTAGATCTCTACAGTGCTAGAATAATTTGAATATAGAGCTAAGACCCTTGACCCTTTGATTTTTTTAGATCATGCCACATGGCATAATATTACTTTTTTGGGATGTCAAGATGATTGGGATAAAGAGAGCAAGAATCAAACCTCCTAGGTGAATGGGATGATGAAATTTGACATCATCCTACTTATCTACCCCTCAAAATAAAAGAGTAGTATGATAAAGCATCAATCAAACAAGTCCCTAATCTAATTCCATGTGGTATAATATTAAGAATCCATGTCAAAAAAGAGATGGAACAATGGCTAAAGACCTATAATATTTTGAGTAAATGGGGTCTTTCTACCTGTTAATATCTTACTAAACCATGTCTAAATAAAATTCAAATATCCTCAACATGATTCAAACTGATGAAAAGGTGCCACCTAATAATACCCCTACATAATAAATACGTGTTGGCTTTTTTTAATTATCAAGGTGTTATTGATGGGTATATTGACATGCCAACTTAGGTAGGGTTCGTTAGGTCCTATCTCTCCTAAAAGGATATTTGTGTGAATTAATCTCCTAAAGGTCTTTGTTTCCATGTCTTTTTAAATAAGGTAACTAAGTTGTCTCATTGTGGACTATTCCATATAATGGGCATGTTTGGAGTATTTCAGACTAACCATATTCATTAAACTAAGAACTAAAGCCTAAGAAACCAACATATAGACTAAGAAAGAACTATATTTAATACAAACATGTTTACTACCCATATAGATACAATAGTAAAATAGTAGTTGTAAATAGAGATTGAGCAATCAAGATAAACATGTATATTTATATTTCAGTCATTCATACCCAAAATATAAACTAGAAAATTCATTAAAAGGTGTAAAAGAAAAGAAGAAAAGGATAAGGTCCTATTTCAATGAATATAAGGGTTATTTTTTTAAATAATAAAATCCTATGAAACTAGTCCTTAGTTGAGCCAAACCTAGCACAACTCCAAGTAAAGGATAGTGCTATAGTCTAAGAACAAATTGTTGAGATCAAAGAAGAGAAAATCCACCATATACATGCACAAGGTATGAAACCTCTTATTGATTACAATTAATTTATCAAGATATTTCATTTTTATTAATCAATGTTGATACTTATGGTAGTTATTCATTACAAGATTCACTTACATAGCACCAAGAAAAAGACTACTTTATAAAAATATGAAAATGTTTGGCTAACTAAAAATGGAAAACTGGATAGTCTAGTCCACAACTCTATCACTAAAACTAAAAGGAACCAACCTTTAGAAAGGATTATAAAAAACAAAATAAACATGAGGGTGCCAGCCCATCCCTTGATTTCTAGCTCATCTGACTATGGGGTAGTTACAAATATTCATTTTTGATTGAATAAATGTAGTTGAGGATCTTGATTTGTATGATAAATTTGGAGGCATGCCCATTCTTTGTAGTTTGAGACCATTCCATCTTTTTATCATCATACAATTACTTTGGGATATGCCATCTCATTCATCATTATCCATATATCACTTTTTAATTCATTTAGAGTTGTCACATGTGTCTTCTTCATTACCACATATAGACCTAGTTTTACACCTATTTTCCTTGTGCTTCATGATTTGTGAATTATCTTCTAGGTTTAAATAATCTATGTTTATATTATTTATATTGTGGTTTAGTTGAGGGTCTAGATTCCTTGATGGGGACAAACATCCAATTCAATGACTCGAATTTAAATATAAACCCTACAAGATCAAATGAAATGGTCAAGAATAACTCCATTAAAGGAATGATAAAATAAAATCATCAAAATGATTGAATTATTAATATAACCAATTCAGATCAAATGCATGAAAAAAATAAAATGTTTTTTTTAATTTTGACATAGACATTTACATTAATCATCTTCTGATTTAGACATGAGATTTTCCATATATATAAAACACATACATATCCATAATTAATTTACATTAAGCCTTATAAAATGGAAAAAAATTATTATGAATCCCACTCAGCCAATTAAAATTCATCATTTAATTGATCAAAATTTCTTAAGGCCTTTGTTAGTTTTGACACTTAAGACAACCATTAATTTTAATTTCATTAAGTGCCACATGGCATATCCTTATTTTCTTTTAGGTTTAAGTTTTATGGATTGGTGGTGGGTAAACACCCATCAAACTTAATCTCAAAGGAATTGTGACATATTTAGGGTGTAACATAGTATCTCTTTGTAATGTTGGGTCTTTGGTCTAAGCATGCAATATTATGTTACATGGAATCTTATTGGTAATCTAAACCTCTCAGTTCACTACTTAAATAGGTTTAGTCTCTATGGTCTACTTAGGAGCTAGGGACCATGAGACTATTAGCCTACTATCGAGGTTTCTTATCTATTTGAACTCCTAAGGTCATATAAAATCACCACATGGTGACCTCTTGAGACATTAGTGGCTCAAATCATTTAGACTATTAAAAAATCCTTTGTGTTCTTAGGCTCCTAAGAAATCGCAATGTGTCAACCTCTTTAGGCCTTGAGACCATAAAACCATAAAACCTTTAATTAATTCCTCACCATCTTGGGCTACCAAGATCATGACATATGGCATGATATTGAGGCTCAAGGGCATTAAAAATACTTAGAATTTTATTGACATAGAAAATTCTTGGACTACCATAGGATTTTAAAGTGATTTAATAGCAACATGTGGAAAGGTCTGGGGGGATTGAAAGACTTAATGCCTATATTTTGAATAAATAAAAATGGTTAACACATTCAACTTAAATTTTTAACACATGGTTAACTCAACTCGATTAGCTTGGAGTTAGCATATTTTGATCTTCCTCAACTTGACTTAGTAGATTCAAAGCTTGGTAGAGCTCAACTTAGGTGACTTGGGCTCGAGGGACTTGAGCTCAATGGATAAGGGATTAATTGAGTTGAATTTAGCACAACATAAAAATCAAGGCTTCCCTAAAAGGATAAATATGGATGGGAATTTCAAATGATAAAATAAACTAATCCCTAATAGACATAAATTTATTATCCTAAGTTTTAAATAAAAAATATATTAACTCAATATTTATCCATCAATCCCATACTAAACACATACATTTATTAGATTTAACTATCCACAAAGATGTAAAAGGCCACTCCCAAGAAAACTCTAAAACATGAAAATCTCCTTAGAACGTATGTAGTAATATTCAAATTAGTCAAGAAAAATAGGGTATTTGTTTTTAGCTTGGAAATGGGGTGTGTTGTGTAAGTAAAAATAAATGGAGACTCATACTTGGAAATAGTCGTAAGTATCTCAAGAATATAGAATCTCAACTTCTCATTCAAACATAAACATTAACTAAAAGAAATTATCCAAGGAAAAATCAAATAAATGCATGACATACTAAGATGAAATTACACCTAAATACCATTAGTTTGTGTGTGGTATGTGATTATTTCAATTAATTTGTTTATACACACAATAAATTAGATTTGACCAAATAACAAGAAATTATGAAAGGGGACACATTTTTTTATTTATCATTAAGGGGGAAAGGTATGGACATTTATCTACTACCATCCAAGCATTCATATCCATAATATAGACACCTATGGTCCCTTTTTAAGGTCTTTTTATAATATGAAACAGTCTAAAAATCATGTGGTGGAGGCTGCCAAGATCACCTTTACAAGGAGAATTTTTATTTTTTTCCTTTTATTTCAACTTATTTTGAAAGAGATTTTACTTTTCCATCCATTGAGGGTTTGGGACCAAGCTATGGGTTTAAGGTAAAATCAAAAATCTCATGATAAATAAGACAAATTAGATTAAAGCAATGTTGCATTCTTCTTTCAGATATTTCATTTAGTGAATTTTATGGTCTTTAAATAAGAAAAGAAGCCTTTTTAAATCCATCTGCTCCATTTCAAATCATTTACCTTCATCATTCTAGAAATGAAAGGAAAATATAATAGTTTATGTAAGTATTCAAACTAGGATTTTCACATTAACACATAAGAGTGTCATTTGGTTCTATTTACATACAAGCCACACATTTATCAAATTTTGAAAAAGTAGGAGAACCCTCAGGTCAATAATATAATGAGCATAAAAAAAATGAGAAAGGTAAATAAAATTAATAATGAGGGATGGAAAGGGGAAAACATAAAAAAATACAAGAAAGGAAATGAGAAATTATTTACATATTTTCTTTAGGCAAGACTATGTTTGAATTTAATTAGACACCTATGTTTTAATATTTTGAGAAGGCTGAGGGGACATGTATTTATTCCTAAATTGTCATATAAGTTCATGCACAATATCATAAAGATATTCATCTATGTTTTTTACATGCATATTAATAAAATTATGATCATAAAATTTTGCATTCATCTTACATATAATTTAAAGAAAGCATGAGGGATAAGTTGTGATAAATACCTCAACCCACACATCAAACTATGGTAAGGATTATGGTGGTTCAAAGACACATAAAAAATTATCTTGTATTTACAACTTGGTGAGGGTATCCTTTTTATTTTAGCTAATAAATAAATCAATTTTGAGATGCTCTTGGACTATAATGGATGTATTGGAAGCATCCACTTGGTTATCTTCACTGACAAGAAGGTATGGGAGTAATTCTTCCCATGTTAAATCCCTCATAAATTTATCATATATGGTTTAAGTATATGGAGATTTAGTTTGAATCAAATCATCTTTATCTCATATCTCCCTTAACATGACCTATTAATTCAGACCACTATGTTGTTGTTCTTCCCCTTTGACTACCTTTACGGTTAAGATGATTGTGTGGTTGCTGAAATTGAGTTTTTGATAACCTTTAAATAGATTTACAAGTTTAGTAGCATGAGCATAAGATAAATATAATTGAGATGCATAACATTCATCTTCCTCATATAATTTTTCTAACTCTTCTAATTCTTCTTCTTTCTAATTACAAGGGATGTCAGATTGCTCTTCTAGTATGGACAGTTATTTGTTACTCAAGTTTTGTTTTGAATTGTCCTAGAAATAATAGTTTATTATCATCATCATCAACCTCATTATCATCACTAATAATCTCTTATAATTATTATTTATTAATGAATGGGTAACCTTAAATTAGAAATATGTCCATTGTCATTCAAATAGAATCCACATTGATCACTTGGGAACACAATTTCAACATGAGTTATGTATTGCCTATTAATTATCTCCTATAAAAAATGTTATTTGATTAGTATTAGCACCAAAATCTACTAAATCACTAAAATAATATGAAGTAACCTATTTATTATACATAGAATTAACTAAATTAATTGCATCAAAATAATAAAGAGGGCTCTAATTTATCACATGGGATTTCAATTTGTTGAAGGCTTGGGATAATACTTCATTATGATATACACATTGATCCATAGGATGACTTGTAAGAATGAATATTGAAGGATTTTGGGCTTAAATTCCATGTTGTTCAAAATAATTGAAAGGGTAGGCATAAAATCCCCAATTTATTGATTGTTGCTCTATATTAACAACCTTTTAGTAGGCCAATACTAATGATGTGACAGATTATGGTTTCATAATAACAAACATAAAAGTTAATGGATATACAAATATAAGGTATAATTCTTTGAAATCTAATTTTATTTTTAGGAGAGGGTGTTTCAACCTTGTGTACAACTGATGAAAGTGTTGGTTAAAGGTAGGTTCCCTTCAGGACATATCAAACTAGTGGTATAGATCATTAGGATCAATGGGATCTATAAAATTTATTATGAACAAATATATGAATTTATCCCATGTGGTTATGTACCCATCTGTTAGTCCAATGGACTAACCATATGCTCCTTATCCAAATAATTAAGGAACAAGTGACAAGCCACATCTCCATGATAGATTTGAGTCCTAATGATGTCATCCTTAAATGCTTAAATGTGTTATTCTACTATCAAGATCCCATAATGTGTATACTTTGTAAATTTTTATTAGTGATCCTTAGGCAAGTCATTGAAAGTCCTTAGAATGTTAAAAGGGCAAAACCTTCCACTAATCCAAGATAAGGCCATTGGTGGATTATAATATCATTATTATAGTCTTAAAATTATAATATTACTAGGTAAATCCCCTAAAAACAAATAATAATCATGAAATAATCAAACTTAGGTCCTCATTCTAGCAGTAAATTATTGATGTCTCTACTGATATGTCAACTTAAGCAAGGGTTGTTAGGCCTAATCTCTCTTAAAAGGAGATTTATGTGAATTAATTTTCCGAAGGTCTTGGTTACTAATTCTTGGTATGTAGGGTAACTTAGTTGGCTCATTGTGGACAATTCCATATAAGGGACATGTTTTGAGCACTTCAAACTAACCATATGCATTATACTAAGAACTAAAGCCTAAGGAACTAGCATACAAATTAAGCATGAATTATAGCTTATTCAAGCATGTTTATTATAAACATAGATATAAAATAATAATAATAGTAGTAGTAAATAGAGATTGATCAATCAGGGTAAGCATGTAGATTCAGATTACATTCATTGATACCCAAGATCTAAACTAGCAAATTCACAAAAGGTGAAAATAAAAGAGAAAAAGGAGGAAAAGGGTCATGTGGAAATTAATATGTGGTTGAGTATTTTGATTTATAAAATCCATTGAAACCAATATTTATTTTTTATGGACCTATAACAACTCTAACTAAAGCATGGTGCAAGAGTTTGAGGGTAAATGGCTGACATCAAAGAAGAACATAAACACTGTATACATGCATAGGATATGAACCTTTTAATATATATTTGCCAATTTATCAATATATTTCATTTTTATTAATCAATGTCAACACTTTCTATAGTAATTCATTACAAGCTTCACTTGCATAATATCAAGAAAAAGACTAATCTATAAGATCAAGAAAATGTTTGGCGAAGTAATTAGGGATAAGTAAACAACATGGTCCACTACTCCATCACTAAAACTAACATGAGTAATCCCTAAGAAATGCCTATGAAAAACAATATATACATAAGAGTACCAAACCTTACCTCAATATTCATCTTAACCCTCACCATGGTAGTTACAAATATTCATTCATAATTGAGCAAATGCAATTGATGGTCTTGATGTTTTTGAAAAATCTAGAGGTGTGCCCATGATTTTTAGTTATAGGACATGCCATCACTTTTGATCATTACCTATTTACTTTATGATACACCATCCTATTCATCATTGGACATCTATAAATTTCTCATTTTTTTGAAGTTGTATCATGTATTTTATTCATCTACAAATATAGATCTATATTTACCCCTCTTTGTCTTATGCTCCATGATTCATGAATGATCTTCCATGTTACATTAATCTAGGTTTGTATTTTATACATTATGGTTTTACTGATTGTCTCAATCCATTGATGAGGACATGCATCCAAATCAATGAATTAGACTGATAGATGAACACTAAAATATCAAACAAAATGATCAAGTATAACTCTATTAAATTAATGATAATACAAGAGAATTAAAATAATTAAATCATGAATATAACCAATTTAGACCAAATGTGAAAAACAAATGAAATATTTTTTTATTTTGACATAGACATTTGTATTAATCAACTTTTGATTTAGGGATAATCCTTTCCATATCTAAACACACACACACACACACACACACACACACACACACACACACACACACACACACACACACACACACACACACACACACACACACACACACACACCCACACACACACACACACACACACACACACATGTATGTATATATGTATATGTATGTATATGTATATATATATATATATATATATATATATATATATATATGTATATATATGTATATACATATATGTATATATACATATATATATATATATATATATATACATATATACATATGTATATATATATATATGTGTGTGTGTGTGTGTATACATATGTATATATATGTACACACACACACACACACACACACACACACACACACACACACACACACACACACACACACACACACACACACACACACACACACACACACACACACACACACACACACACATACACACACACACATATCCATCATTAATTTAGACTAAGCCTTATAAACTTTAACAAATTTATCATGAATCCCATTCATCTAATAGAAATTCATCATTTAATCAAATGACATTTTCCTCAAGCATTTGTTAGTTTTCATGTTTGTAATGGTAATCAATTTTAAGTTTGTTAAATTTCATGTTTTACCTCCTTTCTTACATATAGGTTTAGGGATTAAAACTTGGTGGTGAGTAAACACCCATAAAACTTAATATCAAATTAATGATAACATCACCAAGGTGCCACATAGTACCCCTCATCATGTTGGGTGTTTAGTCTAGGCACATATGAAGATGCTATGTGGCATCCTCTTGGTAAGTCAAAACATCGAGTCCACTACTTAAATTAGTTTAATATATGTGGTCCTAAGCTCCAAGTAAGTCACCATGTGACATCCTCTAGAGGCCTCATAGCTATGGGACTATTATCCTATTAATAGGATATTCTATCAATTTGAGGTCTTAGGCTCCCAAGAAATCACCATGGTGACCTCTTAAGACCTCAGAAGATCAAAGCCTTTAGACTATTGCCAAAGTTACCATGGTTATAGGCTCCCAATAAATCCACATGTAGAAAACTATAATGACCTCAGGGAAATGGCACCATTAAACCTTTGATTAATTCCTAATTGACTTGGCAACCAAGATCATGCCACATGGCATAATATTAGGGCTTAGGGGTATTAAAATGACATAATACTTTTGACTTATAAATTAATGGACTGACTTGGCACTTCAAAAAGATATGATGGTAATACATAGAAAGGTTTGGGGGGGATCAAAAGACTAAAGATGCATATTTGGAATAAATAAAAATGGCTAAGGCATCAAACTCAGATCTTGAATACATGGTTAACTCAACTCAATTAGCTTGTCCTTAATGTATTTCTAGATCACTCAACTCAACTAGGAGCTTAGCAAAGCTCGACTCAAGTGACTCAATGTGACTTGGGATCAATAGACTCCAAATCAATGGATAAGGGCTAGGTTAATCTGATTTCAACATGACTTAGAAATCATGTCTCACCTAAAATTATATATATATATATATATATATATATATATATATATATATATATATATATATGCATGTATGTATGTATGTATATATGGGTTATTCAAATGATAAAATAAACTAAGACCTAGCACACATAAATTGATTAACTTAAGCTTACAATTGAAAAGCTCTTAACTCAAGTTTTTTCTATGAAGCCTATAGTAAGTATAGACACTTATTATATTTAACTATTCAAAAATATTTAAAATCCCACTCCCAAGAAATTTATTAAACATAAAAAAACCTTAGACCAAATGTATCAATATTTAGATTATTTAATAAAAAGAGGGTACCCATTCTAAGCTTAAAAATGGGGCATGTTTTTCAAGAAATAATTGGTGCATATGGTAATCTTCCTAGACCTAATACATGGACCTCTGCGAACCAACATTGAATCTAAAATTGATTTTTGTTTTTCTCATCAAGCATGTCTTGATCTAGGAATGGGACTATAAGTCTAATCAGATTTGTGTATTTATTGAGCATTTTTTCACCTAGTGTAAATATATCATGGAATTAGATACCAAAGTAAATCATATGTTGAGTTAAGTTATACAATAACATGAACATTAGGATCAAGTGAGTTAAGGATCACAAAAGGATAAATATTATCTATGTATATCCAGTTGTTAAGAAGACAATCCCTGGTTATAAAATCAAAACTTGTACACCTACATTTAATACAACAATAATCCATTAAATGGATCATATTTATTTTTGAAAATATGTCAATAGAAGTGATGAAAAAATATAATACTAATGTGTTACTAGGGATATAATTAATATAACTATCATCTTTGAATATAGTCATACACTAAATTTATGCCTTAGTTGGTGTATTTTATTTAATGCTTGGAACTACTTAATGAGTGGGTAGTTCATTAAATATTTTCAACCACCTAGCTAATGGTTAAAGCTATTGAAATTTTATATAATGCTAAACATGAGGCTAAGTTAGGTGTTGAATGATTAGTATTAGAATAAAGTATCCAATAATACATTTATTCATTTAATTTCCTACTTTCTTATGTTATATTTTCTTGTAAGCAATGTTGAATAAAATCATTTTTTGTAACTCAACTAACTAAGGTGGATCCAAAAATGTTTTATCGAGTAAATTTATAATAAATTGAAAGTGTTTTAAGACTACTATTCACTATATACACATTTATATGTTGATTTTATCCATATTTATTCATAGTTAAATACCTTATACTCTTGCACCATCTTTGTTTGTGGTTTTCTACTTACTATCCCGGCAATAGATTGGTTTCATGGAGCTCATCTAATTCAAATGAAGTATAATTATTCTAACTACAAAATAGTTTTACATTTACTTTTTTTACCCTCCTCTTTTATTCATTTTATACATACTTTATAATACTTAGAGTAGATATGAATTTGAAATCCATGTATATAATATTTATTTTGATTTTAAATATTGTCATTATTGTGAAGGCATTGTTGAATCAATGTATTCAATGAATAATTATTGAATTAGTTATATCTTCATGACAAATTTATTTTTGTTTATTTTATAAGACATTAATACACAAGACCATACATATCATTTTTTGAGTCTATTCTAAATAGAACCTTGAAATAGAATAATTTTACATCAACTAATGAGTTACCATACAAGATAAGACCTATTAGACATATACCTTAAGTATATCTTGTCTCTTTTAAAGAGAGGTTGGGTGAATTATGACCCTACCTAAGTTGGTGTGTGAAATAACCCCATAAAAATATTGGCAATAGGAGGGACCAAATAAGAATATTTTAGAATTTATCATTTATTTTCATCATTTGGCCATTGTTTATGTTTTACCCACCTTATTGTGTGCTAAATAACTATCAACATATTGGCATTAAAAGGAAGGCCAAAACTAGAATATTTTATAATCTATCATTTGTTTTGGTATTTTAGCCATCCTTTATGTTTTCCCCATATTTTTGTGTGTTAAACTCCCATACTCCTATTGGTGCTAAAAGGGGTGCCTAAATTTAAATATTTTAGACTTTATCATTTATTTTGGTCATTTGGACATCCTTTATGTTTTTCCCACCCTATTGTGTGTCAAATTCCCATCAACATATTGGTTCTAGAAGGAGGTCATCAATTGGAGTACATTTTGAGAGAGATCAGATGTTTTGGTCTTGAGGCCATCCTTCATGCTTTTCCAAGTCTATTGTAATCTTAAAATGCACATCAACATATTTTTTCTAAGAGGGAATGAATTGGATTATACTTGGGAGAGATGTAATTTATTATAGTCTTGTGGTAAAATTTTTTATACCTTGTTATGTGTCTAAACAACACATAATAAACTAGTAAAATGAGACATGAATATAATGCTACCTAATGTTTATGCTTTATTTTGATCTTGTTACCTAGATCTAAACCCACCTAAGGCCTTGTATTGTCTAGGTGGAAGTTTTGTACTATGAATATTCTTAGACTTCCTCAAGACTTGCCTAAAAATAATGATAAATTATGTTTAAAATATACCTATGGTGGGATCCAAACTGCTAAATAACACATCTTGGAAATTAAAAAATCCATCATCCAAACCTAAATTCAATATGAACATGTGGATTTTCACCTATTTCCCTATTCCATAAATGAATATGATTACCATTTTCTACATAGGTATACAAAATAGATATATGTCTTCATAGACTATCTTTAAAAATTTATTTGTCAACCATTTTAGTGTGCCTATTGACCCTAGTACCTTGTATTGCCATTTTAATATATTTATTAGGGATCCTAAGAACCCTTAAGTTCTTTCAATATTAATTTTCAACATGTATAAAGTAGGTTGAAAGACTCAGTCCTACAAACATATGTGGTAGCTATTAAATTTTATCTTAGAACATTAGATCTCCTAACTAATAGATTATTTAGAGGACATCATATACATTCCCATCTTTGGCATCCACATATTAAGATATGTTTATCATTGAAAAACATGTTATGTCACATGTTTATGGTGTTGACTAACTTTGTTCATTTGAATAGCTAGGTGTTCACACCCAAAATAGCCATACTTCTCTACCTAAGTGTCAGCCTATGGACCAATGTGTGCCTTATAATTAGACCTTACCTCAAGATTATCTCAAATTAGACCTCCCTATGATAAAAGATAACCCTTATGTGGCTCCAAATGTAAATTATTGTGATTATTTAACTCATGATCAATAGGTTGTTTTACCAAGTGTTAATATCAAGTAAATTTTGGTGCTTTTACTAAGTGGCATTTGTTATAAGAGGTGTTACATAAGTAATGCATGATATGGCTTATAAGAATGCATTTAAATATTCATAAATTGTATTATATAGATGTATAAATGGGATAGATGTTGAATCTATCATGTTGGTTGATAAAACCGATTTAAAATATAATATCCAATCCCTAAGATTAGTAGTGATGATGATGAATCTGACAATGAAGAGATATCAATCATTTTAGGTTTGTTTCGACATGAAGAGTCAATTAGAAAAGAGATGTGTGAACAAGAAGAATAATCATATGCTTCTTATAGTCAGCCTAAAGATGAAATAAAAGATTTGTATACATACATACATACATACACACACACACACACAGATATATATATATATATATATATATATGAATAATATGTATGCTTTGCATTTTAAATAGTTGATGTTCCTACATTTGGAAAGTTGTATATAGAATATTAACTCCTTGGTGGTATTCATTTCACCCACATCCCTTCATTATATATGGATGAAGAAGAATAAAATAAAATGGTTGTCCTTAGATCTGAAGACTAGTATTATCTAAAGTAACCTATATAATGGGATAGTAACACTCATTAAATATTCTTAGTAACATACATAATCAAGTTCCACAAGAGTAATCATGAATACAATGGCTTGAATGAAGAAATGAATCTAATGATAGTTATATATGATAACAACCTAACCCAATACATCTCTCCACATACTTTATCCTCTAATGATAAATATATAAGGTTATTAACTTTGGAAGAACCAATTCCATATCTTTTATATGATAAAAATGATGATATAGATACTACCAAAGTAACCATGTTAATTAAAGAATATTCAATAGTGGATTCACCATTAGGATATCATAAAGAAAATATATCTACCAGGTTTGGTGCACAAGTTACTTTAGTAGGTATTAGTGCTCACCCTTACCCCTCACCATAGTTTAATGTTTGGGCATATATTTTTACTAACCACTATCCTAGGTGCTTCATTCTCATGGAATGTAAGTGTATGTCTAAATTTTATAATATAAATATGATAAAATTACATGAAAACATTCTTAATAAGATTCTTTATGATATTTTTTTTTAATGTAAAGGAAAACATAGATGTATGTACATGTCCTCCCTTTGTAGGATTCCTACCAACCTTTTAAAAATCATAAACATGACATTATTCTATTTAGGTGTCTACTAATGGGGAAATCATGTTGCTTGTCAAAATTCATCTCTTAAATACTATTTCCAAGTTTTAAATATCTTATAATGATCTTATAATTATTTTTATTTTCCTTTATTTTGATTTCCTTTCCTTTCTTATTTTTTATTTTCTATTTTTTTACTTAGTTTAAGGTTGTGTTCTTGTTTTACCTTTTTATTTTCTTGTTTTATCTTTTTGTTTTCCTTGTTAGGATTAATTTTAAACTATTTTGTCTTGTGGTTCCACTTTATTAAATGAAAAGTGATTAAATGGAAGCATACAATTAGGTAACACAAGTGAAATTTTGTGTGAAATGTGATTCTTGAGTTCTTTTGTGACCTTATATCCTATTGTTGAGTCAGTCTTAAAAGTTGAGATTATTGTATATGGCATGAATCTATTATTATTTCTATAAATTTTGGTAAAATAGGTAGTTATTAAAGGTATCCTCTTAAAAACAAGTATAAATTCCATATCTTAAAAGGATTCTAAGTTTGCTTGGGTGAAATTATTATGAGGAAAACCTAGGGTGAAAAATATATAGTTCTACCTTTCATTTTCTATAGTGGTCCTTAACCCTGAATTGAGATATAAAAATAGAAGAAAAAAGAAAATACAAAATCAAACCAAATTTATAGAACCTCAATCTTGGGTGATTTAGACAACTTCTACTAGGGATATGGAAACCTATGTAGTAGTATATTAGGGAATTGAATGAGATAAGAGGAAACTCTAGTTGGGATATAGATGCTTGGCTAGAAACAAAACAATGTCTAGGAAAATGTATTCAAGGTATGACTCACTAACCTAGTGGTTGGAACCATAGAAACTAATCTTTACATATATTATGAATTAGTAAATCCAATTCATTTTTCACACACTAGGTTAAAAGGGATTCTTGATTTGGTCACTTAGCTTTGCCATTACTCTGTCTTATTGATTTTTTCAGGACCTAGGCACTATTTTAACCAGAGATTATGGGTTCTTTGATTTTTTCTTGGATTCAAACTACTCAGAAGTATTTTCTAGTAGAGTGACCATTTACTGTTACTTAAATAATATACCCTAGTTTCATCACTTAAATCATAGAATTTCTTTTTTATTTAGAGTCTAATCATTCTAGACTAATCAAGTTTGGGTCTCTTTTTATTTGTGGCCTAATTAAAAACCTTCTTGACAAGTTATAGGTTTAGTATTGCACTCGATTTTCTCTTTAAATTAGGTTTAAAATTAAAACTATCCATTGAATAAATATGGTTTAGAATAGTAATGGTAATTAGATCTATAATGATTAATTTTTTTGAGTTTTTTAGATCTTTCAAGTCTTGGTATGTTTTACATTAGGTTTTGAATGACATTAAAATTCAAATTTTTAGGTTATTTCACCTCATATTTCTATATCTTAATTATTTTAGAGTTTTGTTACTACTTTTAATAGATAATCTTTCCCATTTATAATTCATTTTCATATAAAATGACTAAGCATTCCTAAAATCTTACTCCTTTACTTAGTCATTTTCATAAGAGTAGGTTCAACTAATTTTTGAATTAAATAGGTGTTTATGTCTTTATAAAGTTATTTGGACTTAATTACTTTTGAACTAATGATCATGATCATTTCTTTTTAAATTAATTTTTTAATGGATATTTGATTCCCTTTACACCAACAATTATCTAAAATTTCCCTATGAGTCCCCAAGGAAGTGAGGGACTTCCGCTTAGTGTTCACCACTTTTGTAGAACTCTTTTTACCTTAGCCATTTATGCCTAACTCTTCAGATGCCTCAAATTTTGTTGTATGGGATAATATCACATCCTAAAATTTCTTAGGCCCCATTTATATCCTAAATAGACCATCAACCCTCCTAATGAATGAGATCACACCATGTGGTGTGATCCTATTTATCCAGGCCCTCAAGGTAGTCCTTATACTTCCTATGTAAATCAACCCTTTAGATGCCTACGATCATTCCAAGTGGCATAATCCTATTTATTTAGGCCTCAAGGGTAGTTTTTATCCTTTTAAATTTACCGTAAATCCCTAAGTGAATGAGATCTCAATGCATGTCAATATATCATTTCACTAAAAACCTATAATTCTTTAGTATAAATGGACACACAAGCATGCCACAAGTGAGCAAATAGATGTCATGTGGCATTGACTACCAAATTGATAGTGTTAAAAGACACATCAATTTTTCACTTTATTAAAATTTATGGTTGTATTATCTATCAAGACCATGATAGACCTAACATGATTTTTTATTTTAGGTCTAATGGTTCAAACTGATAAAATCTATCAGTTTTGAGTCTAATTTCATTACTTAAAAGGATTAAAAGGTATAAAACTAACTAGTTTTTTATTCATTTTGATCCAAAATACTTAATTATTTTTTTGGTGGAATGGATTAATTATGTTCTTGGTAAAGGCCCCTTATGAATTGTTAATTTTATAAGCTCTTTTTAAAGCTTTTTGCCTTAGTCAATTTTCTTAGAATTTGTAATTTATCACCTAGTCTATGAGTTTAAAATATAATGGCTAGTATTTTTATTTATAAATATAGTGGTCATTTTCTATTCACAAGTGTAGATGTTTTAAGTGGTCACCACTTATAAACATCTCAAAGCTTTATAAATCTAGAAAACTTTGAACATAGAGTTAAGCCCTTCAATCCTCTAGGTTATTGAGATCATGCCACATGGTATGATCCTAATTCTATGGTCCCTCGAATGATCATGACAAAGTAAGTATGTAGTGAACCTCCAATTTGAGTATGACGATACCACATGGTAAAATCCTACTTTTACACCCCTATAAACTAAGTAGGAGTAGTACAAAAAACATTGCTTGAGTGAATCCCTAAAATGATGTCATGTAGTATAATCTCAGTACTCCAAGGTAAATAAGAGATGGAACGATGGTTGAGGACCCATAGAGACCTGATTAAATGTAATCTTAAAACCTATAAATATTTTATTACATCAAATACAAATAAATTTAGCACATTTCAAATTAATGAGAAGGTGCTATGTAATAAGATCCTTGCATAATAAAGATGCACTAGTTTTTTCAATTCATGAGGAGGTGCCACATAAGGAAGTCTACCTAAATCTAATATGTGAACCTCTATGACCCAAATTTGATTTTTAAATTGATGCATGTTTTTACCTTTAAAAACATAAAAATTTAGGGATTAGATTGTAACTTTGTTTGTATTTGAGTATCTATTGAGAATCTCATCACCTAGTGTAAATAGATCATGGAAGCAGATACAAAAGTAAAACAAATATTGGCTCAAGTCAAATGGTAACATGCACATAAAGATCAATTGATATAAGGAAAATGATAATATAAATAATATATGCACATGGTAAATTTTAAATAGGAATTTTTTGACCCTACATGTAATATAATAGTGATTCATTAAAGGGAATAGATTTTAGCTTGAAATTATGTTAGTAAAAGTGATGCATAAGTCCAATCTTGTCATGTTACCAATGATATAATGAAAAAAATATATCTTTGAATATAGGAACACATTAAATTTATTTCTTAATTTGTGTCTTTTATTTAATGCTTGTAACTTCTTGATGAATGGGTAGTGCATTGAATATTTTCAACCACTTATCTGGTGGGTGAGGCTATTGAAAGTCAATATGAGTCCAGACATGAGATTGAGTTAGGGATTCACTAATTAGTTTTTTAATATATTATACAACTAGACATATTTTCTTATAAAATCATTTTTTCTTAGGTTAGAGTTTCTTATAGGAAATGTTGTAGTAAAGTAATTTGTATAATTCCCCTGACTAAAGTGGATCTATATATTGTTTATCAAGCAAACATATAATAAAGTGAAAGAAAATAAATACTATTTTTTTAATATTTATGCATGTATATTATGATTTTTTCCATATTTATTCATAATTAAATACCTTAAACTCTTTCACCATATTTTTCTATGGTTATGTGTGTACTATCCAAGCAATAGATTGGTTTCATTAAGTTTATCTAGGTCAAATGAAGTAGATTTGATTTAACAAAAAAATAGGCTTACATTTATTCTTTACCATCCTCTTTTTGTTCTTTTTAATAGTTTTATTTAGATTAGTTAGAGTAGATATAAAGTTGTAATCCATTTTTACAATTCTTATCTTGATTGCAAAACTTATCATTATTGTTAATTAATTATTGAATCCATGTATGCAATGAATAATTTTTGAATTAGTTGTATCTTCATGAAAAAAATATTTTTTCTAATGGTATAATACAATGATCCATAAGACCATAATTATCATTTTATGATTTTATTTTAAATATACCCCTTGAAATGGAATAGTTTTACATCAACTATTGATTTATCTTGCAAACCAAGACATGGCAGATAGAGGCCTTGGGGACATCTTGTCTCCTTTTAGGAGAGGTTGAGAGGTTGGATAAATTCTCACCCTACCTATGTTGGTGTGTGAAATAAATCCATCAATATAAATCTTGTCATTTTTCTTGTTCAAAGTCCACTTCTTAATTTTGAAGAGAGTAGATCCTAAATTTGTATTTAAAATAGCCTTAAGAGAGGTAAAAAAAATTGAACATATTTTCATCACTCATGTTATGGTCTAATCTATACACTAAATATGTCGATCACTTGATGAAATTATGTATAGATTAACTAAGTAATTACTTATCATTAATGAATTTTTTAAGATAATTCTTAGAAATATCATTATGCTATAATTATTTAACAAAAACATTGATTAATTCCTCTAGTCATCTAATGTAATGAGTTAGAAGTTTATTATACCATTCTAATGCATATCCAACAAAGGTTTTTATAAGATTGGTATTTTCATATGTTTTATTTTGAATCCATTCCTTATAGATAATACCAAAGGAATTAATATTCAAGGTAGGATTGATATTCCCATCATATGTGATGGTTGGAGAAATACTTCCAATATCTATATACACAAAGAAGAGAGTTAAACATTCATTTTGAAGGTATTGAATCATATTATTTTATATTAGATCTTGGGGGATAATATTTATATTTAAATATCTAAGAGAGGAGGAATGTAATTTTAATATGGTTAAATTATTAAAAATTGAGAAACATGATTAATCATTTTCAAGATTTGGTTTTATATTTGGAGTGCTTCACCACTTGTGTAAGGTATTGGGAATTATCAAGAGGAGTATTTTATATGGAATTGATAATTTTTTTGAGAGAAGGAGGATGATGTAAAAATTAATAGCACATGTTAAATTATGTACTTGACACCTTGAGTTTAGGCCAATGAATCTAATGTAATGGATGGGATATAGATTGAGTTGACTATCAGGTGGTATGGGATGTAGAATGGGTGGTGGAAATGGGTTTTTGTGATAAAATAAAAAGAACTCAAAAATATAATGGTGATCATTAAGAGGATTGAGATGTGAATAAATAGATATTTTAATATCCTTTAGTTTATGATATCTTAAGAAGTCAAAAATCTTAGTTGATTATGAGACTAGGGAAATGGGGGAAATTAGACTAAATGAATCATAGGAAAATATCTAATCCATCAGGTTGGCTATGATAAGTAAATTTCATTCATAAAGTTGTATGATATAAGATGAGACTAGACTTAAGGTGAATAATAAGGGGAATGGAGGTAGGGATAAATAAGGGTGATGTTGATTAGGTAAACTCTATGTTGAGGATGGGTAACTACAGGTAGATTTTGGATGTGTTATTATTAGTCCAAAGAAGTCAAGAATTCAATAATAAGATGAGGAATCAAAGAATAATGGTAAAAATCATGTCTTAGCTTGGTATTAGATTCCATTTGAATATATGTATCTATATCTAGTTCTATAATTCTAGGGAATAAACCTTGGTAGAAAAGACCTAGTTTTTTAGGTAGTTTCATCCAAAAGCCAAGTTAGAAGCATATGAGCTTATTACATAATAGCTTATTGTGTATGATTATTTTGATGTTGAATCAAGGCTTTATACAGAGTGATTACATGAAAAGGAATGGATTGGATTAAATGTTGATGATTTCACATGTTATCAGGGATTATAATGAAATATAGGTGCTTGTGTGTATTATCAAGGCTTCTTAAAACTTGTTTTTTTTTGAGTTTTTGGCTTATTTTTTGAGATTTTTGAGTTTATGGAGGGAAAATGTGCTATCGATAAAATTAAAATGTTGAAATAAAAATAAATAAATAAACTAAAATTAAATTGAAGAAAAGATTATTTTTATCCTTTTCTAATAATTTATAATGTATGCAAAGGAGAGACGAAAAAATATATAATATTATGCAAAGTGTTGATTTTTCCTCACATTGTCTAGATGCAATCTAGGTGGTGATGTTTTTTTAGTTTTTGTTTAATTTATGTGGGATGATTAAGTATTAAAATTGTGTATTCTAAATATTAAAACAATACAAAAATAAATATAATCTAAAATAACAATATCACAACACTTTTTTTCAACTTTCTTTGCCTACAAACAAGCTAAACTAGGCTTTCAACTTTCCAATTTTGTTGTAAACAATTTTTTGTAATGATTTGTTATAATATAAATAAGAAATACAAAATCTGATTTTTTATTTTCATGATGGAATAAAATATCTTTTAATTCATTAAAATAAATATAATCATAAATACACTTGTTTTGTTTATGCACCTAATATTGTCTAAGGTCCCATGGTTGACTAGTTAGTTATTTTGAATGTAAAAATACTTGTTTTTTAGATAAAAATGAAATAATATGTTGGTTGTAAATTCTATCTAATTTTACTAAGTTATGTTGAGAAGTGTTGTCATCAATGTCAAGGTTGATGTCATTGATGTCAAGATGCTTGTGGTGAATATACATGGTGAGTGGTATTTGAAGCATGAACTTATGTCCTTGATCTGATAAGGAAGCCATGTGACAAGAGATAAGTTGAAGGAAAATAATTTCTCTTCTATTGGTTTATGTCAAGGTTCAAGACACCTTGAAGTTGTCAGTATTTTCATAAAGAGGTATGATGGTCAAGTGAGCATTAAATCATGGTCATGAGAGAATGTTGATTATAAAGATATTATTTTATTGGTGTGAGAGTGTTGTTTCAAGAGTTTTATAGTTTTATATAATTGTGGTAAGCATGTTTGAGTACTAGTTCTTGATTACAAGGTGTCTTGTGAAGGATAGTCTAGATCATGTGAGAAGGTGTGCATAGTGAAGTTTCATGAAGTAAGTAAGAAAAATCTTGTGAGAGGTTTCTTGGAATTTTTTGATCATGTAAGTATAGTATATATACTTTTAGAAGTGTTTCAAGGTTATTTTTCAAGTTTCAAGTTCTTAATAATCTTAGTCATGGCATGTAAAAGCCTTGTGAGAAGATATGTGTATGGTAACTTGGTAACATGGACTCATAAAGACATGAGATATTTTTTGAGTTTTATTGAGTATTTTAGAGTGGTTTATAGTACATGTAAATAACCATGAAGGTTAGTTTTAAGTCTTAATGTGGTTTGTAGGTCAAGGTCTAAGAGAACAAAGAGAAATAATGTGGCCTAATGAGGGGTCATGATAATATTTTGAGGTATTTGAGCTCATATAATAATTTTAAGATGTGTGATACTTTTTAATATGTGTATTCATGAAGTTTTTTGTCAAATCTTTAAGGTTAAGGCAAGAAAAAGTGCTTTGAAGTCTCTCAAGTGCACAAAATGAAGGATGCTCAATGTGAGAAGGATTTTATTGTACTATTTATATCTTCAAAAATTTGCATGGAAACCTAGTATATTCATGGTATATGGGGAAGGGTCCTAAATTAAATTTATAGGCATTATTTTTTGGATTGAGGGGCTATGATTTAAGAATAATCGTTAACAATGGAAGTGTGTTTAAACCCTCTTAGAACCCTAATAGTGATCCAATGTTGAAGATGTGATTAAATAGTGATTAGGATGGTTTTTTATTCCTAGGTAAGTGTTTTTATCTTGTATTTAACTCTTTAGATAAATCTAGGTGGTGGTGGTTAGAGAGAGGAGAAATAAAATGTGAAGATATAGGCTTATTTCTAAAGATGTTATTATAGAAGTCAAAAGTTTTATTGGAATTAGTAATAAAATATATGGATGAATAAGGTATATACTCATGTATCATGTAAATTAATTTTTTTGGATAGTTTATATTCCTCAAGTGTTCTAAATTGGTCATCCAAGTTAGCCAATTGCTAATAGGCCTAATGGTGGAATCAATGAAAAACCCAAGCAATAATGAGAAGATGATTAGGAATGTGTTATCATGATAGAGTGATGAACAAAATTACATGGAAACATTTATAAATAATATTATTTCCAATTAATTCTATGTATAAATCTTCAAATTCAGTTACAATGATGAAAATGAGGAGTCCAAAATGGCTTGTCTAGCTTAATGAGGAATGTGTGTAGTGAGGTCAAAAAATTAGTTTGTAAGACTAATAATTGTCACTAGACCATATGATGTTTATATTTAAATATAGTATGGATATGTCATAAGATAATTTTTATGAATTTTAAGTCTTTGAAAGTGGTCATACAGGTAATTTTAAGTCTTTGAATTATATAATGCACATGTAATTTTTTTTTTGTGAATTTAAATTCTTTTTAATGATTATTTAAAATGTTTTAATTTATTATAATATTTTGAAAATTTGAAGTCAAAATGGCTTGCTTGATGCATGCAAGACTGTGTGAGATAAGGTCAAAAGATTGGTCTTCAAGACTAATGTTTGATATTAGATCTTGTGGTTTTTATAATTTAGTTTTATTTAAATATGTTATATAATATATTTAATCTATTGATAAATATTCAAAGTTTCATTTTAGGTGTTGTATGTCAAGTAGTTTCATGACTTGCTTTTGACAGTCTTGGTAGCTCTAAGTGATCATACTAAAGAGATGAACTTAAGCATTTTTGATCTGATTTGAAGTGTTTAAAGGATATGGTGATGAAATTTAGGTAATATATAATAACATATGTACTTATTTTATCATTTTTAGTGTCTTAAGTAATTTTCATCCTCAATATTGAAAGGTATATTTTTTGGTGTACAAAGGCCTAATAAGACTGAGTACTAATGAAGGGTTTGAAGTAATGATTTATTGTAAAATATCTTTTTGATCCTAGAAGACATAAGTTTGGGACTATTTTATTTTTATATGATATTTTAGTACTATTTTTTGAGTTTTAAAATTTTCCAAGGAAGGTAAAGTGTAATGTATGTCTAAGAAGGCCTAATAGATCTCCATGAGACTAAAACTAAAATGAGGCCTAATTGAGTTATGTCAAACCTGAATGGACTCAAATCTCATTTCATTAATGTTTATGAGATGTATTAATACTTATTTCATGGATTACATAAGATTTTGAGGGTGATTATTTGACTAAGTGGAATATGAACAAGGGATGGTATATATACAAGGTAGTTTTAAGCTTATAGGAGGAGGTAGAGAGTATGTGAATGAGATAACATATTATTGAGTAAAGGTAAGTCTTGTAGAACATTAAAGGAGTGTATATTATATATAATTAATATTTTATAGTTTTTTAACATATTAATATCAAGTTCATATGACCTAATCAGTCTTGAAGAGACCTAGTGGAGCAAAGAAGTCTAGAAAGCAGTTTGAGAGGGATAAGATTGTAAAGATCTAAAGAATGTGATCATCATCTATTTGGGAGTAACATAGTGTTTTTTATTTTATAAAATTAATCATTTGGATAATTTTTTGCTAAGTCATCTAGGGTTTTTGTCCTCCTTATTGGTTGGTGCTTGTTAAAGACTAGTTGAGTGGGTGTTTGACTAACTGGGGTTGGTGCTCCATGTGGATTTGGTGCTTCACTAAAGATTTAATTTTATCTTATAGGAATGTACTCTATTTTTAGAGATAATTGGTTTTTATTCCCTTTTAAGTTTTCTCACATATGTAATGTATCATCTTATTTCATGATTTTGTATGATTGCATATTCTTTTCTAGACGTTCATGTTTGTGTGAATGGTTCATCTATGCTTAAGTGGAATTATATGAATGCTTCTAAGAAAATAATTAACCCCCCCCCAAAAAAATTCTCAATGATTATTATTTTAAAAATTTGTTTTAGATCATCTCTTTTAAATTGGGCCAAACAATCTTAAAGAGATAAGTGAGGATGGCTAGTTAACAAGCTCAAGTTGGTTTCTTTATTAGTAAGGCCTCATTATTCAATGAGACTAATTATTATTTTTGGATAATTATAATGAGGACATATATAATTTCAATGTTACATGACATATTTTAGTTATTTATGGATGGATACACTCAACTTCCTATACCACCAAATGATGCAGTAGATAAGAAGGAAAGTGAGAGCAATTCCAAGGCAATGAATACTATTTTGTGTGGCCTATTAGAGGTATAATTTGTGAATGTGATGCACTATGAGTTAGCCAAGGTAATGTGGGACAAGTTAAATACTATCTATGAAGGAGACACTAAGGTGAATATGGCTAAATTATAGACTCACAAAAGGTATTTTGAAATTTTGAGTGTGAAGGAAGATCAGAGCATCTCATCCTACATGTTAAGGGTTGATGAAGTTAAAAATGTCATTATAGGATTAGGATAATAATTGAAATACTCTACATTTGTTCAAATGGTGTAGATATCACTAAATTCTAAGTTTGATTCTAAGGTGTCTTCAGTAGAAGAGAGGCAAGATTTGGAAAAGATGGAGATGGATGGGTTTCATGGCATATTGACTACTTATGAGATGAGATAAAATGAAGGAAGACCTCCCAAGAAGGAATCAACTTTAAAAAATAATAATAAGTCAAAAATAAAGAATCTCAAATATGAGGTATGTTTAAATTGATTATGATGAACTAATATCCATGTTTGCTAGGAAATTAAGGTTTGGATCTAATAAGTACAAGTGTAAGTTGCCTTTAAAATGTTTCAACTATGTTAATATTGGTCACTTTACATCTAAGTGTCCTAATAAGGATAAGATTGAATATGATGAATAACATGATGAAAATCATAGTGATAACAATAAGGTCTATAAATTTGACAAAAGTAAGAAATATTTTGATAAGTATGAATGTAGGAAAGGGCCATTCAAGAATAAGAGAAGTTTATATACCAAATCAGATAATATCTCATCTGATGTAAGTGACACAAGTACATCTAATAGTGATGATGATAGTAATGAACATGAACATGACAATAATGAAACCTAATTCATGACTATAGAAAGAGAAAATTATGGTTGTTCAAAATGAAAAGTCCTTAAGGATGATGAAGAAATAGAAGAAGAAGAGGCTAAATTGAAACTTGAGGTAGAATCGGTGAGTGATTTAAAGGATTTAATGTTTTAAAGAAGGAAAAATCCCAAATTGAAGTCATTAGTTAAGAAATATGAGGAGGATATTTTTTTATTTAAGGAAATACTAAGTAACACAACCAAGGAGTATGCTAAGATCATCAATAAAATTGAAACACAAATAGAGATAGTCACTAATAGCTTAAAAGATAAATAGGAAAAAAGAACTATGTATGGAACTAAAATGGAATATTTAAAATATAAGATAGATCAATCATATAGGAAGTTTAAGACCTTTATGAAATTTTCAAAGAGTAATAATGCTCTAGATAACATCTTGAGTAGTTAGAAGTTTGAAAGTGATAAAATAGGTCTTAGTTTCAAAGAAGAGCCAAAGGAAGCATCTCAACTAAAGGAGAAGGATAATGAAGACAATAATTTAAAAATGAAAATACCAATTAGACAACCTAATACTATGAGGTATGCTAATTTATTTAATCCTTACTATTTTTAATGAAATTAGTTTGGTCATAGAGCAAAAGAGTGTAGAATACCCTCTAAAAATGAATATGCATAGATTTATGCAAGGAATCACCATTCAAAAGGTATGAATGGGGTTATTTGATATAATTTTCATAATATGGGACACATTTAAATATTCTTTCCTAATAAATTCATAAGGCAATCAAGTGAAAATGAGAGGTTCAAAGCCCGTAGAGTGTAATAGAGAAAGAAAATGAATGTGTGGAAACCAAAGACAATAAAGGTGAGTCATGATCAGTCTATAATCTCAAGTGGACTATTTTATATGATAGAACATACATTATATTTGAATTAAATTCATGAATTCTCATTATCATTTTAGATTTAGGACTACACAAATGATGAAGAGGTCAAGCCAAATAGATTAATCAAGCCCAAAAGGATCCTTAAGGATATTCAGTCTTGTGAGAGCATACAGATCTAGAAATATCCTAAGTTTTTGTTATTTTAATGAACCTTGGAAAGGTTTTAATTCATTAGGTTTTATGGAGACACTCTTCAATTAATATAATCATGATGGATGCTTGGTTTGAGGGGGAGATATTCAAGTTTTTGATAAGCTAAAAGTGTAGTTGTTGACAAGAATAGAAGAGGTAAGCAAAGTTGTTCTATGTTTATAATAGTTGGTAGTTAAGCATGACTTATGTTATATATGGTTTGACTAATTTTTGATTCACTTGGTGAGCTCAAGTTTTGAAGATAAAGGGGGTATTACTATTTATTTAGTTTATATCAAGATCTTGGTAACTCTATGTTTTTTTGCAATTTTTTAGAGTAGTTTTCAAAGAGGGAGAATGAGTTATTATAGTAATTGTAGATGACCCTTTATCATTAATTTAAAATGGGGAGAAATACTAGAATAGGGTAGATGAGAATGATCAGGTTCTAATATGTTTTCCATCAATGATAAAGAGTTTTTTTTAGAAGTGTTGTCATTCATGTCAAGGCTGATTTCATTGATGTCAAGATGCATCTAATGAAAATGAATGGTAAGTGGTCTTTGAGGCATGATCTAGTTTTCTTGATGTGACAAGGAAGTAATGTGATAATATATAATTTTAATTCAAGAGATAATTTTAATACAAGATATAATTTTAAGGAAACTAATGTCTATTTTGTTGGTTGATGTCAAGGTTGATTTCAAGGTTCAGGATAGCTAAATTTGTCAGTGTTATCTCAAATAGGTATGATATTCAAGTGATAATTGAAGCATGGTTATGAGATAATTTTTATTATAAAGATATTTTTTCATTAGTGTGAGAGTGTTTTCTAAAGAGTTTTATTGTTTTAAATCATCGAGGTAAGCATGTTTGAGTACTAGTTTTCAAGTGCAAGGTGTCTTAAAAAACCTAATCTAGATCATGTGATAAGGTGTACATAGTGAATTTTGGTGAAGTAAACAAAATATTATGAGAAGTTTTTTGGAATTATGTGATAATTTAAATAAATTATATATACTTTCATAAGTGTATCAAGGTCAGTTGTCAAGTTTCAAATACTTAAAAAGCCTAGTAATGACACTAGGCATGGCTTGTAAAGGTCTTGTGAGAAGATATGAGTATGGTAAATAGGTAATATGGATGGAAAGAGGAATGAGAGATTGTTTTAGGTTGTTTGAGTATGTGAGAGTGGTGGAGATTACATGGAAAGAGGAATGAAGGTAAATTTTAAGGCCTAATATGGGTTGTAGGTCAAGGTCCAAGAGAGAAAAGAGAAAGAATGTGGCCTAATGAGGGGTCATGATCATATTTAAAGTTTTTTGAGATAATATAAGCATTTTAAAATGTATGATATGTTTTCCTAGGTTTATTCATGAAATTTTAGGTCAAATTTTGAAGGTTAAGGTAATAAAAAGTGATTTGAGGTCTCTCAAGTACATAGAATGAAGGATGCTCAACCCGAGAAGGATTTTCTTATGATATATATCTAATTAATAATTTGAATATAAAACTAAGATATTCATGGTATATGGTGAGGGTTCATAGATAAAAATTATAGGCATTAGTTTTTGGATTGAGGAGCTATGCTTTATGAATAATCATTAACAGTGGAAGTGTGTTTAAACCCTCTTAAAAACCTAATATTGACCTAATGTTGAATATATGATTCGAAATTTCTAATTATGGTTTGGAATGATCAGGTAAATTTCTATATATTTTATTAAACTATCATAGGTACCTCTAGATGGTGGTGAAGAGAGAGGAGAAGGAAAATGTGAAGACACAGGCTTGTTTCTAAAGAAGTTGTTATAGAAGTCAAAATTTGTACTAGAATTAGTAAGAAAATGGATGGAGGAATAAGGTATAGAATATGTCTCATGTATATAAAGTTTTTTGGATATTTTATATTCTTAAAGTGTGCTAGACTAGTCATCCGATTTAGCTAGTTGCTAATAGGCCTAATGGTGGAAACAATGAGAAACCCAAGTAGTAGTGAAAATATGATTAAGAATGTGTTATATTGATAAATTAATCAAACCAAGTACATGTTGATTATTTTTTTATTGTTATTTACAATTAATTATTGTTAAAAATATTTGAAGCTAGGTACAGTGATGAAAATGATAAAGCCAAAATGGCTTATCTATCTCAATGAGGACTGTGTGTAGTGAGGTCAACAAATTGGTCTATAAGACAAATAATTTCCACTAAACCATATGATGTTTGTATTTAAATATGGTGTGTGTGTGTGTGTGTGTGTGTGTGTGTGTGTGTGTGTGTGTGTGTGTGTGTGTGTGTGTGTGTGTGTTAGTTATAGGATAATTTTATGTCTTTTAAAGTGGTCATATTGGTGTTTAAGGTCAATATTACCATGATTGTGATTTAAGGTAAACTAGCAGTTCTGAGTAAGAAAGTTGCAGTAATGACTTTGAGGCTTTATGCCTTGAGTTGAAGTATTTAATGTACATGGTGTTTTTATGTGTATTTAAAGTATTTTTAATTATTTTTGAAATATTTTAAGCTAGTTTAATAGGTTTAAAAGTTGAAGTCAAAATGGATTGTCTAATTCATGTAAGACTGGGTGTGATAAGGTCAGAATATTGGTGTTTAAGACCAATGTTTGATATTAGAGATTGTGGTTCTTGTGATTAAGTTTTATATTAATATGTTATATAGTTATTTTAATGCATTTATGGAATTTAAAGTGTCCTTTCAAGTTTTTTATGTCAAGTAGTTTCATGATTGGCTTTTGACAATCCTAGTAGTTCTGAGTGAGCATACTAAAGAGATGAGTTTAAGCCGTTTTGCTCTAAGCTGAAGTGTTTAAATCATATGGCGATGACCATAAGGTCATATATAATATTTATATTTCATTTTTTGATCATTTTTTAGTGTCTTAAGTATTTTTGAGCCTCAATATTGAAACTTAGGTTTTTTGGTGTATATAAGCCTAATAGGACTGAGTACTTATGAAGGATTTCAGGTACTGATTTATTGTAAAATGTATTTTTGAGCCTAGAATACATCATTGGGGGTATATTTAATTATTATATGATATTATTCTAATATTTTTATATTTTTAAAGTGTTCCAAGATAGGTAAAGTGTAATGTGTGTCTAAGAAGGCCAAATAGGTCTCCATGAGACCTAAAAGCAAAATGAGGCCTAATTGAGTTATGTCATACCTAAAGGGAATAAAATATAATTTTATTCATGTTTATGATATTTAATAAGACCTATTCCTTGGATTACCTAAGATTTTAAGGGTGAGTAGACAACTAAGTGGCATATGAATAAGGAATGATATATATATATACAAGACAGTTTTAGTCCTATAAGAAGATGTAGAGAGTATGCAAATCACATAATATATTTTTTAGTAGAAGGAGGAATTTTATACCATAATAGTAGTTTATGGTATTTTTAATTAATATTTTATAGTTTTTTACATATTAATATCAAAGTCATCAGTCTTGAAGAGACCTAGTTGAGCAAGGAAGCCTAAAAGGTGTTTGAGAGGGACAATATTGTGAAGAGATATAGAAGGTGATAATCATATGTTGTGTGAGAAACATATTGTTATAAATTTTATCAAATAAATTATGTTGATAATTTGGGTTTGATTCATCTAGAGCATTAGTGCCTCCTTGGAGGTTGGTGCTTGTTAAAGCCTAGTTGAGTAGGTGCTTGACTAGTTGGGGTCAGTGTTCCATGTTGAGTTGGTGCTTCACTAAAGATTGATTTTTATCTTATATTATTATATTAAATTTTCATATATTAGTGGGTTTTATTTACATTGAATTTTTCACACATATGTAATGTATCATCTTATTTCATGATCATTTATGATTACATATGTTTTGCTAGATGTTCATGTTTGTATGAATGGTTCATGTATGCTTAAGTAGAATTGTATAAATTATTTGAAGACAATAATTCAACCCCATAATTTATTATTATTCAAAAAATGTATTCCTATGATTTTTTATGAAGTGGTTTACCAATAGAGAGAAAATAAATCTATTGGAAAGTGAGTACAATCAATTTTAACTACTTTTTCTTTTTGGCAACAAAGACAATGAAAAGAAAGAAATTTATTTCCTTATCAAATTTTCTATTTTTTTAGTGATGAGATTAATTTAATGAAATAATAAATCCACTAATATAATATAATAAATAAATAATACTAATATCAAAAGAGACTCTAACCTAATCGAGGTATAGATTAATTGAAATACTTGTAGTATGTTGATGAGAGGAAAAATCAATATGCTAGTTACTTTTTATGCTTATGTGAATTATAATAACTCCATAACTAGAGGATTACCAAGATATTAAAAAAATGGGGAAGGAGAAGAAACATAACCATAAATAAAGAGCAATTAAATTGAGGCTGACCAATGCTCTTATTTATAAAGATTGAATTACTAGACTAATAGAAATTGTTCACCTATGGCAATGTAGTCAACATGGAAACTTTTGAGGTTGGACTTTAAATAATTTGTGTCTGAAAAATATTCAAAATAAAAAAATTTAATGGGAATTTTTTGGATCTAAAATTAGGCCAAAACAGCCTTTTTTTAAGAAAGAGTTAGGTGCCTACGTCAAGGAGTTTAACTAAGTTCAATTGGGAATTGAAGTTATGAGGAACTCAAAATGATTGGAAGTAGAAGAGGGAGTTATTTGGGATTGATTAGATTTGAAATTAAGATGGATCAATCAAGAAACATGAAAAAAAATCATTCAAAACATGTCAATGAATGATTCTCAAGATCTAATTTTGGAAGAAGAATATAAGTAGATAAAACTATCACTTTATGTAGGGAAGGTTATGAAACCACCACTTTTGGTGATATTACCACCACTTATATTTACTCAAACACCCTTATTTTAATATACAACTACTTCATTAAAATGGAACCATCACCTCTATTATTAAAGCACCATAGTGATATGTAATTTTAAGGGAAGTTCTATAAAGAAGGGTGGTGGTTTTATTTCCTGGAATGCAAATTTTGTCATGCATTATAATTTATTAAAAAAAAATCATGATATAAGATGTATATGTTAAATAAAAGGGGACAAAGATGGGTCAAGAAAGGTAGGTAATTAAATGGGGAATAAGGAGTTAAATAGTTCTTTGTGGAGCACAGAATAAGAGATCATTACATCATCACCAAATTTTTATCAAGAATATCATATCATGTAAAATTTAGGTGCATATATATATTACCCTCTTAGGAAGACACCTTGTGATGAGTTAGCAAGGTGTATTCCGGAGTAAAGGCATGTGGAATGGAAATAGGAGGTTATGATTACTTACCTTACTTACCTAAGTGGTGAAATAAAAATAGTAAACACTTTTCACTACCTATGAGAATAAAATGATAATTAAGTAAAAATTAATGAAAAATAAAAAAGTAAACTATATAATCAAACTATTGACAAAAGTACATACCATATGTGTGGGGAATATCAAACTACCTAAATTACATCATTGGGGGACTAAATCTAGTGCTAAATCATTATGTAGCTCTATAAATTATTAATATGCTACAAGATAACTAGAAAATTTGATAGTTTTTAGTTTTAAAATGCAAATCACAAGAGTATAGTATGTAACATTAAGAGTGTAACAAAAATAGGGAAATATGCCTGATTTAGAAAGAAATTGAGTTAAAAAAACCGGTTTGGGAATAAATATATTTGAAAATTTGTCAAAGACTAACTCATTTGTGCGTGTATCTATTTGTGATTATAGAGATTTGAGTTTCATATGGGTATTTCAATAAATGTATTAGTCAAGGGAAATAAGAGGATGAGGGCATGGAAAATCTACTAGTAGGAGGATCCACTAGGTAAGATCATGCAAGTTTTTTTGTACTTTTCTATTTTTCTCCAAATCTAAAATTTTACTTAAAACTTAATAAAAAACCAATGAAATTTATATTTTTTAATTTTAAAATGATTTTCATTAGTAGATTATAAATATGTATAATTTTAGTTAATGTGGGTGAATTTTGTGTGTTTTTGAGTGGTTTTGGGAGGTCATGTAGACAATGAAAGGGATCACCACTCAAGGATGAAAACATTGGTTATGATAACACCATGGTGGTTACATAACCACCATAATTTGTAAAAAAAGTGGTTTTATAATTTTTGCTTATAGGTGGTTACATAATTACCTATTTAGGTTGCATAATTACTACTTAAAAGGAGGGAAATTTCATCCCTTTGAAATTGAGGGAAAAGATAGGGAAATAAGATATTTTAAAGATTAGATTTATCTCTTAAGATGACTTAGGTTTTCCTTTTTATATGGGATTATATATACTATATGAGAGTCAGAGATTAGGAGTGGATCCCCTGAGCCATGTCACTCTTTATAGAAGATGAGTTAGTTATTCTTGACTATGTTGGGATTCTACAAATAACATAGGCATGGATCATATCAAAATTTAATAGAATGTTATGTGACATTCTAACATATTGGGACCCTAATTATAACATATTTGTGTTTTCCCAATCCTTGAGGTAATGTAGAATCATTATTTTTGATGTCTACCAAATTATATGCCTTCTTATGAGTAGCCATGAGGACCAAAGTTGGGATAAGAATTTTGGAGATGCTAATGCACTTAATGTGGGTGTAAAGTGTAACATGAGGATTTCCTAAATATAAGGATCAATGATCCCAAACCTATAAAAGTATATTATTAGTATCCTTACCTCATGACTAGTGGTAGATAAGGGCACTGATAGATTTTTATTCAACTAGTCATTGATTATATAGTGTATTGAGGAGAGAAGGGCAAATTACTTCTAGATCAAAGAGTTACTAGATAAAACTTATAGGGATATTTACCATGTGGCCAATTTTGAAGCCCTTTCAATCAAGCACCTAATAGTCATCATGGGTTGGATCTATGAGTATATTACCAATTATCAAAGGGGAGTACTAATTGTAGCACTTGGGTATATCAAGGAAACTAGATAAATAGATGTGTTACCTTTGTGTGATTTTATTTTAGTGTAGACTATAAAATTAGATAACTTTTTCACTTTTACATACCAAGACATGGTTGGGAAATGGAATAATGATGGGTCCTACCTCTTATTAGTATCTAGGAACACTAAATTTTGAGACTGACTTTCATAATTCAAGGTACACCTAATAGGTAGGGTGCCTCAATAGTTTGGAATTCCCTATGTAGGTAACCTTCCCATTCTTGGGGTTGTCTACAAGGACATACAAGAGGTGAAAGTAATGATAATAGGATGTCTAATGTGGTACTCATGTGTGATATGATTTCCCATCATCCAACAAACTCAAGTAAGAGTGATATAGGGACCTCCCATAAATCCATATATGGGGGAGGATGTTAGGGAGCAATTTATTAGTAACAAATGGAACCAACACCACCACCACCACAACATGAACCTAATCAGTATGACTCTACATAATAATAATAATTTAGAGATAGATATCGTTGGGATAAAATGTATATCAATCTATAGGAGGACTTGGACATAGATGAGGAAGAGGTTGTAAAGGATGATTATGACCTTGATTGGTATGAGGGAGACCTAAGTAAGATGTTGATTTACATATTAATGAATAAACCCTATAATTTAATTCTTTTATTTATTTAGTGTATTAAATTTTTATATTGTCTAGATCTAACATTTATTTTTATACTTTATGATTGTAAATACTATGGGTGGTTACAGGTAAATGATTAGGGACATCTTGATCAACCCTTTTCAACTAAGAACTAGTTAGACTAGAGACTAGATTTTGACTGATCATGTACTCGCCATAGGGATTAGCCGTCACATTGACATCTTTTCTCTAGTGTACCATGTTTATGAAATGGTAGTAGTGCTGAGAACATTGAATATCACCCTATTGGTCAAAGTGAGGATGGTAAAGGCCTTTGTAGATACTATGGTTGGTGGAGGAGGATGCATAGCCTTTAGCCACATGACAAGGATGACAACTTTAAAGGGGGATTCTAACATAGTTTACCATATCAACCTTTAGATTGGAGAGGGTGAGGAAGCCTCTAATGCAGGATCTAGTAGGAGATGCCACTAAAATGATAGTCCATAAAATTCTTCTACATTAGGATCCTCTCATAAGACTAGGATAGGCTCTTAAGACATATTTTAGATTTTTTTGCCATACCATTATATATATTCATTATTTTTGAGATGCCTTGAGGCACATTGGCCCTACACATAGGTTTTTGTATTAGGAATATTTATTATACAAAATCTATATTTATCATGATATATAGTGATATTTTCATATTATTTCAGTGATACATAATTCATGTGTGTTGACTTTAACTTCCATACTTTATTTTTTAGTTCATACACTCTAGATGTCTAGGCATGTGATGATATATAAGTATATGTTTATCTTTGATTTTGATATGTTTATATGGTAAATAATTATGTACATGTAGGAACATAATTTATATAAATTATGTAATTTGATGGATAAATATATGAAACTATAAATGCACTAACATTTGTTTTTGATAAGGTACTACCTAATTACTTTGTTTACATAACATATGACTTTAAAATTATAGTAAATAATGAAAGTTGAAATAGGATAAATGTGAGGGGATAAATAATCAAATACATAGATAAAAATTTCACATGGAAAGTGATCAAAGGGTAAAATATACTTCTTGTTATACTTATGAAACACTAACTTTATTAGTCTCATCTAGAGATAAACTAGTCTTAATAGAACTAGAAAATGGGAGAAGGTTACCCTATTAAAACATAAGCATGTAGGCAATATTTTTGAATACATTTCTCTTTATAGACTCTTTAATTTGATATTTATTCTACATTTGAATTCTACCTCTCTTTATAATCCTATACACTTAGTCTCATGTGACCAAGAAAACACATGGACTCATCACGAACGTCTAAATGTAGGTGAGTAAGGGCATATCTACTCAATTATAACTCCACACAACTAGAAAGATGTGAGGGATATACACATTAGTTTATAAAAGGGTGAGAGAAGTTGAGTTTTAATTTTTAAATTTACATAAGCTTTTAGTTTTCATAAGAGTATCTATTTTTTTAGTTATTTTTAAGGCTTTTATCCCCAAAACTTGGCCCCAAGTAACTAGTGAGATTCAAGGCCTCATCGCCAAATACCAAGACTAGCAGGTAAAGTTACTTAATTTTAATCACATTAATGTTTTATTTTTAGAAATAACCATAAGGGGATATTCCATCATGGACAACCCTCTAAAATAGAATGCTAGCTAATGTTTTCTAAGTTGTGTAAGAAGATATAGGAAATCCAAATGTTATTTGATCATAAAAACTAAGGAAAATACCAATGTAATGTTGATTTTTTTAATGTTTTCCATAGTTTTAGAGGGTAATGTGAGAGTGGTATTATGTGATATGCTACATGTTGAAAATTTATATATCATGTGAACTAAAAACAAAATAATCACTAAATAACACATCTGATATGAAGATAAACATAAAAACCATGGAAATGCAATGTGGATGAGAAAGATGTGTTATGTAATTTATTAGATATATAAGTTTGTTAGGTTTAAGGAGTTTATATATCCACCAAAATCCTTTCCCTCTAGAGTCCACAATTGATAGGCTTCATTTTTAAAATCTTCTACTGAGTAAAGAATAGGGCCTACTAAAATCATAGAGTATTTGATGGACACGTGTGTAAATTAAACTATTTTTCTTTTATATAATGGTTTTTATTTTTTAAATATATGTAAACATAATTATAGACAAAAAATGTGAAGTTTCACTCCTCTTGGGCATATTAAAAGGCTATAATGTGAAGATATAGTGTTAAGTAAAACTCTATATATAACACTCAATTGTAATTGTATATAGTTTTGATGTGGTAGAGATTAACACATAATATTCTAAAATGGTTTTCCTACATGTATTTTATCATTTTTATGTGCATAATGAGTAATTTATTTATTTTAATCTATTATTTATATGAGTAAATGTAGAGTATTAAAATTATAATAAACTTATGTTCCTTTATGCATCAATATATTTGATCTCTTTAATGAATATATTTAGTATAAATATGGTTTCAATTATGCCCTTTTATTATTTATATGTAATCTATACCTTAATTATCATGTTCTAAAGGTTTTATAGGAACCTTTACTAATAATGGTGTGGTGAGCATGAAACTTTGTTTAAACATGTTGAGATGGTTGCTAGGACAAAGGGATAGAGAGAGATGGATTGATGAAAGAATTCAAAAAATTTCCAAAGAGGACTAAAGAAGAATATAGAAAGTTATGAAGTAAATTATTGAGGAGCGTATCTACATTGAAATATATGAAATATTTTGGTGTAAATTCTCTGAACTATTAATTGCTTAGTTATCTAGATTGGAGTACTATTGTTTCTAGACATAAACGATGGAACACATAGCCTAATTGGAAGAAAATTTAGTAAACTTGAAAAACTTAGACACTTATTGGAAATATATACTATATTAATTTATAAATAATACCATTGACATGTATATCACACAAATCTATTGTACAAGGCTACTTAAATTTTGAAGCTACATACGATCAATTTTTCAAGGGATTATATGTTAAGCTCTTTCACCAACTACTTACTCTAATTAAGATGTTTGTTATGGAAAAAGTTATGGTTTGCACTAATACCAACATGGAGTAGTCACTTTAATTTTTATGGGGATTCATGTGATGTAAGAGTGAATGATGTAGAGATGAGTAGAGAATTTGAATCTAAACCAAAAATATGGGGGACAAAAATTGAGAGTGAAAATAATGTTGTGTGATTAGAAAGATAACTATGACAATAAAGAATATGGAATAATTGAATAATCTAGACTTAACTATGATTAGGAGTAGGAATAAGGTAGAATATGTTGAATAAATTGGATCCCAAATAGATTCTTTGAATTTTTTAGGAAGTAGAGTAGATTTAGAGTAGGAAGTAAAAGGGCCCAAATAGGAAGAACATAAAGTATCATGTAGTGAGGAGGAGTAGAGTGAAGTAAATAATATAGTAGAATAAAATTAGAGTAGTTAAAAGATATAAGTTGTTCATAATTAAGGGTAAATTTTCATAGAGAAGTGGAATAATATTCATGACAAGAGATTATGAATAATCACAAAACTATGATAGGTTTAAGAAGCTGAGTATAGAGATCATTAATTTCTTGAGTATGCATCCCCCCAACCCAATTTTTTTTGGTTAAAACACCAAATACAAAATAAGGGATGGGAATAAGTTGTTTTGAGTCATTTATAGATAATATTGGAAAACTTAGTGTAAATACAATAATTCCTTAAATAATAAGAGACTATAATAGGTTGGATTTAATTTCAAGGCTATTTTTAAAACACTAGTAAAAAATGCACAAAAATGTATAGGTGTGGTGACCAGTGTGAATCAACCAATATTCACAATCACTAGTGCATAGTACCTAATGTTATAAATTATAAATAACCCAAATATGTAATTTAATCCCAAAATGTTTATTATGTTGACATAATATGATGGGTCTATAGACCCTAAGTAGTATTTGTTAACCTATGAAATGAAGTGGTAGGTTAGGGGAATAATTTTTGATGATGTAAATAAGTGTGATATCTTAGGAGATTTATTAGGTCATGATTTGGAATTAATTTGAAATATATATGTTAATATTATGTATATCCATCAAATTAAAGAGTAACTAGTGGCATAACTCAAAATGAAGAAGTGCACAAGCCAAATGACTTGAAGGAGATCTGACAGTGGAGTGGAAAATATATGTGGGACTATGACCATAAATTCTTATATGTGATGAATAAAATTGTTTTTTTCATGGATGATAAGGATAAATTTTCTTGGTTTATAGAAGGACTATGATTGAGAATCATATTTTACATTGCGAAGTCTTAGTTCACAACAAAGGCTAATATCCAATCCACTACACTAAGAGTAGAATAAATTGAAGATTATGGAAATGCTCCATTCACTAGATCCAAATTAGAATCTAAGATAGATGCTTTCATGAAGAATATAGATGAGATGCATGAAAACAATAAACCTAAACTAGGTTTATGGTTCATGGAGTGTGGTTGATAAGGACATCAAAGGAATGATTATCCTTAACTCAAGTCAAACTTTTGTGAACTCTATAGAGTAATAGGGAATGTAACTAAAAAATGTCATATACTACAATATTACATACAAAAGTCCCAAAGTTTGTATTTTAGTTTTTGTAAATCAACTAACCATGATGAAAAGTGTTACTCAGCCTTGCATGAATTAAAGGAAGATAGTATCAATAATGTCTTCATAGTTACAACATAGCAGTTACCCACTATGAAGGAAGGATTCCCAAACCTAAAGGTAGAAATAGAGAGTGTGACATAAGGTAGTCCCACATGAATACCTTAATTTACTTAATATTGATATCAACCCTAGGGTCTAGTTAGATGGACAACAATGTCACCACAATACAAATATAAATCTTCATGGAGTAATGTCAATCCACAATATTAGTAATAAAAATGGATCTTACATTACCTTAACACTAGTATGGTGGATACAATGCATAACACAATAGTAGGGAGGATTTTTTGCATAGCAGTCACATTGCTAGGGCTATCAATAGGATATAGGAAGATATAAAGGAGGATATAAGAGGTGGATACCAAGGAGAATATCAAGGTGGTCATAATAATGATAATTTACAAGCTCACTATCCCATCTAATGTTATTTTTGTGGTGAGTATAATTATTTTACATGAAATTATCCTACTAATCCTTAAAGATAATATATTATGTGTATCATAGAGTGGAAGGATAACATCAAGTGAAATATTGCCCAATATTTGAGAAGAAAATAAAATAAAATCCAATGTGAAATTTGAACATGATTAGCACAAAACATAAATAAAATTCATTTATACAAGTAGTTACTAGACAATAAAACATAGAGTAAGGACTACCTACATAAAAATGCCACAAGATCAGTGAATCAAAAAGGTGTAACAAGATAAATATGATGACATATGATAGAAAAGGGATTGATTTACCAAGTTAAATATGTCCTCCAATACATACAACAATATATTTCATCATGAGGAAATATTATAACCATTGACATACAAATATATGGACAAATTATGCAGATCATGAAGTAAAGTGTTATGATAGCACTAATAGATTTATAAAAATTATCCAACATGTTGTGTAATGAATACATCTACTAGAATATTACTAATATTTTTCATAATTTTATAGAGTTCATACAAAGTGGATAATATCATACCAAAAAGGTGGTTTGGTATGTTAAAGTAAAGAAATCATGGGATGTAGACTCATGAATTTACATTGAGATCATAGGATATGAAATACCTAATGTAGTATTTGACTTTAGAAGTAATATTAATATGATTCTAAGATATACATGGGAGGTTATTTGAATTCCACACTTAGTCTATAGTGCTTTCACCCTTAATCTCATAGACTATGGGTGGGTAGAGCCAATTAGTGGCCTCAAATATGTGGAGATTATATTTGTTGAGCTAAGTCTACATGGTCATTTTGAGGTCATTGCTGTGAAGATAGATGAGACCCATCACCATACCTTAATTGGTAAGAAATGGGTTTATGATGGGTAAATTACTATTAATACAGTGTATAATCAACTAAAGGCTCATCAAGGAGAGAAGATAGTTATCATACCTTTGAATAAATTTGAGCAAAAGCCTTAAATGATTTTGAAAGAATCAACATTAATTTATGCTTGTCGTGATAATATTTGGTTCAAAGTAGGCAGTGATAGACAAAAAAATGCATTGTGAAATATATAGTATAAATTTTTAATCTCACAATTGGAGAAAACAAAAACAACAAAGCAACCACTTTATAAGTTGGTACTAGTTAAATATCTAGCACCCAAATTTCAACTTAAATATTGTACCTCTCCATTGGTGTGATCATCTACTAAGTTAGAGGTGGATTTTATAAATAATATATGTTTTACAATAATGGATTATATATAACCTACTCCAAATGGTGTTTTACCTTGAAAAATAACATCTTCAATATGTGGTGATTTAGACACCCACATCTTTAACTAGGCTAGAGGATATCATTAGATATGGCGTATACGCATGATTTTCACCAATTAACATCAATTACCTTAATAATTTGTGATATAGGATATTAATAGATTCATATTGAGGTTATAACTCCATATGATGGAAGTGGATCAAAGAGTTAACATACTCAGTTATATGATGAAAGGGACTATTGTGACTTGGTGGGTAGTGCAAAGAGACCCATAGATATATTGAGAGGAAGCATGTGAAAATTTTCATGCATGATTTAAATTACCACTTACTATGAAATCAAACTGGTCATTCTTTTACGAAATCTAATGTCCCAAGATTAAAGTTCATAAATGGCTAGATATATGGTCTACACAAGGAGTTGAGTGAAGGTATTGGGTACACATTTTTCGTCACACACTAGTGGCACTCACTAATACCTAGTACATGCATCAAGAGTGAATGAGAAATACCAAACAATAGGCATAAGTGAAGTATGTATTTATTCAAACTTTTATGTTGGAAATGATAACCCATTATTTCATAATGTATTGTATAGCCTAAAAACCTTTCTATATTATGATCAAGCAAAAGATTTGGGAGATGTAACAAAGTCATAATCATAATAAGAAGTAGATCAAGGTTTGAATCTTCAATTTTAAAATTGTAGATCCATTCAAAAATAAAAATCTATTATTAATCCTTATAATACAATAACATATGAATTAAATAAATTGAAAGAGAGTGATGAATAATTAGATTTAGAAGGCTTATTTAAACTAGAATAGGAAACCAAACCAATGATTACTTAAAACATAAAAAAATTTGAAGAAGAAAGACTATGTAATGTAAACATTCCAAAATGAGAAGGGGAACACATTATTTGAAATGATCTAAAAAACAAATTATGCCAATCACCACTAAAAAATATTGAAGAAAACATTGGAACATAGTATGTGCCTAAACTTATGGTTATGGGAGACTATTGGGGGTAGGATCAGATCTTAGAGACATTGTAGTTTCTACAAGAATATAAATATGTATTCCCAACCAAGTTATCATAACTAAAATGTGTATATCTATAATTGGGGGATATTCACATAGAATTAAAAGAGTACACTATACCAATTAAAAAGTGCTCATACAAACTGAACCCCAACATGAAAATAAAAGAAAAGGTTGAAATGGATCACATGAATGAAGTAAGAATAATTTATCTAGTTGAAAATGTATATTGGGTGAGTCCCATAGTCAATGATCCAAATATATCCTAGGATATTTAGGTTTGTGGGGACTATCATGCACTCAATGTTACTTGAATTAATGATCCATTTGTAATATTGTTCATAGATGCAATCCTTGAGGTAATTTCAAGTCATGAGGTGTAATCATTCATAGATGTATTGACTTGATACCATCAAATTATGATAATATAAGGGTACCAATCTAAAACAACCTTTGAAATAGAATGGGGCTCATTCACATATAAGGTAATGATATTTGGAATGAAAAGTACACTAGTAGTTTTCTCTAGGGCTATAGTAACTACATTCAAAAATCTCATTCATGATTTTTTAGAAGTATATTTGAATGATTGTGTTGTATTCTCCTTATTTAAAGATCATTTATTGAAAATGTGATGAATTTTATAACAATCTCGAGATATACACATCACTTTAATTAATTCTAAATAAGTGTTTATTTTTCACACCTTTCAGTATTCTTATGGTATGTGTCATATGTAGTGATGTCATCCTAGTTAACCAAGATAAGATTATAATAAGATTTGGGTTCCACCCTTAGCTATATATATAAGTGTGTATCTTTATGGGTTATCAAGATATTATAGAAAAATTATCAAAGGATAAGCAACCATATCTGCACTAATGGAAAAATAATTGTGCAAAGATTTAAAGTTTGAGTGGGAATCAAAATGACAAACAACATTTATTGATCTCAGTAAAAGGTTAGTAAAAACACCTATTTTAAATTTTCCTAACTAGAAAAAGCCTTTCCACATACATGTGGTTGATTTTGGTATTGTAATAGGGGTTATATTATCATATCCAAGGGATGGTGGGTTGTATCATCCCATAACTTTTGCTAATGAGAAGATATCAATAATAGAGAAAAATTATATGACTATAGAAAGAGAGTA
This sequence comes from Torreya grandis, assembly GCA_037957365.1. Classification (NCBI taxonomy): domain Eukaryota; kingdom Viridiplantae; phylum Streptophyta; class Pinopsida; order Cupressales; family Taxaceae; genus Torreya; species Torreya grandis. The sequence goes on from JARHVA010007027.1 coordinate 310,056, forward strand.
CTTAGCTATGGTGTTTACATTATAATTTTTTTGACATTATCTATTGACCACACCATTTTATATTTTCACATACCACCAAGCATTATAATACCTAGTTAACAAAATGATATTGGGAGGATGGATCTCTAGGTGGTTAATTTTTTTTCAAGAATTTTAATTTTAAATCAATGTGAATATAGATTGAGAAAATGTGGGACTAAATCATCTAAGTAGGATACAAAATGGAAAATAACTAGAATAAATATATGATTAATCCCAAGATGTGCATTTTTTTAGGGCTACTTCCATCCTTGATAATATGGAAGACATTAAAAAATTCTTGGATTAAGTAACTTTCCTTACACACTATGTTGAGAGGGATAAAAATTAGATGGTGATAGGAGAAATTTTATATAGTCTTATCAATGAATTTATATACAATATTGGGAAAGATGATGTGTTACATAGAGTAGTATTATAGCATGAATAACCATAGATTCCAAAAAAATCACATTAGGGGGTCACAATAGGTCACTTTGTAGGTGAATCCACTATAATAAAAATATTATAGAGTTGTCTTTGGTAGTCAACTTTATTTCAATATGCTCACAATGTATCCAAGAATTATGATGTGTGTCAAAGAATGGGAAAGTCTAATTAGTGCAATGAGATGCCTTTGTTCCTAATGTTATCTAAAAAACCATTTGAGTAATGTGAAATTGAATTTTTAAGACCTATAACTCCCATAATAAAATTCATCCATGCATGACACATTATTATTATGACAAATGACTTCACCAAGTTGGTGGAGTTTATTATGACACCAAGTTATAATGCAAAGGATGTTTCCAAATTATTATATGAAAATATCCTTACAATATTTTAATTCCCAATCAACTTTGTAAATAATAGAGGGAGTCACTTCCTCAATAATTCTATTAAGAATATTATGGAAGAGTTAATGATCTTGCACCATAAAATCATAGTTATCATCCATATTCAAATAAACAAGATGAGGTATCAAATAAAATATTAGGTGAGATGATAATTAATATATTAAATATGTAGAGGTATGACTAGGAATATTAAATTACTATGATTATTTAGGTATATTAAAAAAATTACAAAGTAGAAATAGGATTCACACCTTTTCAGTTGGTATATGGTATTGAGGTAGTTATGCCTAGGAATATATTGTTCCTTAGTCTATGCACCACAATGGTTATGAGGCTAGGAGATCAAAATTCACTTAGATATTGATTGATGGATATCAATAAGATGGAGCATAATAGATAACAATAATAATTTATAAAATATATTGATAAGTTGAGTCAAAAGTTATGGCATGATCATAATTTATAATCTAAGCAATTTCATCCAAAACAAGTGGTATTATTGTATGATAGTATAATTAAGGAATTCCTAGAAAATATTTACATTAGATGGAAGGGACACTAAATTATTCATGAAGACTCATATTAGGTAACCATTATGTTAAAATATCTATAATGAATCATATTTCTTGGACATGTTAATGGTTTTAATCTCAAGCCTTACTATAATTAATCTCTATCATTCTTTGCTAATAATGAAAGAGGGTGTCGAGTAGACTCATGTAGTTAGGAATTATATTTAATGTTTGTGTTTTTTTGTTTGTTGTTTTATGGTTAGTGTGTTTATAAAGTGCAATATATGGATCATAACACATTATAATGGAGTTGGAATAGTCAACATCACACACTATAATTGACTTATAGAGATATTCTGAAGGAAGGATAGATGGAAATGACTATGTAGTGATCATTAAATAAGTATGATAATAATATGATAATAAGATAGGTATTGTGAAAGTATAAAAAATGGTCATTGAATACCATCAATGATAAGGCACTTGAATAGAATGCATCTTTCTTGAAGTAGATCTCATGGTATAATGATAGGATAGGTCATAAAATAAATGGGATAGGTGAAAAGATGTCAAGTCACATCAACTACCTAAAAATTAATGAATAAAAAATCTATATGGAAAAGGGTAACTATAATATCAAATAGTAGATATTTGATATTAATTGAGAGATAAACTCATGCCCAACTAGCTTAACACATTTAAACTAATCATCTTGATAGATTTGGGTGCTAATACTATATAACAAACATCATGCACAATAAAATGGCATTACCCACTCATATAACCAAGTGAAATCTATGATCTACTTTAGAAACACCTTCTTGAGTATATATTATATATGAGATCCAAACCAATAAAAAATAAGTGCATAGGCCACAATAATAACCATGGAGAAAGATCACTTATTGATCCCACTTTTTGATGCACAGAAGGAGGAAATGGGGATTGGACTAGGCCTAAGACAAACTAAATATCATGATATAGATACCTTTGACTATATTAATGTAGCATAATCCACTTTTTTTTCTTAGGACACCTAAGAAATGGCATAGGTAAGAGCCCTAGCTCTTGAATATCCACTATGAGACTTAGAGGTAGAATGATTAATCAAAATACCTAATTTTGGAAAAATGCATGAGGTAATGATCACTTTAATTATTAAGTATAAGTAATTAGATATTGATTTTATTGAATATGTCATAATTTGGATCACTCTTCAGATCATGACAAAAATAATAGGCCTCCCAACTCGTAATAAATCCTTCATACCTTACAAGTCCACCACACCACCAATTCACTTTGACATTAAGGAAAGATATCTTATATATTTAGGTATATGAATAACCATTGATATGATATAATATTCTTTGGTGTGTATCATCGTTAAATGCATCACTAATTAGTTTTGTCAAACAAAAAAAGAGGTGAAGTAGGTGATAAAACATGTTATTAATATTATACACCTGTTGACACAGTGGACCTGTTGACACAGTGGATTGCACTTGGGGCAAGAAGGTTGAGCTCCTGCCTTCCACACGCAACAATAAAAACTCCCCTCTTGCTTGTAGGACTAGCGAAGTTGGAGGGGAGAGTCTCTAGGTAAGGACTAGCTCCCTTTGATGCATCTGATTTGTTCCAATAAGTGCTAACATACGTACATACGTACATACATACATACATATATATATATATATATATATATATATATATATATATATATATATATATATATAATGGGGGGATGAAAAGGGAGAAAGATTACAGGAAAAAAAACTACTCTAAAGGAGGTGATGCACCAAAATGATCTGACCTTCTCACACTCACACTTACAATTAGACAAACACATACATACACTTCAAACTGGTAGAAGGACTAGGCTGTAAGAAGCTTGGCAGGGAGGCTTTAATGGAAAATACAGAAAATAGAGACTCACCAAAGGTGTTGTGGAAAGGCACATTGGATAGTAATTTCTTCTATTTTTGCACTTCCAAATACAACTCTCCTTGTCAAATACAAAAATGACACCTTATAGACACTAGGTATGTTGGTGTTGAATCTATGGAAGCATCAAGAAGCAATGACTAAACACAAACTAACACTCATACATACACAGAGATATCTAACTAGGATAGAGGTAAAAAATGCATTTATTGATTGAGGTAAAAAATTTCCAAGTCTATGCCTTATAAATGTGGAAGATGATTTCTCAAATGACAAGTCTCCATTATATAGAGGAAGAAAAGAGGCCCTTTGGTGCCACTTTTTTACAAGTGACCCATGTGCCTTCTAAGCATTGGGATGAGGAAGTCATCTGAATCTAATGATGTGTTGGCTCCTATCAAGATTTGAATTTATGAGCTATACCATTTGACTTCTCTCCAATGCATATTGAAGAAAACCAATCATGTCGACCACTATTTATGCCTCTTTGATGATCGCATGGTACACACTGTGTCAACCATTGGAATAACTTCTTGAAATGACACCTTTTTATGTCACCTAGATTGCTTCATCTACTTTTATGTGATGGCCATTTTGCTATCAAGATTTGAATTTATGAGCTACACTATCTACCTATTCTTTGTTCTCTAGGCTCTTTGTCCTTTTCTACTCCTTTAGCCCTTAGAAGTGATCTTCTAGTGGGTCAGTGCATTCTTTGCACTCCTTTCATGGTTGGGACTTGGGCATTTAAAAACCAATGGCTTTTTTACTAGCTTAAATTTGATGGATTTTGGGATGTCATCATCCTTGGCAAAATTTCGTCGAGTCTTTGGTGGGTTGTTCTTTCGGGTTTTCTGCTTTGGGCCTTTTTTCCATGGGAAAAAAGTCTATGGGAAATGGCTACTTTGATTTCCTTTGTTTATCCCTCCGAGAAGGGAAAATACCCTCAAATTTTTAAGAATGGTCCATCATCCTTGGTGAGAGCCCCCAACAAGGGCACATACCCTTTGGGCAGGATTCTTCTTTTAGGCTCTGTTACTATGGCCTTTCAGTGAATTCCTCCAAACTTTGGTGAAATTTCAATTACTTGCCTCTTTGGCTCCTTTTGAAAAGTTCTTACACTCTTTAAGGGTTCTTAAACTAAAGACTACCCTCCATGAGGGTACCTATCCTTCAGCCTTGGGATGCACCCTTAAACCAAGCCATTGAACCAACCCATTGAACCAAAAAGGTTCAACGATTCAATTGGTTCAATGGTTCAAGGTTGTGCACCAAGCTGATTAAACCAAGCTAATAATCTATCCATTTGAACCACTTGTTGAATTGTTCACTTAAACTAACCCATTGAACCATTTGCTTGAACTGATTCAATGGTTCAATGCTACGCACCAAGCCCATTGAACTAAGACTTTGAACTTTTCTCACTTGCCTCAACCATTGAACCCATGCATTAAACTAGAGGCATTAAACCAAGTGATTAAAACAATGTGTTGAACGAAGTGATTGAACCAATTTAATGGTTTAATGCTATGCGGTGATAAACTTGCTAAAGTGTTAAACTAAGCCGAAGCATTAAACTGGAGGTGTTGAACCAAGCATTGAACCAATGCGTTAAACCAACCCATTGAACTAGTTTAATGATTCAATAGTTCAAGTGACTATTGAGCCAAAGATGTTGAACTCTTTGTTAAACCAAGCGATGAACATGAAGATTGAACCAAGGCCTGAAAATGAAGTGATGAATTTGAAACAATGAGCCAAGGCTTGAAAATGAGGTGATGAACTTGAAACGATGAGCCAAGGCTTAAACTAAGGCTAATTGAACTACTAATTGAACTAAACCATTGAACTAGTATATTGAACCAAACCATTGAACTAGTCTATTGAACCAAACCATTAAACCAATCCGTTAAATCGATTTAATAGTTCAACACTATGTGCTGAGCTAAGTCCTTAAACTAAATGCTGAACCTGAAGTTGCTTGAACTTTTTGTTGAACTTTTTTGATGAACTAAGTGCTAAACTTAGCTGAATGAACCAAAGCTGACTGAACTAAAGATTAAACCAAGGCTTGAACCAGACCATTAAACCACTCCATTGAACATTGCCGATTGAACTCTGTGTTAAACCAAAGTGTTAAACTAAAGCATTGAACCGGTTCAATGGTTCAAAGATGACAACTTTCTTTGTGGATTTATTTAGATGAAAATCTGAAGAAGCTTTGTAAAATCTTGCCCTCCTTGACTAGTTCTTTAACTATCAAAAAAAAAAACCTATAGAGTCTATAGAAATGGATCTGCAGAGTCCATAGAAATGGACCTATAGAGTCTATAGAAATGGACCTGTAGAGTCTGTAAAAAACCAATCTCTATAGAGTATATAGAAATAGACCTATAGAGTCCATAGAAATTTCCAGATTCATGCAAAAATAAAAAAATCAATTGGCCTAGAGTAGCAGGGGAAGAAGGGGACCAATTTTTGGCCTGTTGGGCAAAAATGGTCAACAAATTGGTGACTCCTAGGGGAAGCATGCCTATTATGCTTAGAGACCAATTGCCTTATAGTCCATTGGGCATGGAGTTAGATGTAGCTTTGAATAAAGGTTAACAATAGCTCTAAAAGATCCAAGAATCAAACATAGAGCTTTACCTCAAAGGAAATGAAAACACACACAAGGCTAAGAAAACTACTAACATGTGCAAAAAGCACTTTAGGGAAAATAAGAGAAAAGCAAGGGAAAATATATACATGATGGAGAATGGGCTCAGTGGAAATTCTTAAGATGTATCCCATTAATTAGGATATATAGTTCTTCACCATCCAACCTAGAGAGTTGGAATGCATTATACTACTTACACTAAGTGATTACATATGGGCCACTCCATAGGGCATCAAACTTTGCATGCTTTCTAGGCTTAGCTCAGTCTTCATCCCATTTCAAGACATTGTCTCCTTAAGAGAAACATTTTGATGAAGATTTCTTGTCGAAGTGTCTCTTAACTTAATGTTGGTAGCTAGTCATGGAAGCCATAGCCTAGTCCTTTGCCTCTTGGAGCTCCATCAGCTCCCATAATTTGACCTCCATGCTATTTCCTTCTTCTAATTATAGCTGGTGAGTGAGGTCCAAGGTTGGAAATTCAAGTGAAATTGGGAGCCTAACTTCCCTTCCATAGATGAGCATGTATGGTGAGTTGCCAATTGCCCTCTTTGGGGTGACCCTATCTGCCCACAAGGCTATTTTCAACTTGGCATGCCAAGTCCTCTAATTTTCTTCCATGGTCCTCTTAATGATCCTAATTAATTTTTTGTTGGTGGACTCAGCCTACCCATTCCCCTATGGGTAATAATTAGATGAAGTGCTTAGATATATACCATATTTCAATGCCCATTCACTTGTTTTGGTTCCCAAAAAAGCCAACACATTATCTGATATTATGGTTGCTAAAAACTTGAACCTTGCCACTAGGTCCTCATAAAAATCCAAGACCACACTTTCATTGGCCTCCTTCAGAGCAACAGCCTCTACCCATCTCATGAAATCATCCATGGCGGTCAAGACCCACTTGTGTCCCACATCAGAGGGAGGGTTAATCATCCCTATAAAGTCCAGGCCCCACTGCATGAATGGCTACTCCACTTGAATAGGCTATAAAGGCATGGCAGCCAACCATTGCTTCCCATCAAAAAGTGTGCACTTCTGGCACTTTCATACCCATGCATGGGTATCCCTGAAAAGAGTAGGCCAAAAATAGCTAGCTCTCATTATTCTCACTATAGTAGCTCTAAAAGAAATATGATCACCTGCCGGTCCATCATGGAACTCAGACAACACTTTGTCAACTTGATTTGAGTCTATGCATCTTAGAAGTACCCCTGAGAGATCCTTCTTAAACAATACTCCATCAACCAAAACATTAGGGAGAGACTAGAGCCTGAAGTACCTTCTTTTGGTCCTATCAAGACCATGTGGGCACTCACAAGTGAGAAGGAAATGCCTCAGGTCTAATGTCTAATCCTTCATGATAGTTAGTCCTTCAGTTGTAGCTACATCATGAATTAGTAAGCTATCTTCCCTTTTCTATTTGAAGTCTGCAGTAAGGTGTTCACATAGGCCTCTTCCCCTCACCAGCTTGGTGATCTTGATGTCTACGTCATACTCCATCACCTTGGTGATCCACCCTACTCTCTTTTCATTTAGGTCTCAGTTGGTTAAGAAATCCTTGATGCCAAGATGTGGAACCATGAGGTGATTACTATTGTTGGACAACATATGCCTAAATTTCTTTAGGCTCTTTATGACTGTTAGGACTTGCTTCTCTACATATGTGTATCTAACTTCAAAATTCTCTAACTCATAGCTAAGAAATGTGAGTGGTTGTTCAAGGTCATCACCATTTGCTTAGGTAAGCATGGCAAAGATTACCTCTTCATTGCCAAAAGTGTAGAGTTTGAAATCTTTATTGAAGTCAGGGTTGATCAAAGTAGGAGCCTAAGTTATGGCCTGCTTGATGGCTTCAAAGCTATCTTTCCTTTGTGTTGTCCACTTGAACTCCTCACCCTTCCTTAGTATAGAGGTTAGTGGCTTGACTATCTCTATGAAATTTGAGATGAATCTTCAAATGAAATTTATCCTACCGAAGAACCTCTACAGGCTTTCTTGTGCTTAGGTAGGGACATCTCCAGGATAGAATACTCTCTTAGGGTCAATGGATAAGCCCTTTTTGGACACAATGTGGCCAAGGAGTTTCCCCTCGTGAACATCAAACATGCATTTCTTTGGGTTAAGAGAGATGTCAAACTCCCTACACCTTTCAAAGATTTGTCTGAGGTGTTTCATGTATTAGCTCACTTCCTTGGAGAATATCATCACATCATCGAGGTATACCATCACATTATTGTTTATCAAGCCTTAAAAGCCATGTCCATGGCTTGCTAAAAGGTAGCACTAGCATTAGATAGCCCAAATGGCATCTTCTTGTAGGCAAACATTCCCCATTTAGTATTAAAGGCTATTTTGTGCTAGTCACAGCCTTGCACCAAAATTTGATTATATCCTAAATATCCATCCAAGAGGGAGAAATGCTCACTACCTATTACCTTCTGAAGGATCCACTCCATGCTTAAGAGAGGGTAATGGTCTTTCAAAGAGACTTTATTAAGGTCTCTAAAATCAACACATAGCCTAATCTCCCCATTCTTCTTTTAGATAGGAACAAGATTGGCCAGTCAGGAGGAATGTTTGATTGGAAATATAATCTAGGACTCAATCAATTTGGCCAATTCCCTCTACATGAGAGGCTCATTCATTGGGTTGATAGGTCTCTACTTTTACATGATTGGCTTGGTGCCTTCTTCTAATTTGATGGTGTGCTGGGTGAGTCTTGGGTCAAACCCCTTTAAATCACTATAATCCCAAGTGAAAACATCCACAAACTCCTGACAAAACAAAATGAAAGTCTACCTTTCTTGAATTGTGTAAACTTTTCCAAGTGCAAGTATCTTATCCTTGAAGATCTCAACCTTATCATAATTCTCCTCCTTAGTTGTGATACATGCCTTGTCACTTCTCAATTGGTCATCTCCATTAAAGATACTCTCAAGAGTGACCAAACCTTTAGGGAGCTTATTGTTCTTCAATTGAATAATCTGGTTGCCATATTACTATTACAGCTTTGCCTAGTTATTTGTTGCAAACTCCACTTCTTCCTATAGGAGGAATGATATTTGATGGTCATTTTTGAAGACCTACAAGTTTGTAATGTTTTTAGGGATAAAGGGCCAAACTACCACCTTCAAGTAGCGTGAACCGTACTCTTGGCTTATCTCCCTAGAAACATCAAACTAAGTACCAATTGTTGTTAACCTATTTGCTTGTTTGTTATACTCTCTAGGAATGGAGGTGATATTAAAAGTGAGAAAATATTCCACAAAGTCCCATACCATATGATTGTAAGACTTTAGCAAAGAATTTTTTGTCAGATTCTAGCCTCTCACCTAATTTACAATCAACTCATTGTCACCCAAAACTTGCAACTCCTTGATTCCTCTTTTCCTTGCCCATTCTAGACCATGGATTAGGGACTCATATTCTACAACATTTCTTATGAAATAAAATTGGAAATAGAAGGCCAAAAATTATCTCTCCTTTGAAGGGGAGACTAACATCGCTCCTAACCTACTTTTGGAACCATCAAAGTACAACTGCCATAGACCTAGGTCCTCTTGGTTTGCCTTCATTATATTTGGTATGAAGGTACCCTCTTCATGTATGTAGTAGACTCCAAGGCCTGCCACCTCTATGAACTTGTAAGGGTCATGCTCAAAGTTATCACTTCCCCATTCATCCAAGAGTAGGTTTGTAACTCCTTTAAGAGTAGAAGACAGAGATTGGTTTGTTTGGGATTCTTTTGGGTCAATAATGGAATAGTTGACATTCATTTCCTTAAGCAAATATGGTTCTAGATGGTCCTTGTGGAGTGGCTCAGATTTAATATTCACCTTGGTCTCATACTTGGTTCTAAAAACTAGATAAGACCAATTCATTGCTAGATAACCACCTATCTTAGATGTGAAGTCCCTGGATAAGTAAATGGCAAAATAAGGAGGAACATCTGACACAACTATATCATGGGGAACTGAGAAAGTCAAGCAAGCATGTAATATCAAGCTCAAACCCCTCATTATCTAGACTATATTTGCAGGTGTCCCATCCAGCTGCAAGCCTCCCTTCTTCATCTCTTCATATTTCAGTCCCATCTTATTAGTAATACACTTAGGCATTACTGAGGTACTAACCCCACTGTCAATGATGCAGTTGTGCACCAAGAAATATCCTATGCCCAAGGACACATAGAAATGGGGAATTTTCTCTTCTTTCTTGACCTAGCCTAAGGTGGAAGGTTGTCCATTCATCACCAAGACATTATTAATCCTTGTTGGGATAGCTTGTTAATCTAGCTCATGCAATTCCCTTTATAGCATGTCCTTTTGTCCTGGTAGAGACAATGAATCCCATAAGGAGATGTTCATATGTAGCTTCTTCATCTAGTACACCACATTGACTTGAGGACTACCTCCCTTCAAGCTTTCTTTGGGGCTAATTCCAACTTGAAGTGCAGGCTGAGGGGATGAAGGTACAAATGGCAGTCTGAAGTTTGGGACCCTCTAATTTTACTATGATGAGGAAGGCATTACTAATGTTTATGTAATAGCCTGAGTTTCTCTTATTTCTCTCCTTTTAAATCTTATGTTGGCTATAACATAGCAAGCCTGATTGTCTGTAGCACTCACATAATTGATTGCACAAAACTCACCTTCTAGGTGGTTCATAAGAGTAGATTCAAGCTGACTCTAACTATTGCTTGTGTTGGGTTGCATTGGAGCCTCAAAGACCTAGGGGTGAGTGGCTGCCTAATTGTCTACATTTGGGTAATAACCCATCATCTCATTTATATAAATAGCATATTCCTAACCATATCCCATGGTTTAACAACTTGGTTATTCTTGTACCATATTGTTTTGAATGGGCACCATGACCTTAGATGATGAAGGGGGCCCTGGGTTATAGCCTTGAAATAGTCTGGTCTGAGTAAGCTAACCCTGTCCTTGATTGTAGTTTTAGAAAGGGGGTCTAGGGGCTTGACCATAATGCTGGTATTATTGATTTGGTTTGTTGCTTTGAGCTTGTTGCCTTTTAAGAGCTACAAGTTTGTTTAACATACTCTGCAATAGACTCTTAACTTCATGAAGCTCATTGCATGGAGTAGTAGCTGGTTCCTTTATGCTAGGTAGAAGAGCTAATGTGGGAGTAGCAGTTTGAATTAGTAGTAACAATTCTAGGAAAAGTGGCATATGGGGTCTAGGGGCTATTTTCCCATCCTATACAAAGAAATTTTTAGCTGCTATGGCTATGTCATAGGTAGCAAGCAGCACATGCCCTCCCATGGATTGCATCATCATAGTAATATCACTATTTAATGCTCTTAAATAATATAGGAAAGCATAGCTAGCAGTTAGTCTTACCAGAATGAGGATTTTATCCCATGTCTTCTAAAATTGCATGTTGAAATCCTACATATATTCGTGTGGGGCTCTCTTCATTGTAGTCAACTGCTCAGCAAGCAATAGGTGGTCACTCTTTTCTCCAAAATGGTCTATCAAGTGAGTACCCAATTCATTCCAAGAACTAATTAAATTTATAGCCAAAGTCCCATACCAGTCAAGAGCTTTCCCCTTGAGAGACAATGCTAGTAATTTGATTACAATATTTTCCTCGGTGACATTGTGAATATTGCAGAGATTAGCAATATTTCTAATGTGCTCAATGACTATAATGGGCCCCTTTCCATCAAAAAAAGGCACATTTTTTAGGGCTGATCCTAGGATCAGGTCATAACATGAGAGATTCAAGGGGCTCTAACCATAAAAAGCTATAAAGGGTAATGCCATAGCTGGGATGCGATGTAACTGTGGCCTTGCTACATATGCATTCCTTACAATAGGTCCAGGAGGGTGGTTTGTCGATTAAGGATGGGTCTTCTCAAACCTCAATCTTTTTGCTAAGTTTAAATGCAACTCAACAAAATTGAAAGGGACACCCTTAGAAGCATATCGTGTGGTGACTTTAGGCATAAGAAGTCAGACTAGTCTTTGATTAGGAAATGATGTTCTTACCAATGGAGTTGCCAAACGCTAAAAATAGTTGATTTGTTGTAATAAGACCAACATCAATCCTGAAACCTTACTGAGCATAATACTGCATTCCACCAAGCATGCCAAAAACTATTGATGCAGTGGATTGCACTTGGGGTAAGGAGGTTGAGCTCCTGCCTTCCACACACAACAATGGAAACTCCCCTCTCACCTATGGGACTAGTGAAGCTGGAGGGGAGAGTCTCTAGGTAAGGTCTAGTTCCCTTTGATGCTTTTGATTTGTTCCATTAAGTGCTAACATATATATATATATATATATATATATATATATATATATATATATATATATACATATATATAATTGGGGGATGAAAAGGGAGAAATATTGTAGGAAAACAAACTACTCTAAAGGAGGTGATGCACCAAAATGATCCAACCTTCTCACACTCACACTTAAAATTAGACAAACACATACACTTCATACTGGCAGAAGGACTAAGCTGCAAGAAACTTGACAAGGAAGATTTAATGGAAAATATAGAAAATAGAGACTCACCAAAGGTGCTATGGAAAGGCACACTGTATAGTAATTAATTTTTTTTCTACACTTTGAAATACAAACCTCCTTGTCAGCTATAGAAATGGCACCTTATAGACACTAAGTATGTTGGTGTTGACCCTGTGGAAGCATCAAGAAGCAATGACTAAACACAAACTAACACTCAAACATAAACAGAGATATCTAACCAAGATAGAGGTAAAAAATACATTTATTGATTCAAGTGAAAATTTACCAGGGCTATGCCTTAAAAATGTGGAAGATGATTTCTCAAATGACAATTCTCTATTATATAGAGGAAGAAAAGAAGTCCTTTAGCACCCCTTTTTTACAAGTGACCCATGTGCCTTCCGAGCATTGGGATGAGGAAGCCATCTGAATCTAACACTGTGTTAGCTCCTATTAGGATTTGAATTTATGAGCTATACCATTTGACTGCTCTCTAATGCATATTGAATCAAACCAGTCGCATCAACCACTATTTGTGCCTCTTTGATGATTGCATGGTAGACACTATGTCAACCATTGGAATAACTTCTTAAAATGACACCTTCCTACATCACTTGGATTGCTTCATCTACTTCTATGTGATGGCCATTCTACTATCAAGATTTGAATTTATGAGCTATACCATCCACCTATTCTTTATTCTCTTGGCTCTTTGTCCTTTTTTACTCTTTCAGCGCTCAAGAGTGATCTTTTGTTGGGTCACTACATTCTTTGGGCTCCTTTCATGGTTGGTGCTTGGGCATTTAAAAACCAATGGATTTTTTACTAGCTTAAATTTGATGGCATTCAGGACATCACCATCCTCAGCAAAAGTTATCAGTCTTTGGTGGGTCGCTCTTTCAGGTTTTCTACTTTGGGCCTTTTTTTTGTGGGCAAAAAGTCCATAGGAATTGGCTACTTTGATTTCCTTTATTTATCCCTCACAAAAGGAAAAATACCCTCGACTTTTTAAGAATGGTCCATTATCCTTAGTAAGAGCCCCCCACAAGGGCACATACCCTTTAGGCAGGCTTCTTCCTTTGGGCTTTGTTACTATGGCCTTTTAGTGAATTCCTTTAGACTTTGGTGAAATTCTGATGACTTACCTCTTTAGCTCCTTTTGAAAATATCTTGCCCTTTGCAAGGGCTATTAAACCCAAGAATACCCTCTATGAGGGTACCTATCCTTCGGCCTTGGGACGCACCCTTGAACCAAGCCGTTAAACCAACTCGATGAACCAAAAAGGCTCAACGGTTCAAGGTTGTGCACTGAGTCGATTAAACCAAGCTGATAATCTATTCATTTGAACCACTTGCTAAACCATTTGCTTGAACCAACCCATTGAACCATTTGCTTGAACTAGTTCAATGGTTTAATGCTGCATGTTGAGCCCATTAAACTAAGCCTTTGAAATTTTCTCGCTCACCTCAATTATTGAACCTACATGTTGAATTGGAGGTGTTGAATTAAGTGATTAAACCAATTCATTGAACCAAGTGATTGAACTAGTTCAATGGTTTAATGCTGCACATTGATAAACTTGCCAAAGTGTTGAACTAAGCCAAAGCATTAAATTGGAGGTGTTGAACCAAGTGATTGAACCAACACATTGAACCAACCTATTGAACTAGTTTAATGGTTCAACGGTTCAAGCGACTGTTGAGCCAAGGATGTTGAACTATTTGTTAAACCAAGCGATGAAGTTAAAGATTGAACCAAGGCCTGAAAATGAAGTAATGAACTTGAAATGATGAGTCAAGGCTTGAAAATGAGGTGATGAACTTGAAATGATGAGCCAAGGCTTAAACCAAGGCTGATTGAACTATCAATCGAACTAAACCATTAAACTAGTCTATTAAACCAAACCATTAAACCAGTTTGTTGAACTAGTTCAATGGTTCAACACTGTGCACCAAGCCAAGTCCTTGAACTAAATGTTGAACCTAGAGCTACTTGAATTTTTTTTTGAACTTTTCTAATGAACTAAGCACTTAACTTAGCTGATTAAACCAAACCTGACTAAACTAAAAATTAAACCAAGGCTTGAACCAAACCATTGAACTAGTCTACTGAACTTTGTTGATTGAACTCTACGTTGAACCAAAGCATTAAACTAGTTCAATGGTTCAATGGTTTAAAGATGCCAACATTCTTTGTGAATTTCTTCAAATGAAAATCAAAATAATCTTTGTAAAATCTTGCCCTCCTTGACTGGTTCTTCAACTACCAAAGGAAAACCCATAGAGTCTATAGAAATGGACCTGCAGAGTCCATAGAAATGGACCTGAAGAGTCTGTAGAAAACCAAGCTCTATAGAGTCTATAGAAATAGACATATAGATTCTATATAAATTGTCATATTCATGCAAAAATTAAAAAAATGAATCGGCCTAGAGTAGCAGGGGAAGAAGGGGACTGATTTTTAGCCTGTTGGGCAAAAATGGTCAACAACACCTACATGAAAAATTCAATAGGGTTGAGTTATTAGCATATGAGCTAACCAAAAACATTTAAAATATTCTCTCCAACACCTCACAAACATAATAATACCAATTTTTTGTTTTACATATCTATTTCACATAGTGGAAACCATTGGAAGGATAGATCTAATCTACCACAGATTTTTTTCCTCATCTTACATTCATAAACATCAAATAGATGAAAATAAAATAGTATTATGAGTAATTGAGGAGATTAAATACATGGTAGATGGATGACCTAATGATGATTAATTCACACCCTAGAATACCCTAGGATGTCATGTAGTATTGGCCATCATGCATCAATTAAAAAGTTTCACAACAACATCCAAATTAAATTGAATGATTTTCCTAAGGAAAATATGACTTCATTTCCATTGTCCATCACTATGTTAGATGAAAATTCATAAGTTTTGAGGTACAAATACATATATATGAGGTTAATTACACTACTGAGGTCCTTTCACCTAGGTGTGCAACAACTAGTGAGACCATAGGTGTAACCTCAAGCACAACCACAACTATAACCACATGCACCACCATATATAATAGTGGTTCCATCACAATAAAACAAAGGAAAGAGAATGGCACTATCATGGTGAGACTCACCACCACCCCTAAATAAGATAACATGCCAAGTAAAGTCTTGGTTGGATAATATGCATCCTCATAAAATATCTACTGAGTGTGATTTTAAATAGTTGGGAGTTGAGGAGTAAGAAGTATTGAATTACATACTAAAAGACATCAAAAATTATGTTAATGAGCATGAAGAAGATAAGGAATTATTTTTTTAGAAAGTAGTGTAACCTATCAGGTGAAAAAGTCAAGTAATATAAGACTTTTGGGTTAATATCACTCAACCTCCCCCTTTTATCAGTATTGACATTATAGGTCTTGAAGTAGTTTGTTAAAATTTTAAGGCCTAAATATTTCATAAAGATATAGCTACAAGATCCTCTGCTACATAATGAGAATAATTTACATCATAAGAAATCCCACCACCACCATTGTTGTATAGACCTTAAACATATGATATATTTCATTTGTCTCTAATAATCAAGGATATACAGGTATACTTCATAGACCAAATATAGGCAGTTAAATCATATAAATAATAAGAGTCTCATCAATAGATGCAAATCTGAACTATGAAGAGGAAAAAATACAACCTCAATCCCCCTCCAACATCCATAAAAAATATGGATCCAAGTTGAGTTGTTGTTGTGGAATATTTCACTTTATAGGGTTCACAATCACTTATAATACTTTATTCTCCAACTTGCAAGGAAGAACCAAAAGAAACTAGTGTACCATAGTCAGATCCTAAACAAGCATCTATGTAGGAACATGATGATCTAGAAAAAGTGCAAAAGTAGTCTATGTGAAGGTGTAAACGAAGAGAAATAAAAAATACGTAAAGAAAATGCTAGGTAGAGAAGAAGAACATTAAAAGAAATATCTAAATGTGAAAGAGAAATAACATAGGAAACAAGCTATGGAGGAAGAATACAAACAATAAGAAAAATAAGTACACACTAAACAAAGAGATGAAGAAGTAGAAGCTACAAGGAAACAAGTCAAGGAAGAAGAGGCTCACAAGAAATGAGTCAAAGAAGTAGAGGCAAAGAAAAAGGAATAAGAGGAGGTAAAAAACATAAAGAATTTTAGGCTATGCAATGTAAGAAGGAGGAGGCAAAGGCACTAGTAAAGGATTAGGAAGAGAAAATGACCAAAGAGAAGCAATGCATCAAAGAAGAATAAAACAAATGAGTGGATGAGGAAAAGGTAGCTAGAGACAAAACAATGATTTTAGCTAAAGATAAGGCCAATGTAGATGTAGATGCTAAATCCAAGGCCAAGGTAAAATTCAAAGCCAAATTTGATATTAAAGATAATGATAAGGCTAAGGTGCAAGCTAAAGTTCAATTTGAGTTACAATCTAAGGATAAGGCTAGAGATGAAGCTAAACCTAGATAATACAAAGAGACAAATTCCAAGGAAAACTCAAAGTACATGGAATAATATAAATTAAAACCACAAGGAAATGCATGGGAGGAAGCTTCACATATAAAACCTCAAATCATTATCTAGTGGTAATGGGATGTTCTCACATCATCCACCTAACACACCATATTTTATCTTATTTTGGTGCACTACATGACAACTCTGATAGTAATTATGACCACATCCATGTCCCTTGCTACCACTATGGATGAAAAATCTTTGGATGTTTCCCAACAACCATTAAATAAGAAAATTGAAGGAATATATATGTTCCATAAGTCAATAGTGAAGAAGGATCTAGCCTTGGAATAATTTTTTTTACAAATACAAGTCAACAATGCATATTTAAGTTTCCATATTACAAATTCACCTCAGATGATTGATAGCAACTACCCCACACTAGTTACACAAGTTCTAGGTGACTAGGTTATGTCAGAAGAAAAGTAGATCATAAATTTACTATCACAACTCAAAATATTGTTTGAATGAAAATTAGATACAAACACTATGAGATCAAGGGTATAATATAAAATCAAAAATGGAAGTGATCTTGAGCTTCTAGAGGAGTATATATAGATTTTGGATACCACTACATGTCAAGGCAAATAGATAGAATAAGGTATGTTAAATTAGAGGTAACACCTCAATAATTCATTGGTCACTACTAATCCTAAGTTTGAAATAGTAGACAAATCCAAAGTTGTCATAGAGGATAAAATGTCTACTTCTAAAGAAATGAATATCACCCTCAATCAATTTCTATATTTAAGGGATAATACCATGAAAAAATTGTAGAATTGACATAATGAGACTCTATGTAGTACATATACTAGCCTTTAAGCTCAAAGGCATGTGTATCAATTGGATGAGTTGATATTGGATATCTAGATCATCAAATACTAAAATATTAAACACCATCATAAAATATGATATTGTTGAAAACTTGATGGTGATTTAGATTTTACTGTGCATATTACTCACTATGGTGTAAAAAGTGATAATAGACTAGAAGATGTTAAATCAAGATCTCTCCTATATTTATCCCTCCATTACCCAAATTTTACATGAGCCTCAATTCATGCACCATAACAAGTACTATAATAGAGTAAGATAACCATAAATTCAAAACTAGAGAGCCAATAGAAATAATAGCCTCCATCATCAGATTCTTCCCAATTAAGTGGTTCATCTACAACATAAGCAAAACTAGCACAATATAAGACTATTACACAACCACTTCAAAGTATATCACCTTATACTCGTTACTATGATATCTAATTTTTTAGTTTTCATAAGTTTTACATAATTTTATAGGATAACCTTAAGCATTAAGAGTGGGGCTATATTGGTTGAAAACCTATAAATGGAAACCACTTGGTTATGTTATTCTATTGAAAACTTGAAATGGTGGTAGGATAGTATGCTACTTAGATGAAAATATGAAAGGATGGCTAATTAGTGTGGAAAGGGTGAACAATAGTAAATGTTACTAGAAGTGATAACCATGACTCTCATTTCTAGTTCATTCCCTTAGCTTTAAAACATAATACCTTTTTGTTATTTTATCTCAAAATGAAATAATGGTTTAAGTTTGGGAAAGTTTTGGGTGAAGAACAAGGCTTAATAAAACCATAGATTACAATTAGACATGTATGTGAATTGAACTATTTTATCTTTTTTATAATATTTTGTATGTATTCAACCTATGTAAGAATACGGATAGGTGACAAAATGTGAAGAGACACTCTTTTTGGGCATATCAAAAGGTTGGAATGTGAAGAGAAAATGCTGAGTACAACTTTGTAGAAAGTGCTCAGTTATAGTTATATATTGTTCACATCAGAAAGGATTTTAAAATCTAG
This sequence comes from Torreya grandis, assembly GCA_037957365.1. Lineage (NCBI taxonomy): Eukaryota > Viridiplantae > Streptophyta > Pinopsida > Cupressales > Taxaceae > Torreya > Torreya grandis. The sequence continues at coordinate 328,932 of JARHVA010007027.1, forward strand.
ATATACTCTCTAAATGACTACCATAAAGATGAATACATAAAATTACCACTAAAATGAGCATGTAAAATATAGAACTATACATTAAAAACATAAAGATAATAGAAACCATCAACAAATTTCATTTATTAATTGAAAAGGATCACATAGAGATAATTCTTTGAGAGTATAGCTCTTGACTCAAATATTTAACAAACCTCTATAAAGGGACAAACCCTCTTTACTTATATAATTGAGCTATGCCTAGCATTCCTAAAGATGATCTAGCTAGAAGATTCCTTCATCGGCTTGGAGGCTGTTAAAACTTGTAATAAACATGATTACTCAAAGATGCTCATGATCTTGTGATGATGGCAATATTGATCCTCTACCTCAACAAAATATTTTTGAGTTATCTACATGGAGTAATATCTCATAAGGGACAAAAATCCTTTTTCCTCTTGCACAATAGACAAAAATGTCCCTTTCCTATCCTCGTGATTACACAAAAACTAACTAGAAATGACATGCAACTAACGGGCCAATTACAATGGTTTCCTCATAGGAAACAAGAAGAAAGAAGGGTAGATGGGAAGAAAGGATTGGTGACCAATCCAAAAAATTGAGATATCTAATTATGCTTCAAATTTGATATGGATGATGGAATATTTTGTCGACTTGTTCATATACCTCATGTATCCTTCCAACATCAAGGTGAGATTTCCTTGGTCTAAGCCAACTTGATTTTTGAATTTTACTTAGTAACTTTCAAGCCAAGAAACAATATTCTAAAGCATGGTCTACTTTCATCCAATGATATCCGTAAGATGGTCACATGATTTCTCAAGTGACACCAATTGTTTTATTTTATCAACATCAAAGGACTCTTGTGGTGCATCAATGATGTTTTTTAGAGCGGTGCGTATTAGGTCTTCTTGTAAATCAATTTATCTATGAAGGCTTATCATCTTCCTAAGTACAACATCTATTTATTTATTTTAGTTTTGAGTGATGTCTCTTCTCCTTTCAAATTGAATATTCCATATTTGAGCATTGTTAGTTAATGCTTGATTACCAATTGATATTCTTTGGGAATCTATTGATCATTTAAAGTAATGATCTTCAAAACTATCAAAGTATTGGTGCCCATATTATAGATCTCATCCATTTTATACTAGTCTCCTTTCCAATTATTAATCTCTACCTCATAAATAAGTATTTGGGCATCAAAATCCATCTTATTATCCACTATGTTGTCCAAGCATTTCAATGTTGAGTGGATTATTTATTTGGCCTTGGTACACAAGTCTTCTTGCCATTTTTTGTTGCTCTCCCTCTAGATTTTAGGGTCATCAATTTATCCAAAATTGAATAAATCTATTGAGAAAAAAGGATGATCTAAATAAATACTATAAATTAAAGTTATTATCTTGGGCTCACTCAGTATCTCTTCTAAGTACTGGATCATGGCCTACTTTTGTGCCTTTAGCTCCTCCATGGTGGCTTTGTATTTATCCATTTGGTGAGCCATCATGTTTGCCAAAACTTATGACCTGTGATTTAACTCATTCTTTGATGACTCCCCTATATTGTAGCTATAAAAAATGTAACTCTCAAGGAGATCATCTTTTTTCAAAGCATCCTATGGGGAATGGCTATCTCCACATTCCTTTCTCTTGTAGTAGTGAATGTGGTCCTAGAGTGTGTCTTGGCCTTCTTGGGGTGTTTGGCCATATATGCTTGAGTAATATTCACTAATTCAATATCCCAAATGTTTATCATGATGTCCTTTTCCTTGAACTATTATTTAACCTAGATAAGGGGTCTAGCTTTAAATCCCATTAATGTAGTGGACATTGATGTAGGCCTCAAGATGGTATAGCATGGTGTCATCAGAGTACCTAATATAAGAAGTGCCATAGGAATGGGTTGTGGACTCAACATAAACTATTTTATCTCTTCATCACTTTTAAAATCCTCACCACCTTTGTTTAATCCAGGTTCCCCTTCCAATTTTAGATCTATCTACTCTAAAACTTCAAAATATGACCTAAACTAGTGAAACTCCTTGAGCAACATTTCAATAGAGCTCCCTTGTCTTACTAGCTGATTAGAAGGTTCTAAACCTGCTTCAACTACTTATTTACTTGAGCTTTAGATATGGATGAGGCTGTGGTGACCTCCATGTTGCCTTCAAAAAAATCTTCACCAACCATGGCTCTAGACCTTTATTATGGATTGGATCATGGACCTTAATGTGAGGAAGGAGACCTCGAGGTACTTTAATTGAAGCAACATTTCCTAAATTATCCTCCTTGGCATCTTTATTTTATTTATTTAATTCCTTATTTATCTTTATATGGGTGGGGGTACCCATTTTTAGATTTATTCCCCACTTTTCTTTGTACTTGTCTTCTCCTCTATTGTTGAATAAGGCACCTTTGGAGGGGAAAAAATAATTTATGATACATCTGGAGCTACTTGTAGTTCTTATTTAACTACCACTTCAAGATCAATGGTGACTTGAGTATCTTATTCTAGATATACTTCATCTCTCTAATAAAATTTATTTAATTCTTCAACTTCACTTTGTTCACCTTGCCCTGGCAATTGGGTGATGACATTTTCAACAAATGTCTTTGTATCTGATGAGATTGCTTTCCTTTCTTAAGGGACCTAAACTTGCATGGATATTTAAAATATAACTTGCACAACATATTTATAAGAAATAGGATAACATTAGGCCATAATTTCCTCCTCATTACCCTTACATATTACTCCTGAAGGACCCTCTTCTAGAAATAAACCAATCCCAGAGACCTTCATTAGGGTCTAGGGTCTTTCCCTTGGAGTTCTCTATCTAAATTTTACCTAAGGGGGAGTGAATGTTCATTACTTATTCATCACCTTAGCAATATACCTATCTTCATATGAGTCTTCATCATCACTCATATCCCTTAACCTTTGAGAATATGATTATTTATCCTCTTTCCTCTTCATAGGGAGTTCTTTAGAAGGTAACTCCTTAAACACAACCTCCTTCCTCTTTTTAAGAATCCCTACTAGAGGCTACAAAACCCTGTTGACTCTCTGTTATTTGGGATACTATGCTTCTTATTCACCTCCTCTCTTCCTTGAATAAATATTTAGGGGAGGGACAACATCTAGATACTATGTTGGTGGAGTAGGTGGAACAACAACTGGATTGGCCATTGGGATGGCTGATGGGATGGTTGGTATTATTGGGGATCTATCTCATGTAATGGATATTGGGGTGGCACTGGTTAATGTGACCTCCCTAGTAGTGATCTTATCCCAATTCCCAACCAAAATTATTAACTTTGAGAATGAAAATCCTACCTTAGACCATGATGCAAATATGGACTCCACATCAATTGGCTTGCTAAAGTTAACATCACCAACCTTGATTTTCCCTTTACCTTTTAATACTAGTGGTGAAGATAAGAGGACACCACTAAACTCTAGGAGGAAACATTTCAACTCTCAAACCTGTTTGATCTCCTAGAGAGCAGGGGTATCATAATCACTAATATCAACCCCATATTCCTTCAACCACCTAAAAGTTCTCATAATTGCAATGGTTTTCTATAGAATGGAAACTTTTTTCTTAGCAGTGAAGTCCACCTTTGAAATGGGATGGGATTAAATACTGGATTGATTATAAACTATAGATAATGTCATTTTATCATCCTCCATGTCCTTAGGGATGGGAGCAATAATTTAAGTAATGACTTCTTGCACTGTTAACCTCATATAATCTAGATTTTTGATATCCTCCTTAGTAGTGTAATCATACCAAATGTATTCATAATGTGATTAATGAAAAATCACATTGGTTATTGTGTTCACCAACCATATTATATCATATTTTGGCATGGGTGGCATTTTATCAATCACATATTGGTCCATCTATTATTCTAATCCCTTTTCTTTGGAAATAGGACATGAATACTATCCAATCTCAACTATAAACTTGTAAGGATTGTTTCTATTTTTTGTTAATATCATCTCATTTAGAGGAAATATCTACCATCTCAACTCTATCACTACTAATCTATCATCTAGGTATCTTGGTAGCTTATGTGGAGACCCTGAGTAACCACAAATTTTGATATAAGTGAATGTTCTCAATTGAATATATGAAGCACCATACTTATCAATTCTATCTCTAGGTACCTTGGAAATTATATTACGACTCCTTTGAGTAAATAAGACACTCATCATAGTATTAAAGAAGTAATTATAAAATTTGTAGGGATTCTCCTTGAAGTCATCCAAAGTAATTTCTAGATAAATCTCATATATTCTCATCCCATTGGGATTCCTAGTGAGCCCCTAGAATTTTTGATTATGCACCAAGTTGTACATTACATAGGAGGACATGTAAAAATTACCTATAAATACCAAATTTTAATGGATTGCATCATAAATTTGAATCATCTACTTATGCAGGTTATCACTTAGAATGGTTTCCTAATCCAACTTCTTATATTGCTTTAATATGAAAATTAAGATTATGAACATCCAAGGCTCAAATTTCTCTACCATGTGCATCCCATAAACTCTTCCTACTATTTAAACTACATACTATTGAAATTCCTTAAATTCAGTTAGTTTTAAACTCTTAGACATTCTTGAGACCTTTTACCTTTTCTTGACTAGCTAGTAGGAGTTGATAATGTCCCATATTATTTTTGTCATTTTTGTCTACATATTCTTGGAAATCCTCCAAGGAGAGTTTGAAACATTCAAGCTAGGGAGGAGTCCCATCTAAGGTCTAAAAGATTAAAAGAGATGATAACTAATTGGCTACCATCGATGACAATTCTAGTATCAAGTTAGTATTCCCAAGCACATGTAATCACTAATTTTGGGTATGGGGAAACCAAGGGGAATGCCACTATAGGGTTGATATAACTCATGCCCAAATTAAAAACCATTGAAAGAGGGTTGGGTTGATGAAATAAATTTAATAAGGTCACAAAGTCTAACCCCAAAACATTTGTGTCTTTGAATCCATTGAACAAAGACAATGTTGTTCTTTATAAATGTTGAAGATTCTTCCATTTTTTCCTAACTCTCTAGTGTAATACTTTGAATTCAAACAAATTCTTCACCCAAATTACCCTCGATAGACTTTCAAACCCCCTTTAAAGAACACAACACAAGGAGCTATAAGAAAACTTACTAATAATTCAAAGAGTTGTATATAATTGAAGCTAAAAGTCTTTGAAGAATTTAATGTAATCACTCTTTCACACTGCTCATAGCTAGGGCACACAAGTGGCTTGAAGACACAAATATAAGATCTGAATGCAAAAGGTAAATGTGAATGAAGGAAAATTCCTTAGTTATAATCATTTGTATTTTGTAATTAAGGTTTCCATTAATGATTTGAAACATAATGGTTTAATCTTCTTTCAAGAAAGGAGAGAGAAAGTGCAATTTTTTTGATGTGGTGCTTTTAGGCCTTTAGGGAGATTTTTCACCTTGCCCACCAAAACATAAGTGGGGAAATCTTCAAAATGGGTTTAGAGCTTGAAAAACCCCAAGAACCTACCTTGTGTTATTAATTTACTTTAGAAATTTGGGCATTCAGGCCTTGAAGACCTTTCAAACCTTTCCCACCTAAAGGTAAGTGTTGAAATATTAAAAAAGGTCCCAAAACTTATAAAACCCCAGGGATCTACCACATGTCTAACTTCGATGTCATCTTAAATTCTCAGGCAATTCTTTACCTTTGGATAATCCTTCTTGATATGGGGAAAGGTAAAATATCCTTCCAATGCCCAAAAATACACTCATTACTTATAAAAGGAAATGAACAAGTCATTACCTTATAAATTTGACAAATCTAACCTAGGATTTTCTCAGGATAAAGTCTTAGGATCCCCATGAGATAACCACATGTATTTCATTCATCCCATCAGGTAACTCCTCACCTCATCCACCAAAACATGTTGAAGGTGCACTCTAGTAATTTCATATGAGGCCCCAAAACATTTATTATTTGAACATAACACAATAAATCAATTTATGCAAGGAGACTTAGATACATTTATATCTCTTCCTAGTGAATCTTCCATCTATAAAACCTTTGGTTAAAGCTTACAATTCCTTTATAACTATTGAAAATTTCCTCCATCCTTATAAAGTGTCCTTTAGACCTTTTGGTAGACACATTTTACTAGACACCTTTTGTTAATTTTTTAAGGGTAAAATGCTTGAAGTAAATAATACTTCAGACATTTTGTAGAGGAAAAATGACCCATTGAAAGTGCCCTTTGAGAATCTTGTAAATGAAAAATTCCTAATGTAAATAATCCTTTAGAGATTTTTCAAGGGAAAAATGACCCTACATATCCTTTGGGCTTTTTTTTCAAGAAAAATTCCTTAAGGGAAAGTGCCCTTTGGGTGGACAAATAATCTAAAAAAATTGATCCAAAAATACCTAAGACTGAAAAGGCAAGGTATGGAATTCTTTCAAAACTTTTAAAGTGGACCAATTTTTTGATATAAATAAGTCTTTAGACTTTTTGTCCAAGAAAAAATCTTGAAGACATATTTCTATCAGGCATTATGCTCATGCAGAAAGCCTAAAAATCCTAAGGGAAGGAACATTTTTACTAGGCAAAAACAAGATAAAGGACTTGGAAAATTATGAACATGAACTCAACCTTCCAAAGGAAAACATGGATATAGGAATGGGGCTAATGACTTAAACATTGATACTTAACCCAAGATAGATGTAGGCCTTTTCACGAATAAGGGCCCAATTGCTCTAGTGCAACTTTGGGTATCAACATAGGCTCTCATGAAACTTGGTGAATAAACAAAATACCCTAGATAGAGTTACCAAAACACAACAAATTTTCAACCTCCCATATTTTTTTATGATGAAAAGGAAACAAATTAATTGGTATAGATTTGGGCTCCAACATTGGATCTTGCTAAGGATATGTACCCCTAGTGAGTACATAGAGAACACCAAACTAGATGCCTATCCATTAGGCCATGGATTCAAATAAATTGCATCAAAGGAAAGGAAAACACACCATGAGTGAACAAAGTTATAGTAAGTCACTTAAAGATAACTAGGAAGGAAAAGGAGAAAACAAAAATTATACAAACATAACCCCAAACAAGGTAACAAAGCACAAAAGGACTATATAATATATACATATTTACATAGGACAACATGGACTTAATATAAAAAATGCTTGAGGTGCCTACCATTAACTGGTAGTTGTAATATTTCACCATCAATATCTTTGGGATAAAATTTATGGTTCCCTATTTGATAATCAATGGTGTAGGAACCCAGCTATAGAAAATCAAATTTAACATTTTTTAACTTATCTTCATGTCTATTATCCTAGAGTAGGCCCACATCACCAATTTGAAAAGATATCAGGGTGACCTTCTTATATAAAATCTTTTTTAGCCTCTCCTTTAACTTTAAATGTGTTTCATGAGATTGTCTATGATATTCATCAAGCTCCATGATCTAGTTGATCTTTTCCTTATTCTCAACTATCTACAACATAAATTGGTAAGTAGGTAATTATAAATTAAGGGGTAAAATAGATTGAGATCCATAAAAAAACTAAAAGGGGCTTCTTCCAATAGATATCTTTGGATTCAACATATCATCCTAGACAACAAACTTTAACTGCTCACCCCATTTCCTTTTGTTGGCATCCAGAGTCCTAATAATCTTCAATAAATTTTTGTTACTAGACTTAGCCCACCCATTTCCTTATAGATTATGATTATAGGCATATGTTAGATAAATCCTATAATCTTCACATTATGCAACTAATTATTTTACTCTAAATCACATGGCATTGTCATAGACAATTTTAATTGCACTCCAAATCGACAAATCACATTATTTAAAAGGAAATTAATGACTACTTAGTGGATTGATTTTATGGTATGGATTGATTCGACCCATTTTTTGAATTATTTAGTGGCCACTAATATCCACTTGTGACCAGTACTTGAATAATCTAATATTTCACCCATGAAGTCCATTCCCCATTACCTTAAAGGTCCTTGAATAGAAACTAGCTACATGGGATAACATCCAGATAATTTTATTATCCTAGTGAATTATTGGGATTCTTCACATATCCTTATCATAGTAGTAACATATTTAAATATAATGGGACACCAATAATTGACCCTTAGAATCTTATATGTAGTGACTCTAGGAGCAAAGTCACCACCACACACACCACTATGGAACTATGTAACTAGTTCATAAATCTCATGTTACACTAATCACCTCAAGAGGACATCATCTAGGTTCCTCCAAGATAGATCATATTGTAAACGGAGATACTTATAGGGTACTAACTTTAAGGTCCTCTAATTTTTATCTAAGTGGGGATAATAATTTAGATTTTTAAAATAATAGACTATATATTTGTACCATGAAGATTAGTTGTACTTATATTTAGTTTTATTAATAACCTCTTCTAGATTATTCACCTCTATATCTTGTATGTTGGTTTTAGTCATCATCTTGGTGAGACCCATACCTCTTACTAGCTTAGTATTTTGTATCTCTAGATCATATTATTGAAGCTTATTGAGCCATCAACATATTTATTTAGTAGTTTCATTCTGAGTTAATATGTCCTTCAACATAGTGTGAGGAACATAAGCCACAATATTTGAACTTAGAATGCAAGATCTAAACTATGTGACAACCTTTAAGAGAGCAAGGATTGTTTTTTGATTATGGTATATTTTAGCTTAGATCCCTACAATGCCTAAATGTAAAAATGCAATTGGTTACTCATGGCCTTTATCACTATTTTTTAGTAACACTATAATAATAGTATATTCAGAGGCAAATGATAAGATCTATAAATATTTTCTATATTCAAGATTGGTAAGCACCAAGGTGGTTTTCAAAGCTACCTTGATGTCCTAAAATGATTGGTAGCCTTTTCCTCCCACCTTATAGTTTGATCCTTTTCTAACATTAAATTAATAGGTAGAGTAATCTCTATAAAATTGAAAATAAACCTTCTAATAGAATTAATCTAGAAAAATAAATATTGAATACCTTTCTTGGTCTGTGGTATGGGTACCTTGTCAATGGTCTCTACCCTTTTAGGATCTATCATTACACCTTTAGACACAGTGTGCCCAAGTAGCTTTGCCTTCTATACTCTAAAGTGGTACTTCGTAGAATTGAGGGAAATATTAAACTCCCTACATCTAATAAGCATATGTTTTAATTTTCCTAAGTGGTCATCCATTTTCTTGGAGTATATTATGACATTATCCTAATATACTACAATGAACTGGTTAATTAATCTAGTGAAGGATACATCCATTACTCTATGGAATGTGTCATCTACATTTATTAAGCCAAAAGGCATTTAGACATACACAAAAGTGCCCTATGGGGTAGTGAAAGAAGTCTTAGACCTCTTAGACTCCTTCACTACTACCCATTTGTAGCCAAAAAAGCCATCCAAAGTTGAGAATAGCTTGGAACTAGAAACATCTTGAAGCTTTTTATCCATATTAGGCAATGGATAGTTATTCATTAGTGAATCCTTATTCAAAATTTTGAAATCAACATAGAATTAGATGTCTCCATTCTTATTTTTCACAGGGACTAGATTGGCCACCCATGATGAATACCTTATGGATTGAATAATCCCAACATCCTTTAATTTATTTAGTTCATCTTACATCTTGGTAGCCAAGATGGGATTGATAGGTTGTTATTTTTTGTAGAATGGTTTTATACCAGGATCAAAGGGGATAACATTCTATAACAAGTCCTCACTATAGGCCTTTATCTTGGAATATGGCCATGCTAAACAATCATGATACTTAATTAAAATATTGATAAATACTTCCTTTTCTTCCTTTCTTAGGTGAGTGCTAAGGTAGATTTTCTTTGGATTATTCTTAGTCCTAATGTTAATATAAGTTACATCCTTTGATATAGAAATATTTATAGATTTGAATCTATCAACTCTATTTAAGGATGATTCAAGACTAACCAATCCTCTAAGGATAGTATTAGTCTTCAACTAGATAACTTCTTTTCCAAATAAGGTTTCTTTTCCATCACATACATGTACCATGGAGTCCAGATATGTAATGGTTCCTTCAAAATAATGTATACAACACAACAACCTTTTCATTTGATCATCATCATCAAAGACTTGCCAATGATCAATGTTGTTTAGGATAGAAGGCCTTACCAATACCTCTACCTCATATTTAAAAGAGGGATCTCTATGTTTAAATTTAAACATTTTATCCCTCTTTTCAAGTATATCTATCACCTAATTAAGATATTGAGAATGATACTAAATGTTAAAAGTGTCAAACCATTATAAGCAGTCTTATACAACATTTTGGTACTACTTTAGTCTATTTTGTTTCATGGTATAAATATCATGGACTTGCTTCACCACTAACTCTAAATTTCCCTTGACAAATAAATTTTTAAGCCCATATTCATGGGTGATCTAGAGGCCAATTAGGAGTGTTTCATAATGTATAATATTATTCATGTGCTCAAAGGACAATTAGAGTATCTATAAGCTTGGCCATTAGGGGTATAGAAGACAACTCTTGCTCCATTTCCAATATTTGAACATGCTCCATAAAAATCCATAGTCCAGATGGAGTCTTCATGTATATCACCAAATTCATGAGGTAGTTACTCATACTAAACATTTTCCACAAAATTTCCTATATCTATATCCACATATAACACTTCATTCAATTGATATATGGGATCATCCAAAATATAAATCATTTATGGCTCCTAATTTAGGCAAAACATCTTCCCATCCAAAGGGATAGTGGCATAGGATAATTCCATCTAAACACTACCCATAATACTAGCATCCCATTTTCTAAACAACAACAAACACCACTTTTCTAGGCAATCTATAACAACAATGTCCAAACTCAAGAATTTACTGGGATATTATGCGAGCTATACCACCAATCCTTTAACCATGCCCACAATAGGTACTTATTTAGAATACATGGTGATAAATCATCCATATTTTTTATTTATTCTTATAAAAAGTTAATTTAGAATAGATAGTGACATAATGTTAAAAAATGCAATAGAATCAAACATGTAGTTATGGATAATTAAACCTTTAATCAGCAAGGTCGTATAGAATGGGCTGACATCAATTTGACTCTCCACCAATGTTTTTCCTAAATACACATCCAAATGATGTTCAAGATATTTTTAGGTTTTCTCACTTTCCATAGGGGAAGTGGGAGAAGGTTCAATTTTAACAATCTCATTGGTAGTAACTTTCCCAGTGAATCCCATATACTAAAAGGCTCTTGTCCTATGCTCTTGAATTTTAAGAATTTCCATAAAGGGAACTATGACCTTTAATTCAATCAAAACATGGGCCATGTCATAGATACTTTATTTAGGCAAAGTATTATTATCAGGTAAACTAGTGACACTTTATTTGGGATGCACCCCTCAGGAGTTAGGGGAATAGAAGTAGGAGAGTCAACATTCTTAACTTCAAATTCTAAGGGAGACTTACTAAGCTCATATTTCCTGGTAATACTAGATAAAAATGGAGTTTTATTCTTGGATTAGGTACCTTTTGGCTTAGAATTATAAGGTACAATATTAGGCTTGGTGGAAATCAGGACCTCCTTACTCCCTTTGGTCTCTTTTTCTTTTGCCTCTACTTTAAGATTAGTATAGTTTTTATCCTTTGGAGGAGAATTTTGATGTTTAATTCTCAAATTTTACTCTTTATTATCTTGGTAAATTACTATGTGGTTTATCAATTTATGGTATTAAACCAATGGAGGTGAATTTCTATATTTCTCTTTCATCATTGATCTCAAAAACTCAAAATCATGAATAGGAAATACATATTCATGCATCCTATTTATTTCATAAATGAAATTTGGGGTTGGGACTCTTACCTTTTCACATGATCTCCCAAATACTTGAGAATTTATAGTTCTCATTATCTCTATAGATGGAAAATCAACCATCAAATACGGTTGACTAATTTGGAAATTAAAACATTCATAAGCTGGAGTGCCTTCACAATGATCAATAATTGAAGCACTCACAACTTCCTCTTGGAAGTTTTAACTTTCCATCTCTTGGAATTTAACAATATAAATGTCATATCTATTAGATAAAGATTTAAATCCTTATACACCTTGACAATCACTGTTAGTTGTGTTACATGGAGGATGAGGAAGGAAGCACTTATCACACTAGTTGATTTTATAGTCAACTATATTGACTTTTATATCTAAATGGTTTAGTACTTCCCTTCTAATTCCTTGGTTTTGTCTTCTCTAATTTTTTTCATCCCTTACAATCCCATTTGCCTTGTCATTATTCTAACTCTCAAAAGTTATCTGACCTTGACCCTGGTCCCTGAGATGATTTTTTTCTTCTCTCTTGTGATCCCTCTTATCATCATGGTTAGAAGAACCCTAATATAGCCCTTTTTTGCTTTATCAAACTTCCAAGAATTTTTTTTTTAAATATTAGCTAGATTTTTCATAGTCTCCTCTATATCTACATTCTTATGAGATTCTTGAGGCTTTTTTGGGTTCACCAGTTTGACATCAGCCCTCTAGTTCAAAGTCTTACCCATAAAATTGATGTTATTATCTATTTGGATAGCCAAATTAAAATCCATCATTAGAATTATGTGAGCTTTATCTCTAAGATAATAGGCTACCTTTTTATCAAATGCATCATAGTATTTGATAGAATAAGTAGCACCACGAGGTCTTATGTCCTCTGGTAGCCTTCTTAATACCTTACATAATCTAGAATTAAAATCCTTAATACACTCGTTAGGAATATTCTTGAGGCTCTCAAATTTAGTAAGTAAGAATTTAACATTGATATTATCACCATATTGCATCTAAAATACATCAATCATATCTTTCCATGTATCTATGGATCCATCAGGGAGGGATTTGAACCACTCCTGAGCCTCTTCCTTAAATGTGATCATAAAGAGATTTATGAACACATCTTCTAGATCAATTTCATAGTCTTCAATAACATTTAAAAAATATTTTAAATGCTGTTCCCTAGACACGACATTATTCCCTTTAAATTTTGGTAATATATTTCTAACTTTAATGGGGGATTCATTAAGGAAATTAGGCATACCATCAAATTTAAGAGGTCTAAATCTTGAGATCAAAAATGGTCTACATCTATTAGCCAGACCTTAATCTTCCTCTTTATTGTCACTACCTGAAATGAACCTCCTTCGCATATCATGGTCTCCCATCTTTGAATATGAAGATGAAGATGAACTAGGGGATAGCTATGAATGAATCCTAACAGGAGGACTTGAAGGAGGAGAAATATAATAATGCCTTAATGGCATCATAGGAGGATAAAGACTTATTCATGGAGTATGAGCTTAACTAGCAGGGAGATTAAATTTCTCTGAAGCACTCTGATATCCTTCAACCAGAGGGATATTTAAGAAAAGGGGGTAAATGAAATGGGGGACAAACTATTCATGTCTTACTTGATTACCTAAACTTTGGCCTATAATAGGCTTCCACAATTGTTTCCTTCTGGATGGACCTTTTAACTTATGGGCAATATCTTTAGATGGATCCTTATGAAAGTAAGACCTATTACCCTCCAAATTTATAGATCTAAGTAAAAATCCTTAAGATAAATAAGAGTAAATATAATAGGTACAAATATTGAAACTTTAATATAATGGAGTCACCACTAGAAGCAAAAACTTCTAGACTAAAACAAATATAACTACTTATGGTAACTAATAGAATGAAAAACATTCACATACTGAAGATAATTCCAAGAACATTGTAAATCTTCTTACAACATATGGGATAACATCCATAATAGAGTCATGGTTCTAGGAAACTAGTGGGTTATGGATACACAATAGATAATCAGATCAATGTAGTAATAATAGAGAGATTAATAAGGAAAAATACTCATGGACCTGTGAAAGAGTCCTTGATAACACAAGTGACCAAGAGTTAAATTTAGTACCTAAAAATAGTGCCAAAAATATGTTGGTTCCCACTTTTATACCTCTTTTGATCAACCTTCCACAATTAAATGAAATGGATAGCAATGTTGGAAAACATGCTAGAATGTTATTGTAGTAGGAGAGGGGTTTGACATCAAGAATGGACCAAATGGATAAAATGACTGGGAGGTACCTACTAAGGGTATGGTCAGTTCCATACTACTTTTTGATCTACCTAAACCAAGGTGAGAGGACATAATGGGTAGCTTTCTCACATGGAGAGATTATCTAATTTAATCTCCATGAGGATTATTGGCACAAGCAAACACAAATCTAATTAGGACACAACAAAGTTTTATCAATCCACCCAAGAAGGGTTGTCACATAGAATGAGTAAATGTTATATTCCATACACAAGCTACTAAATATAGATATGAATATGATTGCAATTTTCATTCTTAAGGATTTTCAACAACACAGGACTGAATAAGAGATTGCAATGCTAATATTCAACACATAAGATGCAAACACATGCTAATTATACAATTTTTATGCATTTTCAAGCAAATAACACTTAAATATAAAAAGGGCATGTTATATGCAAGGTGAGATAGGGTTGGACAAGGTCATCAATTAATAAAAATGAAAGTGGTGGGTTAACAAATGACCAAAATGAAACTTAACTAAATGACTATGTCATCCTTACCAGCAGATGTACCATAGATAAAAAAACAAATGAGATGAAAGCATGCACAAGTGATATCATTTAATAACCCTTTATAATTGAATTTTTGAGACTATAACTACCCTTAAAAATGTTATCAACACCCTATTCCCAAATTTTAAAGCAAAAAAGATTTTATAATCTAGATATACTCTCTCAATGACTACCATAATTATGAATACATTAGATCACCAATTAATTGAGCATGTAAATAGATCACTATACTTTAATTAAAAAAGAATGGAAACCATGAATATATTTCTTTTATCAATTAAACTAAAACTAAATTCAATGTGTTCAAAACAACATTATAGACTAACACTTTAAAAAATAATTTTTTGACAAGGGAGACGTGTATAATGCTCTCAAAGCTTGCCAATGACTTTACAACTGAAACCAATTTGGCACTAGAAGGATCACATAAAGAGAATTATTTGAGACTATAGGTCTTGACTCAAAAATTTAATCAACCTCTGTAAAGGGAAAAACCCCCTTTACTTGTATAAGTGAGCTACACCTAGCATATTCATAAAGATGCTCTAGCTAGTAGATTCCTTCATGGGTTTGGAGTCTATTAAACCTTGTAAAAAACATGATTCCTAAAATATGATCATGATCCTATGATGATGGAAATATTGATCCTCCACCTCAATAGAATATTATTTAGTTATCTACATGAAAGAATATGTCACAAGGGACAAAACAAAACCTTTTGTCCTCTTACATAATAGACAAAAACATCCCTTTCATATCCTCATGATTACACAAAAACTAATTGAAAGTGATGTGCCACTAAAGGGCCAATTAAAATGGTTTCTTAGTGGGAAATGAGAAGAAATAAGAAGGGAAGAATGAGAAGAAAGGAGTGGTGATAGCTCAAAAAACTAAATTGGTTATGCTCTAGAGTTGATCTAGATGATGGAATATTTCACCAAATTGTTCCTATACTTCATGTATCCTTTCATCAGTGAGGTCAGATTTCCTTGGTCCAAGTTTGATTAATATTTGAATTTTACTTGGTACTCTTCAAGCTATGTGAAAATACTCTAAATCATGGTCTACTTTCATCCAGAAAGATCCTTAAAATGGTCACAATATTTCTCAAATGACACTAATTGATTTATTATATCAGCATCAAAGGGCTCTTGTGGTCCATCAATGAGGTTTTTTAGAGTGATACATAATAGATTTTCCTCTAAATCACTTGCCCAATCAAGGCCTACCATCTTTCTGAATGTAGCATCTATTTATTTTGTTGTATTCTTGAGGGACTACTCTTCTCCTTTCAAGTTGAAAATTCCATCTTTAAGTATTTCTAGTCAATGCTTGATTTCTAATTAATATTATTTAGGCCTCTATTGATCATTTGGAGTAATGATATTCGCAACTATAAAAGTATTGGTGACCATCTTGAAAATTTCATATATTTTATACAAAAATCCTTCCCAGTTCTTAATTTCTACCTCATAAATAAGTAGTTGGGCATCATAATCCCTCTTATTATCTAGTATGTTGTCCAAAAATTTCAAAGCTGAGTGGATTATTTCTTCATCCCCAGTGCGTAAGTATTCTTGCCATTTTTTTACTCTCCTTATAGATTTTAGGTCATCAATTTAGCCAAAATCAAATGACTCTATTAAGAAGAGAGGATGATCTATATAAATATTAGTGGCTAGAGTTACTACCTTAGGCTCACTCAGTATCTTTTGTAAGTACTAGATTATGGCTTGATTTTGTGCCTTCAGCTCCTCCATGGTGGCTTTGTCTTTATCCATTTGGTGAGCCACCATGTTCACCAAAACTTGTGAGTTATGATTTAGCTCATTTCTTGATGGCTCCCATAGATTACAGCTAAAACTAATGTAACTCTCAAGGCGGGCATATTTCTTCAAAACATCCTATGGGATAATGGCTATCTCCACATTCTTTTCTCTTATAGTAGTGAATGTTGTCATGGAGTGTGTCTTGGCCTTCTTAGGGGTTTGACCTTATATGCCTAAGTGATATTCACTACATATATATCCCAAATATTTCTCATGATGTCCTTTTACTTGAGCTATTATTTAACCTAGAGAAGGGGTCTAGTCTCAAATCCCATTGATGTAGTGGACGTTGATTCAAGCCTCAAGATAGTGTAAGGTGGTGTCATCAGAGTACTTGATGTAGGAAGTGCCATAGGAATGGGATATGGACTCAACACAAACTATTTTATCTCTTCATCACTTTATAACTCATCACCATATTTGTTTTATCTAAGTTCCCCTTCCAAGTTTGGCTTTATCTACTCTAAAACTTTAAAATCTAACCTAAACTGGTGAGACTCCTTACGAAACTTTTCAATGGATCTCCCTTTTCCTATTGACTGACTAGAAGGTTCCACACCCACTTCACCTTCATTATTTACTTAATCTTCAGATATGGGTGAGGCTATGGTGACCTCCTTGTTTCCTTTAGACAAATATTTACCAATCATAGCTTCCAAACCTTTATTATGGATTAGATCATGGATCTTGATGTAAGGAAGGAGACTTCAAGGTACTTCAGTTGAATAAAAATTTCCTAAAGTACCCTCCTCAACATATTTATTTGATTGATCCAATTCCTTATTTACATTTATATGGGTGGGGGTACCCATTTTAAAGTTTGCTTCCCCACTTTTCTTTGTACTTACCTTCACCTCTAGTGCTAAACTTGACACCTTTGCAAGGAAAGGGACAACTTGTGATACCTCTAGACTTGATTGTAGTCCCTATTATTCAACCACCACTTTAGGATTAGTGGTGACATGAGTATCCTATTCTAGCTCCACTTCATCTCTCTCATCAAATTTATTCAATTCTTCAACTTCACTTTGATATCCTTGGCCTAGCAATTGGATGATGCCATTTTCAATAAATGTCTTTGTATCTGATGAAATTGCTTCCCTTTATTAAGGGGCCTGAACTTGTGTGGCCACCTAAAATCCAACCTACACAACATCTTTAAAATAAAGAGGATCATATGAGGTTAGAATTTCTTCCTCATTACCCTTACCTATTACTCATGAGGGACCCTCTTCTATAAATAAGCCAATCCTCAAGATTTTCATTGGGTTTAGTGTCTTTCCCTTGGAATTTTCTATCCTATTTTTACCTAAGGAGGAGTGAATGTTTGTTTCTTCTTAATCACCTTAGAAATGATCCTATCTTCATCTAAGTCTTCATCATCACTCATATCTCTCAACCTTTAAGAATATGAGGATTGATCTTCTTTCCTCTTCATAGGGAGTTCCTTAGAAGGCATGTCCTTAAACATAACCTCCTTCTTCTTAGGAATCCCCATAAAAGGTTGTAGATCCCTTTTAACTCTTTTTTTTGGTCTACTCTACCTCTTCTTCAGCTCTTCTCTTCCTTGAATAAATATTTTGGGGAGGGATAATAGTTGCTTATTGTTCTAGTGGAGCAGGTAGAATATTAGCTAGATTAACCATTGGGATGGTTGGTATTGTTGGGTCTCCCTTTGATGTAATGGATATCAGGGTGGCACTAGATAGTGTAACCTCCCTAGTAGTTATTTTATCCTAATTCTTAGACATACTTAATAAATTTGAGAAGGAAAATCACATTGGATAATGATATGGATATAGAATCCACATCAATTAGATTGGTAAAGTCAACATCAAAAATCTTGCTCTTCCCTTTGCCTTTCACTATTGGTGGCAGAGGTAAGAGAAAACCACTATAATCTATGAGGAAACCTTTCAACTCTTGAACTTTACTAAGTTCTTGGAGGGTGGGGGTATTATAATCACTAAGGTCACCCCCATGTTCCTTCAACCACTTGAAATTTATCCTCATAATTACAATGGATCTCCATAGAATGGAATCACTTTCCTTAGTAGTGAATGCCACCTATGAAATGGGATAGTCTTGAATATTAGACTAATTATACACTATAGAAAATGTCCTTCTAGCATCCTACATTACCATGGGTATGGGAGAAATATTATAAGTAATGACTTCTAACACTATTAGCCTCATATAATCTAGCTTACTGACATCCTCCTTGGTAATATAATTAGACCATATGTATTTATAATGTGATTGATGTAGGATCACATTGGTTTCTATGTTCACCAGCCATTTGATATCATAGTTTGGCTAGGGTTTCATTTTATCAATCACATACTTGCCCATCTCTTATTCCAATCCCTTCACTTTGGTAATAGAAGGAAATGAATAGTGTCTAATCTCAAATAGAAACTTGTAGGGATTATTTATATTTTTCACTACTATCATCTTGTTTGGATGCACCATCTACCAACTTAACTCCATCACTACTAATCTATCATCTAGGTATCTTGTTAGTTTATGTGGAGACCCCAAGTAGCTACTTAAACTAATATAAGTGAATGTTCTAAATTGCATATATGAGGCACCCTACATATCAATTATGTCTCTAGTTTCCTTGGAAATTATATTGAGGATCCTTATAAGAAATAAGACACTCATCATAGCATTAAATAATCAATTGTAAACTTTTCAAGGATTCTTCTTGAAGCTATCCAGAGTAATTTTTTGATAAATATCATATATTCTCATCCCACTGTGATTCTTGGTGAGCCCCTCGAATGTCCTATTATGAACCAAGTTGTACATTAGGTAGGAAGACATGTAAAAAGTACCTTTTAATTCCTCATTTAAATGTATCTCATCTTGAATTTGCATCATCTATCTGTTCAAGTTATCACTTAGAATGGTTGCCCAATTTAGCTTCTTCTATTACTCCAATATGTAGATTAAGATTATGAATATCTATGGCTCAAATTTATCTATGATGTGAATTACATAAACTCTTACCACCTTGTAAATCACATAATAGGGAAATTCCTTGAATTATGTTCATTTTAGACTCTTAGTTTTGAAACCTTTTACCTTTTCTTAACTAGCTAGCAGGAGTTGATAATGTCCCATATTTTTTCTCATTCTTATCTACATGTTCTTGGCATTCCTCTAGGTAGAGTGTGATAGTTTTAGGTTGAGGAGGAATCCCAAGCATGGTGCTAAGGGCCAAAGGAGTCAAATATTTGATAACTAATTATCTATCATTGATGACAGTTCTAGTATCAAGTTGGTATACCTAAGCACATGCAATCACTAATTCTAGGTATGGGGAAGCCAAAGGGAATGCCACTATAGGGGTGATATAACTCATGCATAAATTAGAAACCACTAGAAGAGGGTTGGGTTTTTGAAAGATATTTATTAAGGCTAAAACTTCTAACCCTTAAACATTTATGTCTTTTATTTCATCCAAAATAGAGATAATGTTGTTCTTCATAGATGTTGAAGATGCTACCATTTTTCCCTAACTCTCTAGTGAAATAATTTGAATTCAAACAAATTCTTCACCCAAATTAACCTTGATATACCTTCAAACCCCATTCAAAGAAGACAACACAAGGAGTTAGAAGAACACTTACTAATAATCCATAGGCTTGTATGCAATTGAAGCTTAAAATCTTTAAAGAATTCACCATAATCACTCTTCTATGCTACTCATAGCTAAGGTAGATAAATGGATCAAAGACATAAATATAATCTCTAAATTCAAAAGGTAAATGTGAATGAAGGAAAATGTCATAGTTATAATCCTTTGCATTTTGAAATTAGGGTTGCCATTAATGATTTGAAGCATAATGAATAATTTCCAACTACCCCTTTAGTCATTTGAGCTTCTTTAAATAAAGGAGAGAGAAAGTGAATTTATTTCTTTTATACCAAGCAATCCTCCTCAAGATACATGGATCCACATTAAAAAAAAATATGATGTAGTGATTTTTGAGCCTTTGGTGACCTTTTGCATCTTGTCCACCAAAAATTAAGTAAGGAAATCTTCAAAAGGGGCCTAGATCTTGAAAAACCTTGAGAACCTACCGCGTGTCATTACTTTAGTTTAGAAATCCAAGAATTCAACCCTTGGAGACATCTTGCACCTTACCCACCTAGATGTAAGTGAGGTAATCTTAAAAAATGGTCTAAAATTTATAAAACCCCAAGGACCCACCATGTGTCCAACATAGATGTCATCTTAGACTCTTGGCCAATTCTATACCTTTGCATAGTCATTTTTTATACAGGGAAGGGTGTATAATCCTTTTAACCCCCAAAAATTCTCTCATTACTTATAAAAGGAAATGAATAAGTCATTGCCTTGTAAATTTGGCAAATCTAACTTGGGAATTTTATTGGGATAAAGTCTTGGGATCCCCTTGAGATAATCATGTGTCTTTAATTTGGCTCATTGAGAAACTCCTCACCTCAATCACCAAAACACATTGAAGGTGCAATCTAATAATTTCATCTAGGGCCCTAGAACATTTCTTGTTTGAGCATAAATCATTTAATTAATGTATGCAAGGAGACTTGGATACGTTTCTCTATCTTCCTAGTGAATCTTCTAGATGTGAAACATTTGGTCAAACCTTATAATTCCTTTGAAACTATTAAAAATGTCCTCCATCTTTAGAAATTTTCTTTTATACCTTTTTGTAGACACCATTTAGGAATTTTACAAGGGAAAAATGCTAGAAGGAAATAATCCTTTGGATATTATGTATAGGTAACATGACCTTTTGAAAGTTCCCTTCAGGAATCTTGCAAAGGCAAAATGCCTAAAGGAAATAATCATTCATAGATTCTATAAGGGCAAAATGACCCTACAAATCCTTCAATATTTTTGTGTGGTAAAATTTCCCAAAGGTAAAGTTCCCTTAAAAATCTTTTCCATAGATAAAATATCCAAAATAAGTGATCCAAAAACACTTAAGATCAAAAAGGCAAGGTATGGTATACTTTCAAAACTTTAGAAGCAGACAAAATGTTTGACAAAAATAAGTCTTTGGACTTTTTGTCCAAGGAAAACATATTGAAAACATATTTATGTTGGGAATTATGTTCTTGAAAAAATCTTTAAAAATATAAGGGAAGGATCATTTTCACTAGGCAAAAACAAGACAAAGGACTTGGCAAATTATGAACATGAACTCTACCTTCCAAAGGAAAACATGGAGATAGGAATGGCTCTAATGACTTAAAAATTGATACTCAACCTAGGATAGACTTAGGATGTTTCATAGACAAGGGATTAATTTTTCTAGTCTTAATTTGGAAATTAACACAAGCTCTCATGAAACTTGGAAAATCAATAAAATACCCTAGACAGTGATATCAAAACACAACAAATTTTCAACCTCCCAAATCTTTTGATGTTGAAAATGGCACAAATTACTAGGTGTAGATTTGGGCTCCAATAAAATCCTTAATGTTTTTTGCCAAAATTGACTTTAGAGTCTTATTAGTAGCTTTATCTTCACCATTGGCTTATGGATAGTATAGGGAGCCTAAGTGGTTTGATATAGATAAGTTCTTACATAGTAAACCAATTTCAATATTTTTGAAAGGGAACTCATTATCTTTAATGATGACTTGTGGGAACCAAAATTGGTAGATAATTTGATTTAAGATAAAATTTACAATAATTGATCCCATGACATTTGTTAATAACATTACCTCTACCCACTTGGTGAAATATTTAGTTGTCATGGAAATCTATTGATGACCATCAGAATATATAGGGGAGAGCTTGCCTACTAATTCCAAACCCCAAGTGGAAAAGGGACATGAAGTGACAATGGGTTACAATACTCTAATGGGTATATGTATCTAATGTGAAACATGTTGAAATTTTTCATAATTAAAAACATATTAGACAACATTGTGATTTGGAGCGGGATGGAAGTATCCTATCTTATGGATTTTCAAGTAATTGCACGGCTTTCAAAGTGTCCACCACAAATACCACTGTGATAATGAAAAACGACTCTCTTTGACTCTTCTTGGTTAACACATTAGAGTAACATGTCATTAAAGTCCTTATAATAAATCATTATGTTTATAATAATATATTGGATTTGATAACTTGAAGTCATATCAACTACTATGAGTTCATTTTTGGGAATTTAAAGAGTTGAACATAGTGCATAGAGAATTAATTCATACAAAATAATAATATTTTTTTCTATGTTTACTCATTTGGGAGCATTTCTAAATATATATAATTTAGGACATCCTATTATTAAGCTAAGATCCTTATAAAATCTCAACTATACAACTACCCTATTATCACTCAAACCTATTAATGTGAGTTTGGTTTAACAACCAAATCTCATATAAACAATAATATATTAAACAACTCATAATAGAGTTATTATTACAAACATATTTATATTATCTTAGATAATATAAATTAAACATAATTAATAATGTTTTAAACAACTCTACCTCAACATTCACCCCCTTGTGAATATTATTAATGTTATCTTACACCCCCTTAATGTGAGCATGGGGGAGAATATACATCTTCAAGTATTGGCACAAATAGAATCATATGCCAATGCATAATTTTAGGTCTATATACTACTATTTGAATCTTGCTTACTAGATCTTGTTACACATGACCACTACTACATGAAGGAATGCATCTTGTATTTACTCCATGTGACCAAAATGGATATGTCACTGGTCGATCATCTCCATAAATAAGTAAGGTAATCAAAGGGTTTCTATAGTTAGCTTCCCTCCTATAAAACTATTTGCCACATTCCATTATATCCACACTCTCCCTTGTCTCTAAATAGCAAAGGAATTTCAAACAAATAGGGGAATGAAAATACACATGACTAAAAAAAGAAAATATAATGAGGAGACAATCCTCATTGTTATCTGATGCAGCCTCTATGAGTGTTTATTACCACCCAAATAAAACAACATAGATGGTTTTCACTACCACTAAAGAATCATATTTGGTATTAGTTGGTTTGGCATAGAGCACACCACATTAAAAACACACCATACATGTGAATAGGTATGTCCTTCTATTCTTATTTTACAAACATAGCAAAATTGAAATACACACCATGAAAAATATCACCACATAATTGGTGTGGCCCTATTGTTGGTGACTGATGAGAGGGCACCAATTATCCTTCAACCTCTATATATCTTTTAGCCTCTAATATCAGATACTACTTACTCAATAAATGTGTTGATGATGCTCAAGTACATGATTTTTCCAAGGGAAACCCCCTATAATGTAGATGTTCTGTACAAGTGATAGTGCATCTATAAAATAAAGGATTTGACTATTAAAAATCAATTGAATTAAAGGACTGACACTCTTGACATATTTAAAAAGCAATTCTAAATTTTTTGATAATAATGACTTGATTTTTGATAAATTTTTAACACTTACAAAAGATTGACACAACCTATATAACATTATTAGCATGAATATTAATTTTAACATTTGACCTATTGTATAGAATTTTGACATTATTTATATTGAGAAAATAATATGACTATAATAGCATGACTCACCATAATATAAATAAAATATAATGACTTATAAAACCTAAAGTTAATGATTAAGAATAATGACATGAAATCATTGATACTATCCTTAGAATTAGATTTATAGACTATAATCATACCTTTAGATAAATGAATAAATAAACTCACTATGAACTCAAAAGGATGGTTAAAAATATGATAATCTATCCAATTTGTGCTGGAAGAAATATCTACATAGGTTCCATAACTATTGTATTTTCCATGGAATGCATTTGACTATTAGAGAAAAACATTGACACCATGAACACTAAGAATGTATATGGTAGATTTTAGATAATCTAATAATTTAAAGTGTGAACAAAATGATGTTTTGAAAAAGATATATAGATAATTTAGGTGAAAAACATCACTAAAAATATTTAGATCTATTAGTACAGCTAGAGGTAAATTAATGGATGCTGAGTCTAATGCCAAGCTTATTTTCATATCAGCTTCTCTATAAAATAACATCCTCTTGGGAAATAATAACTATATATAGTAGGCATATCAGTATAATAGAAGCTCAAATTAGAAGCATATTTGATTAGATACACCTTTTAAATTGATTGATGCCTAATAGATTCATAGAGCTTGGGTGGATGAGAGAGAGGTTGAAATGTTTTTAGAGAAAATTCATGCAATGTAAATCTCATTCACTAGAGACAATCATGCAAGGGAGTTGTTTTCTTATAACACAATGTAAATGTGCCACAGAGGGGATGAATGGCATAGGTGAGATCAATAATGAACCACCAAATTTCTCCCAACTTACCTAAGAATGTTTCAATTCTTTATTCATCTATGGAAGGGATAATTTCTCAAATCACTTATATTTTAGAAGGGTCAATATAGATCCCACACTAGGAGATGATATACCCTAATAGTTTTCCCCCAGTGACTTCAAACACACATTTTTCTATCTTAAGATTAGAATCATATTTTACAAGTGTGTTAATATGTGTGTAACACCTAAAAATGGTCTACACATTCTCACCTTTCTTATAATATCATCTATATATACCTCCACTATATTATGAATAAGATCATAGAATAGGTGAGTCATGGCCCTTTAATATGTTTCCATTGAAATTTTGAGACCAAAGGGAATTATAACATAATAAAAGCTCCACTATGGCATATTAAAGGAGGTTTTACTTTGATCCTCATTAGAAATACAAATTTGGTTGTACCCCAAGAAACCATCCATGGGTGATAGTAATTCATACCTTGTGGTAGTATAAAAAATGAAATCAATGGATGGGAGGGAGAATTAATATTTTGGACATGATT
Source organism: Torreya grandis (assembly GCA_037957365.1). NCBI lineage: Eukaryota > Viridiplantae > Streptophyta > Pinopsida > Cupressales > Taxaceae > Torreya > Torreya grandis. The sequence continues at coordinate 354,404 of JARHVA010007027.1, forward strand.
TTTTAAAGTCTTGAAAGTCTATACATATTTTAATTTTACCTTTTCTCTTAAGGATAGGGACTATTTTAGACATAAATTTTGAATAGTCCATTGGCTTAATAAATATGACTTCCAAAATTTTGATGACTTATTATTTTACCATCAATACCACTTTATGTTATATGTGACTAATAATTTATTTGATTGATTTTATGTCATGAACTATAATGAAGTTGTGTACAACCATATTGGGGTTGATGCCTACCATGCCAGTGTAGGAAATTTTAAAATAGTTTGATAGTTCTATGATGAGATGCTTATGGACTTCCACTTCCTATTCAGAGAGTAAAGACCCTAATTTGAGAAGTTTGGGACTCTCCTCCATCCCAATGTTAATGCCAATGGTTTCTTTGATAACAGAATAATTTCCATCCTCAAACATGCTAGGGACTGGGGGAAGATCAAGATGTTCACCCTCTATGTTAAAGATGCCATTCTCATCATCAAAAGATAGGTAATCATTGACATGACATTAAGAATCACAATATTCATTTTTGAGGGATGATGCAAGATAAGAAGCAATTGAGAAATGCCTCTTGTGATGGAATGATAGGAGGTCATTATAAGATTGTAAGAACCCAATAATGGCTTCATCATTCTAGGATAAATCAAATAATAAGGGATTTTTATCTTTCCCAATATGGGTGATAGTTTGGTCGTTACTATTTTTGTGCACAAGAGGCTCCATCTTGACCAAAACTATGAAATCATACTCCTAGTATTGTTAGATGGCGGCCAAAATGTGAAATGAAGCAACCATGGAGTTGACAAGATGGTTGTTTTCCCTAGGAATACTTCTATAAAAACAAAGTTAAAGTCTTTAGTGATATTATGCATAATGATATTTTACAACTAAAGGTGTTTGACCTTAGTATGATAAACCTTAGAAACTTGGTATAAAACTAACTATAAGTCACTTTACATCCTTACATTTTGAATTCCCAATTTCTTTTTAATGAGCATGCCAAGTAATAGGGCCTCAAACTTATCCCCATTGTTCATACACATAAATTCTCTATTGAATCCATAAGTCATGACTCACTCTTTAGGAGAAATGAGAATGACTCATACCTTAATGCATGGGCATCACTTGACCCCATCATGTAAAGGATGAATTAATCATGTATAGAAGGGGTATAGTCATCTAGTGAAGTTTCTTAATGTTTTGATATCTCTACCATATGGATATCTAAAATTTTAGGTAATCCCTTTTGGGGTCCCTGATCTCAAGGCTTAGGAAAATAATTAGTTTATTCCCTTTATGGGGAAAATAAAAGGTCTCATAGAGGTAAGAATGGATTAGCCTCATGTTGTGAATGAAATAAGGGAAGAAACTTTGGGAACTTAAAAGTTTTTTTTCTAAGGTGTATGTTGATGTAGGTAAGTACCTCTAGAAATTCAAAGGGATGCTTAATTCCCCTTTTCTTTGGGGTGGGAAGTATGTCAATATATTTAGGTTATTATTTTAGCATGGGGAGTATGCTGACATAATTAGGTTCTTATTTTTGAATAAGAGGTGCAAAAACATAATTATGCATCATGTATTACTATTGACAGGACATGGGTAGCATTTTTTACCCTATTGTTATATGTGGGAAATCCTACAAAAATTTAGTGACATTCTAGGGTCTTATTTCTTTACAGAGAGGATGGATAGTTCCACTTAATGAATCCACAAGTCATCATGAGTTTTGATGTTGATTTAGATCATACCTACCATCATGTTATAAAACCTCTACCTAAAAATTGACATGGTCAGGGGAGGAGGAATGATCTACTTTCCTGTTGGAGGACTTGGAGAATAATGAGAATCATAATTCATGCACATCAAAGTAAAATGGCTAACATCTTAGAATGGATCAGACTTAATGGATCAAGAATAATATAAAATTGGTATGGCCCTATCAAAGTGTGCTCTAAGGGCATAATATGAAGAGGTTCAAAAGTGACAAGGATGAACTATGAATCACAACTTACCCTTACATGGTTGAAAATTAGGTGATGATGTTGGTAGTTATTAGGATGGTTATTTTAAATGAGGAATTCTTCATTCTTAGGCACCTCTATCATGTAATGTTTTGGTAAACTAGTTAAACCCATCTCAAGGATATTGACATTGAGGCTTATAGAAATCATAGGTTCTTACCCCTCATGGGTTAAATGGGAGAGTGAGTAGAGTGTCATTTTCCAAAGATTAATGATCTTAACCATAGTCATGGTGGAAATTATTAGATTGATAACTATTTCGAGTTTAGTGGTAGCTTTGGCTATCACTACATATTTCTCTTCCAATTTATATTTTAATATAACTTGGCATATTTTAGTGCCCTTATTTATGATAACCACTTTAGGCTTTTTGGATTCCATGACATCAACCAATTATAGAGGTTTCATGACCCTAGTTTTAAGTAGATGATAGTTGATGTGTAACATAATTTTTTTATGCATGGTTTATTATAACATATCAAAGGGTTTAGGGTCTCTTTAGGATACAAAGATCTTTCCTAGGTGTAAGAACCAAATTTTATAGAATAAGGTTGAAGGGATGGTTTTTGTTCTATGTATCCAAGGCCTTATTAAGATCATATTGTAATGGGTATCTTTGTCTATGACATAGAAATAAGTTAACACCATCTTGGGGCCCAATATGACTTATATTAAAATGGTCGCTATGGAAGAATATTTGTTAACCTTGTAAGGTGTTATGCATTATAGTAGAATGAATTTATCTATAACCAAGTTTTTTAGGAAGGAACAATATTGGCAGTCACTTCATCATCAACCATGGATATCTCCACATAATTATTGTAAATACAAAATTTTAGAAACAAGGCTATATCTCCCCTCCTTTCCATATAAAATTCAAGACGAAGGCTTCATCTATCAAAGAATTAGCTAGCCTCCCATGATTTTTAAATAGATGTAAACATGTCTAGATTAATGTGGTTGATTTTGGTTATGGAGGATGAGTAACACTAGATCAATATCCCAATCATAGGGCATAAAGAAAGTTTTATAAATGAACATAGTGGTTATTGAGTTAATAGGGAATGATATGTAGGAGAACATCTTACTTAAACCTGCAATTTAAATCATAGTTCCCCATGGGTTTAGGATTATATTCTATTTCTATAATGTTTGAGGGATGAGAAGCCATAGGCTAATACTATATAATGTGATTAAAATTATTCACCTCTTCTTCAACTTCAAGTTCTATGATCCATATCATTTAGGTTTTTCCTTTCACACCTAACTAAGGATCCACATCAGTGTTTATAGTCTTGGAGGTTGAAGCATTGATATCATGAGTTCCTTCCATCATGGGTTGATTATGTTTATTAGGGTGGTTTTATGGACCACCATGCTATTGAAATTACATAACACATGTTTGGTGGTTATGGAATGGGTTTCATTAGATCTAGATATTTTAATTTTTATGGATGAAAGGATGGTTTAAAAAGGCTTTGGATCTTATACTGGCACTCCTTAGGAACATGTATACAAATTTATATATTTGATCCTCTAAGATTATTTGGATAAATGTTTTATATTCCCTATATTTTTGAGTGTCATGACCAATAATTCAATGGAAGAGGAAATAAACACTGGGATCTTAATCCCTAAAACTCATGTTACACCCCTATTTCTTGAACCTTTGTTGATTGTTTTGTTGGTAACATGTTTGGTTCTAAAATATTGGGTATTGTTTGATCAATTGGTATTGGTTTTGATTATGATTATAGTGTTGTATGTTTCATTATAGTAGTCATTCAAATTTTACCACATGAATGGTAGGAAGGGTATTTTGGTTCTTAGAACCTATGTTGTTAGTGTTGTTGGTGTTTATTATAAGTCAATATTGATTTTTATTCATGGGGTTTGTCTTTTTTATCTGGTTAGTGACACCATTAGTGGTGGAATTTCTATTTTGATTTAGGAATTTGGGGCCTTGGTTATTGGTATTATTTGGACTTACACTTTGAAATCCCCCATTATTTTTGTTTGGGGTGATAATGCACCCATTGGTACCATAATTTCATTGACCACTATCAATAGATGCCTAGTCAATTCTCAAGGTGTTCTCAATAGCTTCTTCATAAGATCAATAAGAGATTTTATATATATATATATATATATATATATATATATGTATGTATGTATGTATATATATGTATATATATATGTATATATATATATATATATATCTGTATATATATATATATATATATATATATATATGACCACCATGCTATTGAAATTACATAACACATGTTTGGTGGTTATGGAATGGGTTTCATTAGATTTAGATAGTTTAATTTTTATGGATGAAAGGATGGTTTAAAAAGGCTTTGGATCTTATACTTGCACTCCTTAGGAACATGTATACAAATTTATATATTTGATCCTCTAAGATTATTTGGATAAATGTTTTATATTCCCTATATTTTTGAGTGTCATGACCAATAATTCAATGGAAGAGGAAATAAACACTGGGATATTAATCCCTAAAACTCATGTTACACCCCTATTTATTGAACCTTTGTTGATTGTTTTGTTGGTAACATGTTTGGTTCTAAAACATTGGGTATTGTTTGATCAATTGGTATTGGTTTTGATTATGATTATAGTGTTGTATGTTTCATTATAGTAGTCATTCAAATTTTACCACATGAATGGTAGGAAGGGTATTTTGGTTCTTAGAACCTATGTTGTTAGTGTTGTTGGTGTTTATTATAAGTCAATATTGATTGTTATTCATGGGGTTTGTCTTTTTTATCTGGTTAGTGACACCATTAGTGGTGGAATTTCTATTTTGATTTAGGAATTTGGGGCCTTGGTTATTGGTATTATTTGGACTTACACTTTGAAATCCCCCATTATTTTTGTTTGGGGTGATAATGCACCCATTGGTCCCATAATTTCATTGACCACTATCAATAGATACCTAGTCAATTTTCAAGGTGTTCTCAATAGCTTCTTCATAAGATCAATAAGAGATTATATATATATATATATATATATATATATATATATATATATATATATATATATATTCTCTTGTTTCCTTATTAAAGAAGTGAAGGAATAGATGGCATAATTATCATTGATCCATGTTAGGTGCACTGGTAGAGGAATATAAGACCAACCACCATCTCATAATGAAATGGATAGTTGATTGATTGTGTTATTTCTTTCTGTGAAATAATTCATAAGTCTTTAGGAGTTTTTTCATATCAAAATATTTGATAAACTTTAACATGAGTTGGAAAAATAATTTATATACCCCTCAAGGAGGTGATAATACTAATTTAGTGTTATACATTTTATATTTTTGGGGAATATTTTTGCAACAACCTCATCCTATGGAAGGAGTTCTCTGACAACCATAATGTAAGATTTAACATGTGCATTGGGATCCCCCTCCCCTTTAAACATGGGAAGGTCCAGTATGAGATGTGGGAGTATAACCTTTATATGTTGAAATAAAGAGTCTCCTTGAGGTACTCAGCATAAGTCCCCATGTTTCTAAATTTTGTTGTTGTCACAGTGGGACTAGAGTGAAAATATGAAATCACATAGGGGTTATTTTGGATTTTGAATACATATAGAATTAATGGGGAAGGTTATTAGATGTAGGAAGTGTGGTGGTTTTTTGTGATGGGGTGTATGTAGTGTATATGTAACCCAATTCTATATAAGGTAGGACATATCCTATCTATAGAGGGGAGTGTAAATTAGAGGTACATAACTTGGAGGTGTAAAGAATAGTATATTGTTGGATACCGCATCATTATGAAAGGGTGAAGTGTAAGTGTATACACTTCAAATTGGGGTTTGAATAGGAACTTGATATAATTAATGGGATTTATAGGTGTCTGGGTTGGGGAATCCTTGAGTAAGGATTTCCCCAAGGGGTTGGAGAGAGACATGATTTAGTAGGGGTGTATGTCCATGTTATGGTTAAATTATATAGACTTGTTGTTGTGTTTCTTTATGAGTCATTACTTGGATGAGATAAGGAGAGTAATGGTATTATGTATGAGAATTTGGGCCCATCCCTAACCCAAATTATTTTGGTTATTGTCTAAGTCATGAATGTGACCCACTAGGGTGATGATGAGTTGGTTTGGGTTAGAGTTGGTGTTATGCCTAAGTACATCTTATATATGATGGGTATAGGCATGAGATGGGTTGGTCTAATGGGGTTGGTTTAGGTTGGGATCCTCTATGGTATTGGTCACAATTTGTACTAGTTAGTTGGATGAATCTTCACTCCTAATAATAAGGTGCATGACCACTTGCATATAGTTAACTTTATCCTCCAAGTGGTATATCCTTCCTAGGTGATTATCATATTTATATAATATTTCTATGACTAGGATTTTTATATTGATCGATGACCTAGTGACCATATGATTGGTAACCACACCTCCACCAATAATATTCATAACTTATTTAGGGTGGTTACTTACGTTTTTAGATATGTCTCATATTTCTTGAATGGAGAACCCACTCATGGTTTGGGTATTAAGGTGAGAGTATTCATAGATTTAATAGTCTATATTGGTGTTGAAGGTCAAATTATTACAACTCATCAATGAATAATTGATATAATTTATTTAGATTGTCCTATAGCCCTCTAGGCCAAGATATCAACCTATGTCATGTCTAGACATATTCTCAGTGTATATGAATACTTATAGAATAAATAAGAGGAGGGAAGATGGGGAATGGAGGGGAGAGAAGAGTTATAAATTAATTCACAAAGGATAAAGTTTTTCATGTTGAGTTCATCAATTTCTGTACATACATATAGTACATGCTAAATTGTGTACTCAAATCTCTGAGGTCAAGCCAAGGTAGGTGACATTAGTGAATGTGATATGGATTGGTTTAATTATTATGTGGGATAGGATTTGGAATGGGTGGTGGAAATGGGTTCTTATGACATAACTAAAAGACCTTAATAGTGGTATAGTGCTCATTAAGAGTGTCGAGCTACACATATTTAAACCTCCAAGGTCATTTGGTTTATAATATAATAAGAAGGGTAAAGCTATTGGTTGATTTTGGGACTAGGGAAATGGGTGAGATTGGAATAAATGACTCATGGTAAAAGATATACTCTATCATTTTTATATGATGAGTCAATTGCATTCAAAAATGTGAATGATATAAGATAAGGATAAACCCAAGGAGAAGAAGGATAGGGAATGGAGATGGGTTTAAGGAAGAGTGATGTTGACTAGGTAAACTCTATGTTGATAATGGGAAATTACAATTGGATTTTGGATGAATTATTATTCATCTAAAGTATTTAAGGAGTCAATAATGAGATGAGGAATCAGGGTGGAATGGAAAACCTTAAATCTTACCTTGATAGTAATGTTAGTTTGAATATATGTATGTAAATCTGCTTCTCTAAATCTAAGGAATAAAACTTGGTGGAAAAGACATGGTTTCTCATGAAAGGTCATATAAAGGAGCCTAGGCAGAAGACAAATAAGAAGTGTTTGAGCTTCTTATACAATGGATTGTTTTATATGCTTATTGAGATATTGAAGTAATGATTTGTGTGGGGTACTTAAATGAATATGTAATGCCTATATGAAACATGAATGTATGCATGTTTTTTCAAGTCTTATAATGAAATATAGATTCTTTCATGTGTTTTAAAGCCTTATTAACACTTTTTTTGAGTTATTATTGCTTTTAACTTATTTTTTGAGTTTATAGAGGTAAGATTCTTGATTGTTGAAATTAAAATGCTAAAAAAAAGAATTAACAAAACTAAAAGTAAATGAAATCAAAGATTATTTTTATAATTTTACAATAATTCATGATACATGTAGATGATAAATGAATAAACCTATACTATTATGTGAAGTGTTAATTTTTCCTAACTTTATCTAGATGTAATCTAGTTGGTGATGTTTTAATAGTTACTATTTTATTTATGTGGGATCGATTACATATGAAAGCCATGTCTTAAAAAATTGAAATAAGTGTAAAATTAAATATAATATAAAACATAAATATCACAACACTTTTTTTTACTTTCTTTGGCTACAAACAAGCTGAATTAACCTTTCAACTTTCCTAGTTTATTGTAAACAAGTTTTTTTCTAATGATTTACTACAAGAGAAACAAGAAATGCACTTTCTAGTTTTATGTTTCTTATATTTAATAAAAATAATTTTAATTCATAAAAATAAAAAAATTCATAAACGTGTTTGCTTTATTTGTGCACCTAAGACTATTTAAGGTCTTGTGGTTGACTAGTTGGTTGTTTTGAATGAAAGAAAACTTGTTTTGGATTTCAAAATGAAATGCTATGTTGGATGGAAATCATTTAAAATTTTAATAAGTTCTTCCTATGATTTTTTTACGAATTGGTTTTATAATGGAGATAAAATAAATCTATGTGAATGTGAGTACAATCAAAACTAATTACTTTTAATTTTCTATAGAAAAGATAATGAAAAAATAAAATTCTCTCCTTATCAAGTTTTCTCTATTTTGAATGATGAGATTAATATAATTAAATAATAACTCCACTAATATAATATAATAAATAAATAATACTAAAATCAAAAGATACTCCAACCTAATCAAGGCATAGATCAACTAGAATACATGTAGTATGTTGATGAAGTAATCCTCAATATGCTAGCTCCTTTTTATCCTTGTGTGAATTTTAGTAGGACTCTGACTATAGGATGACCAATCTCTAAAAAAAATTAGGAATGAAAAGAGACACAACCACAAATTAATATTATCTAAACTGAGTCTAACCAATCCTTTGATTTATAAAGACTAAGTTGTTATACAAATAACACTTCTTCGCCTGTGGTAATGTAATTGATAAAAAACTATAGAGGATAGACCTTTGATAAATTTTAGTATGAATGTGGTTAAAAAAACTTTAAAATAACAACTTATAATGATAATTTTCAAATATGAAATCAAGCCAAAATGGCCTTCTCGTAGAAAGAGTTGAGAGCATGTATGAAGGAGTTTAACTGAGTACCTCAAAATGATTGAAAGTAGAAGAGGGAGATAATTGGGATTAATTTTAGGTGAAATTATGATATAAAAAATAATAAATGTGACAAAAATCATGTAAATCACGTCAAGGAATTATTCTCAAAATCTCATTTTTGAAGACAAATACAAAGGGACATAACTACCACTTAATGTAGGGTGATTATGAAAATTTGTCAAGGAATGATTCTCAAGAGATAATTTTGAAAGATGAATACCAAGGGATATAAATTCCACTTAATTCATGGGTGAATGTAAAATTTTCACTTTGGTAATAAAATTACCACTTATATTTACATAACCACCCTTATTTTAATACACAACCACCTCATTAAGACAAAACCATCACCTTTATTATGAATCTACTATAGTGTTTATGTAATTTGAGGGGATTTTTTATAAATTATGGTAGTGGTTTTTTCACTTGGAGTGGTATTTTTATCTTACATATGAAGCTTTTAAAACAAGTTGATAAAAGATACAAAAGTTAAATAAAAGGGGACCAAAAGAGGTCAAGGGAGGAGTAGGTATGTAAAGCGGGAATAAGGAGTTAGAGAGTTACCTATGGAGTAAAAAATAAGATACCATTACATCATCAATAAATTCATTTCAATAATGTTTCACTGTGTAAAATTTGGGTGCATACAAGAACCACTAAGGGGAGGGTTCCCAACAATGGTGTTAAGATTTGAACTCTTTTTGGTTTCCTTAGTGGCCATAGTAGAGGGATTAATAGGACTAAGAATCTCATTATTATTTCAGGTATAAATGGTATTATTTTAAATATTTTTTATAAGCTAATTATGGTCACTTAAGTCCAAATTTTATTGATTTGGACCATATTACACTCAACAGACCTAGGTTGAGATTGAGAAAAACTACACCATGAGGAGTTGCCATTAATGGTGTGCATATAAGGAATGAGAGATAAATACATATAAAATTTTAATATATTTATACTCACTATAAAATTCATAAGTGGAGACATCATGTTGAAAATGTGTAAAAGAGCAATATAGTATTAAAGTCATGAAATTGTTTTACTTTGGTCGATGTAGTTGGAGACATAAAAAATGGAAATAGATTGTATTGGGTTAGATGATAAAATATCAATAGAATATATAAACATAATTATTTATATATAACTTGACACAATTGGATCATAAAATAAATTATGTTGGTTTGGTCGACATGGATGGAAAGGAAAATAATTTTTATCAAGTTTGTCAATGCAGTTTCAAATTCAAAAAACTATATCGATTATGTCAATATAGTTGAGTTAATAAATTCACAAAAATTTATGATTATGATGAAGGTAATATTAATAATCAAAAAATTAAAAACCTAAAAATATTAAACTAGAGTTGGGATAATATTTATGGTGAGTTCAATAGAATGTATGAGTTGGTTAGGATGACTAATAATAATCCTCTTTCTCTCTATATACTAGGATAAAAACAAAATTCATAATAATAAAGCATACATATACTTTTATGGTATAAAAATAGTGTTCAATGTGGTTGTATAACTATCATATATAAATCCAAACTCAATAACAGGGGTATTGGGCTCTAAAGCCTACGCCTAAACTATGAAATGTGTTTGTAAATAGATCCCAAAGTAAGTAAATTTATATAGAATGGTAAAAAATGAGTGTATAAAGGATATAATAAGGATATTTCATGTAACTAAAAAAATGGTAACCTATATCTAAGATAGATGCAAACACTAAACTATGTGATAAATAAATGGTGTAATGGTTAACTAATGGTGGTATATGCAACCAGAGGTGATAAATGGCAAGCCTAATAAATTTATAACTATAAAAAATTATTTATTAAAATGAAGACTTAATAAAATATAAAAAACATTAATCTATTATATTAATAATAAAAGTATATATATCTACTAAGTAAATAAATTAAAGAGAATAAAGATAGATATACTACCTTTGGAGTGACTCTTTAGCACATCAATCTCCCCATTGGCTTTAGTGGAAATTTCCAACAAATTTTTTAAGATGAAATCCTAAAATTTAAATAATAATACCTATATTTCCTCATTTTAAAAATAAAAATACTATGTTTAACCTCCTTAGTTTGACTTATCTCATTGATCTTCAAATACCTTGAATAATACTTAACCTCTAAGAATTATACTTTAGCCTCTAACTCCTCTTTTTAATAATTATTAGCATATATGAATTTTCAAGAATATCATATAAGTTTTTGTGATATGATAAATGATAAATATTCACCTTATATATGTTCCAAACCCATAAATAACCATAAACTTTAAGCTGACTATATCGGTCATGTTGATATAGTAAAAAAGAATGCTAACAAACATAGCACTATATTAGTTAGGCCAATTTAGTACAACTGATAGGTTAAAAACTCATAATTTTTTAGACATTTTGATATATTATTATGAAATAAAAACATTAAAATTTTAATATTGGCATGGTTAGTATAGTAGGAATATAACATGACCATCAATACTAGATGAGAAGTATACAAAGAGATAATGTCATATTCTGATTTCTCTATAGACCTTATAACCTATTGATTAGTAGTTTTTATGGTTCTTATTTGGTTAATTACTATTTTGGTTAAGTTGGATTTCATATGTTTATTTATGGATAGTTATTTGTTGCTTAATTTACATGATTATTAATTATAGAGTTAGTTGTACTTTCATATTATGTACATGATGATCATGTTTCTTTAGTTTGTTACAGTAGTATATTATGGATTTTACATTGTTTTTGGATAAATAACTTAATTTTTTTGAGGTATATGTAGGATATATCCATCCCTTATAGTGTGATAGACGGAGGGCATCATCAAAGAGGGTGGCATAGATGGAGGCATTAGGGGATGATAGATTGAAGAACTAAGAACCCACACACACCATTATAGTTAACATGCTTTTAAATTCATCTCTTAATTTTTTACATAATATTTTAATTAAGTTATAATTGTGATTTTTGTGATTGAATATGGTTTTGTGTTGGATTTGTGTTGTCTGAATTAACTTGCTTCACATAATGATGATTGCCTTAAACTATGCTTTAAAATCTTCATTGTCTTCTTTTACTATAAAATTTGGATGTATGTGTGATTTTATTCAAAATTTTCAATATATTAATACTTTTTTAGTAATGTGTGATAAACTACTATTGGATTTACTAAGTAACAAGGCAAGAGTTAAATTAGCTTGGCATGCTCATTGTGATATTAGTTATAATGACTAATGATTATTGTAAAGTCTTTATGCTTATGAATTTTTAATATCCCTATTCTAATTTTATTTCAATGGCTGAATTATTTAATTAATATTGGGAAGTCATTGTTGAGAAGTGTTTTCATTGGTGTCATTGATGTCAAGGTTCATCTAGTGAACATGTATGGTGAGTAGTATTTGACATAATTTGAAGGCAACCTAATGTATTTCTATTGAGGGAGAATTTTAAGTCAACCTAATGATTATTATACTGGTTAATTTAAATATTTAATTCAAGTAATCATTAAAGAATATTTGAGTACTAGTTCTTGAGTACAAGGTATCTTGAGAGGCCTAGTTTAGACCCTGTGAGAAGGTGTGCATAGTGAAGTTTGGTGTATTGAGTAAGCACAATATTTTGAGAGGTTGTTTGGAATTTAATAATAATGTAATTGAGTTTTAAAAATTTCAAAAGTGTTTAAAATTAGTTTTCAAGGTTCAAGTACTTGAGAAGCCTAGTCATGGCACTAGTCATAGTATGAAGAGACCTTATGAAAAGGTATGAGTATGATGACTTGGTGAGATGGACATATAGAGGTATAAGAGAATGTATAAGGTTTATATAACATGTATGTGAGGCATTTAATCACTCATGAGAGTATAAAGGTGAGAATATAGGGGTAGGACCTTCAAACCTAGTCTATAACTAGACCATTTCTAAACCTAGCCTAGCCTAATGAAGTATCATGATCTATTATCAATGAATATCAAATATTTATGACACTATTAAATAATGAGATATTTTTATTTATTATGGTAATGAGGTGGAGAGAACACAAAAAGAGGAATGAAGATCAGTTTCAAGGCATAATGTGATTTGCAGGTCAAGGTCTAGAGAGGAACACGAGAGAGAGAGAGAGAGAGAGAGAGAGAGAGAGAGAGAGAGAGAGAGAGAGAGAGAGAGAGAGAGAGAGAGAGGCATAATGAGGGGTCATGATCATATTTAAATATGTTTCATCTCATTTAATAATTTTTATAGGTTATTTATGTTGTTTCAAGTTTTTACATGAAGTTTGAGGTCAAGGTTTTCAAGAAAAAGCATGAAAAGTGGTTTTGAGGTCTCTCAAGTACATAAAATGAAGGCATGTAAACCCGAGAAGGAATTTTAGGTGTTAATTTTCATGTGTAACCTATAAATGATAATTTAGTATATTTATGGTATATAGGTAATGGTCTAGCTCAAAATTCCAAGTATTTGTTTTTGGATTAAGGGGATATGCTTTATGAATGATTGTTAAGAGTGAAAACATACTTAAACCCTCCTAGAACCCTAATAAGTACCTGATGTTGAAAATTTTGATCAAATAGCCCATAATGGTCTAAAATTACAATTACAACTATTTGATCTTTTATTCAACTCTCCTAGGCATCTCTAAGTATGATTGAGTTGTTAGGTGTATAAGAAAGTACACATTTCTTAAAGATTTGTTATAGCAGTAAGATTTGACCAAGTAAAGAAAATAAAATGGATGGATGATGAATATTGAGACTCATGTTTCATGTAAATGAAGGTATTTTGACAATTTAAATCCTTTAAGTTTGTTAAAATGGTCAGCCAAGTTAGCTAGTCGCTAACCAGCCTAATGGTGAAAACAATGAGAAACCTAGGTAATAATGAGAAGATTATTAAGGATGTTTTATCATGGAATAGTGATGTAAAAAATTTAATTATGTGTTATTTATTACTTTTAAGACATGATCATGTTTGTTATAAGTTTTTTAAGACAATGATTATAGTGAAAAAGTTGCTTACAAGTCGACCTATCTGGTTCAGATGAGATAGTGAGATATAAGGTTATGATATTGGTCTACAAGACCAATATTGATATTTGACCATATTATATTTATATATAATAATGTTATAATTATCTCATAATATCATATAAATTCATCATAATTCATTAAATATGTCTACATAGGTGTTGAAGGTCTGAGTTGTCATAATTGTGGTTTAAGGTAAACAGACAGTTCTGGGTAAGCAAGTTACAGTGATGAGTTTGGGGATATATGCCTTGATTTGATGTATATAATTAATGTTTTTTTTAATTTTGAATATAAATTTCTAATAATTATTTTTAAATTTTTTTAATTTATTATAATAGGGATTAATGTTGAAGCCAAAATGGCTTATCTGGTTCTGGTTTGATTGTGTACTGAGGTCAAGAGATTGGTCTACAAAACCAGTTTTTGACATTAGACATTGTAATTTGTGTATATTATATATATATATATTTATTTAAAGTATCAGTGATAATGGTAAGTGTTCTTTCAGATGTTGAAGATCAAGTTGTTCATAACTAGGTTTTGGAGTGTTTTAGCAGTTCTAAGTGAGCTATTTACAGAGAAGTATTTGAGTCCTTTTGACCTAACTTGTGAAGTATAAATCACATGGTGATGACCCTAAGTTAAATTTTTTTTAATATGTTTTTTAATTCCATGATTATTTATCTATTTTGTGTTTAATCTCCTATAATTCAAGATAAACTTTATGTAGGTTCATAGACCTAATTATGAACAATATTAATGGTGTGTTTCAAGTGGTGATTAGAGATAGAAAGTGTCATGGACCTACTATGAGATTATTAGGGGTATATTTTATTTTCATATTAATTTTTAATTTTTTTTTGTATATTTTAGAAGTGTTCCAAGGAGATCAAAGGGTAACGTGTGTTAATGTAGGCCTAGCTGAATTAGGTCTCCTTAAGGACTAAAATAGGTTTTTTATATTTCAAGTTATGGATGACCTAATATAATAATTGATTCATTTATTAAACATGTTATAAGACCTATTTAAATGGTAATCCAAATGTGCAAGTATGTATGGCTGAATAAGATGAATGATGTAAATATAAGGTAGTATAGGCCTATTATTGTGGAGTGTAGAGGAGAAGCGAATACCATAGCATATTGATGAGAAAAATGAGGTATTGTAAACCATTATAGGATTTTAAATGATCTATTATAAATAATTGACATAGATTATATGTATTAAAATCAAGGTCATATGACCTAATCAAGCCAAAAAGAGGACTAGTTGAGTGAATAAGCCTAGAAGATAGTTTGAGAGGGATAAAAGAGAGAGAATAGATTAATAAGGTGACCATCATATATTGTATGATAAAAAAGTTTTTATGAAGGTGTTAAAATATTTCATGTGGCTTATTTAGTAGTGAGTCATCTAGAGGGTTGGTTCCTCCTTGCAATTTTGTGTTTGCTAAAGCCTAGCTTAGTTGGTGCTTAGCTAGTTGGGATTGGTGATCCATGTGAAGTTAGTTATATAATAAATTTGGTGTTTTTATTATATGATTGTAGTATACTTACATATATCAATGGTTTTTATTCTCCTTGATGCTTTCCCACATATGTGATATCTTCTTGTGTTTCATGCTTATGTGGATATATGTCTATGTTTGCTAGATCTAAATGCTTATTTGAATGGTTCATGATTGCTTAAGTGAAATTGATAATAAATTTTTGAATATTGATTCACCTTCACCCCAATATTAGTCATTTTCAATCTAATATTCATTACATTTGATTAATGTTATAAATTTTGATGGCTTTATAAATTCAATTGCTTAAGCAATAATCATAATGATTAAAGTGATTTTGTGAAGTCAATGTGCATGCATACTTTTTAAAGGGGTTATAATAATAATTACTATATTATTTTAAAATTTAAAGTTTGATATTAAGGTTTTAATCTAAGGTTGACTTATGTTATCAAGCTATAATGCAAAAAATCATGGAGTTTGGGGTTTTTCGCATGAGAAAACATAGGAGGACTATTAGTCATTTGTGAGTTGTTTTGCATGCATTGAATTCACCATTAAATTAGCCATAGAAATGGGGAGTTAGGTTGGCATAGAGAAAACCATGAAAATGAATAAAATAAATAGGAGAGATTTTTTTGGATGAGGGTAGAGGACAACAAACCAAACAGAAATAATAGACTTAGAGGAATTTAGAGAAAAGTTTCTAGTTCTATTAATTTGATATTCATTACTAGGTTGGTTTCATTGTTAACATTCTTACATATGTTATATGGAATCAGTGATGAATTTTTTTAATATTTATTAAGGGTTTTTTGGTTTCATTTTTATGAAATTTAAAAAAAAATAGGGTTAAATTCTTAGTCTTATGGATGGCTCAGCCAACTACACAACTGAGCATATAACCCTAAAACCCTAAGTTAAACAACCATGGTATATATGAAACACCAAGTTTTATTATTATATGAACCTATTTAACACAAATTCAAACCCTAGTTTTTGGCTATGAAAAATAAATCTAGTTAGCATACCTTATATTAATTGGGTAAACCCTAGTATGAGATGAAATCTTATTATGTTATACACAAAATATAATTGATAGAAACTTTTATGAGGAGATTTTTATGTATAATAAGGGATGTTTTTGAAAACCCTAAGAGAACTAAAGAGGGATTTAAATATTTTAATAGCTATGTATGTATTTTTAGACTCTATTGAAACTACACAAGTATGTCTTTTTAGACTCTATTGAAACTAGATTCAATGCATTGAACTTTTATGTTCATAGACATATACTGGGTCGAGATAATAAACACAATTGGGTGTTAAGGGTTAAAACTCATATTTTAACAAATTGGTTATAAAACATTATTTTTATATATAGTTATTTGTTTAATCATTTATTGATTTGATTCAAGTTTTATAACCTAGATTTGGGTACAGATATATATATTTGGTTATAATGAGTAAATTGTTAAATTAGAGGTAGATGTGAACCTATAGGTGGGTCAAATGATTTGATAAAACTACACTCCACCTTAGGAACTTCTAATCTTGACTTAAAGGTATAAATACACATTAGAATATTCATTTAATCTTCAGGTATGACATGGTTGACTTGACAATATGAATAATGTGATGTGGTGTGTGTGTGTGTGTGTGTGTGTGTGTGTGTGTGTGTGTGTGTGTGTGTGTGTGTGTGTGTCTATAAATACATACATACATGATCAAGGTATATGTTATAGTTTTCTATGATCATAAATAAATATACATGGATATAATAATATATCCTATAGGTGTCGGGTAAATGAGAGAACCTGTAGATATGCATATGTTGATATATTTTTATATAAGTAAATCAAGTTTAGGTTATAGTGATATATTTGATTATTTAATAGTGGATATATATATATATATATATATATATATATATATATATATATATAGAGAGAGAGAGAGAGTTGAACCGTTAATGTATTTTTATGTTGATCTAGTTACCTAATATGGGTATTTTTGGATATATAGAGAAACATATTCATCCTTAAATACATTTAAAAATATTTACAAATATATGACTAGAACTTCATAAATCAATATATATATATATATATATATATTGATTTATATATATATATATATATTGATTTATGAAGTTCTAGTCATATGTATGTATATATATATTCTACATAGTGAAACTCGAGTTACATTCGGCTAAGGTTGTATTGTGTCTATGAGTTTATGAAGTATTTATTAGGTCTTTGAATTCATTGAACTATTTTTGTTAATATAAATAAAACTTTATAATACAATTGGTTGAGTTTGGATATATGACTGTATATATTGTGATATGAAAACCATGGAATACTGAGTAAGAATGATAAATTAAATAGCCTAAGTACTACTATTTCTATTTATTATGAAGAATTTTAAAATAATTAGTAGATTATATAGCTATACGGGATACTCTAAAGTTGTCTAATTGGAGTATAACATATACAATGCATAATTACACTAGTAGTTGAATTAATTTATCATATATATAGCAAAGTTTTTTATAGGTATATAAATATATGGAATACATATTATTTGTTGATTGAGTACAAATCTATAATGTGTATACCAAACACACACACACACACACACACACACACACACACACACACACACACACACACACACACACACACACACACACACACACACACACACACACACACACACACACACACACACCCAGTTAATGCTTCTAAAAATTACATGGTATAAAAAGTATATATGGGTGTATTTTTCAATTGAGTTATCATGGCTATGTTATAGGAGTGTTTAACAGTTTGATGGAACATTTAGATATGTTTTACTTAAGATTAAATACAAACCATATAATGATTATTTTAGAATGTATTACTAATATAACCTAGGTATATGGAAATAAAGAAATAATCTATTGATTAATGTTATTTAGATGGATGAAATAACATTTGAAGATACATGTTAATATTTTTTAACTTGATATCTAAATATACTTCTTACTTGTATGGTATAATTTTTATTGAAGTCTATCTTACTATCTATTTATTATGAAGTAATAAATTAGATGTTTTGAGATTCATTTTATTTCATTTGATGGACTAAATGAATTCATATGATATTTATTTTTTTAGCACAAAATTATCTACTTATAGGTAATATTACACACACACACACACACACACACACACACACACACACACACACACACACACACACACACACACACACACACACCAAATCTATCATTAATGACCCTAAATAAGTAGTGTGATGGATTCCACTCACTTAATTACTGTCACTAATGCATAGATAATGTTTAATCCAATTGAATGGTGTGTATGAAATCGAATAATCATAGAGATCAATAAATACATGAAATCTTTGACCAAAGTAATATTTATAGTTAAACATTATCATTTCATCCATTGGGTTTAGCTTTTACATATTTGTATGATATCATATTATAATGGGTTTATTTATAGTATACACAATGTATTATTTATCTTATAACACATAGGTTCTATTTTGTCACTCTAGATTCCTACACCATCATTATCTACCCATATATGAAAGGAGCCCCATTCCCTAGTTGGGATATTGTGTTAGGTTGTGGAGCTAAAAGCTTCACTAATGCAAATAGGAGAGGAGTTGCTGAGGGTTGCTGAGTTGCAGAGCAACCGGTGTCGGTCTGATCAACTGACATCTGCAGGATATTGAAGGGAAGCAACCAACGTCGGTCAGGGATCGGCTATCATCGGTCACCTCCAGGTGGATAGGGACCGATGTCGGTCACCTGTGTGGTTTGACTATGAGTTTATTAAGGGTAGTTAGCTAACGAACCAAGTGTTTGCATGATGAGTGCTAATTTTAGACTCATAGCTACGGATCTAATTATTGTAATTAGATGTCTAATTATTGTTTGGATGAGTTATATATAATAGACTCATGGTTGTATTGTAAATTAGTGCTAGGGAGTAAGAGGGCATAATTATAAGCTCCTTCGGTGTGTGAGGTAGAGCAATGGTGCGTTCCTCCTAGTGCCATAGTACCAGTTGTGTTGGTGTTGGATTGGAGAGTCAGCTGGATTCTTCAGGTATGTATGATCTTGGTCATCAGGTGAGCATGGCTACGATAAGAGATCTACATGGTAAGTAAGATCATTGATCTGCAAGTGTGTGTGTGTGTGTGTGCAAGGTCAAGGTTCACAAGTGTGCAGAACTAGTATTGATCTGTAGGTTGGAGATCAGATAGGACAACAAGACAATAGGGAGCAAAATCAGGCAGGATCTACTTGGAGTACAGTGTGTACTCATTGGTATGTACGTGGAGTACATGGAGAGCTAAGACGAAGGCAAGGCAGTTCCTTCCATAAGTATGGTCTGCTGAGGTGCAGGTTATTACAGGTTCATGGGAGATCTACTTGAAGTACTTTGAGTACTTGTGGAGTGCGTGGAGCACTTGTGGAGTGCGTGGAGCACAGGTGTAAGGTGAACACCAACTCTGTGTTTGAGTTGGGTGTTGGGACCTAGTAGAGAGAGCTTTGAGGAGAGAATTATTGTTCACTTGAGGTGTGGGAAACCTCTGAAGAGGTGGTGGAGAAGAAGTGGCATCTTCTTTATTGTATTCTTTTCTATAAAAGTTAGTAATACAAGTTGTGTATTGTCTCTCATATACTATGTTATTCTGAATTCTAGTTACTTGTTGAATCTGGTTAATTTCCACATATTAAGTTGCTTGGTTTGGTAATCAACTATGTGCTTCTGGTGTTTCGCACCCTGACATATTGTGGAGGGGATTGATGTCCCATGGTTGGTGTGGAAAATCAGTTGGATGATTCTCTCCCTCCCCTTAGTAGTACTACACTAAAGACTACACTTGAGATTAAATAAAGATATTATGATTTCACTGAGACTTGCATGCTTTATGGAGATTTGTATCATTATATATTATTATTAATACATTTGTTATGCTAAAATTGTACGTTCTACTCATATATACAATTATAATAATTGATTATAATATTGTATCATATATGGTTGAATTTGTAATAATACTTTTATGAATTAACACAATCTTTATTCTTATAATCAACATTGTACCTGTTCTTGATTTTGATAGTATGATTGTGATCATTAGCTAAATATATTAGATATATACCTTTTTATAGCTAATTGAAACCAATGTATTTAGTTAAATATCACTCTTGTAAGTTTCATCATGATGGAATATATTAATTAAATTTATATAATTAATTATTTTTAATTGCCCTATTTTCATAAAAACCCGATGGAGTTGTTATATTATGGTATCAGAGCTGAGGCTCAAACTCTAAGAATTAATGTGTCTACTAATGAAAATGTATTATCTTATTAAGTAAGAAGAAGAATGGTGATTGTTAGACATGGAGGTGAGGGTACCTCAATTATCAATCCTCTAATGGATCCAAATTAGTTAACCATTTAGCAAGCTACAAAGTTGGATCAGATCCTCATAGCCATACACGAAGCTAGGGACCAAATCATGAAGAACCTAGAGGAGGAAGTGCATGGGCATGTTGAATAAAATTTTCATGAAGAACCTAGAGATCATATTGATAATCAAGATAATACTCAAGATCATAGGTGTTGATAATTTACACAAGATGCAAGATCTTGATTAGCTATAGAGTTAGAGCAAGATATGAAAAAGGTGAATCCACCCATATTCAATGGAAGTATTTTGGGAGACAGAGCTAAATCATGGATAATAGAGATGGAGAAATATTTAGAGATTTGAAATTACTCTAAAATCACCAAAGTATTTTGGGGAACATATCATCTTGATGTAGAAGCATCAACTTGGTGGGAAAATAAGAAGCTTGAAATGAACCTTGACTCTACCGTCACCACTTGGAAATAGTTTGTGACATTTTTTGGTCACGATGGCTTCCTTAGTTATATTTTTATTAAAAGCTAATAGATTTTCATAACATTGATCAAAGATACCTTTATGTGAATGAATAGTAAGATAAATTTACCAAGTTCCTAAAGTATGTACCTCAATATTAGATAGATCAGAGGTATAAAATCAAAAAATTCATTATGGGATTAAAACCTCAAATTGATTGTGAGGTGGATGTGCATGGGTTATCTACCATGGATTAGGTCTTAGACAAGGCAGCCAAGTAGGAAAAAAGATTGAAATATCTTTCCCAAGTCATAGATAGCTTCAATAAAAAATTTGGAAGTTATAAATCAAATTTTGAAAAGAAGAATTAGAATAAGAGTGGAGACCCCAAGAGCCAATTCAAGAGCCAAAATGTTGATTTCAATTTAAGCTCAAGGAACATAAAACCTAGAAATGGTTTCAAGGGAGGTTTCAAGGGAAACCAATAATTTAATAGGAAAGGACCACCTAGAGGTTGCTTCATTTGTGAATGTGACCATTACACTCAAGAGTGTATACAAGATAAACCAAATGGAAAGAACATGGGTTGTGTTTCTCAACAAGTAACTTTTTAGCAATGGATTCATGCATTTATTGAAAGTCATTAGGTTGAATTCTAAGCTTCACCTACTGAGTTTCTAGGTATTTTTTTGATCATCTATTTTATATTTTAATTGGCACTGGGGCCATATAATGTTTTATTGACTTAGAATGCTTAATAATTTGTCTATAAAAGTTAGAGTTATGATAAATACATGGTTAGTATAGTATGGGAATTAGTCAAAGGTCAAGTTTGAAAAGTGTTTAGTAGAAGTCTATGTCAAGTTACCTAAATTCATTATTATATTAGATCTACATATTGAAATGTTAGGGTCATATGATGTGATCCTAACATTAAATTTTCTTGTAGAGCATAAAGCTAAGGTTGACTGCTATCTAAAAAAGGTTGAGTGTTAAGATGATTTTGGAAATTAGACACATCTTCAAGGTGCAAAAGGAGAGTTAAAGCTTAGACAATTTTTTTATAATTAAACTCAATAAGTCTTAGAGGAAGGGATGCCAAGCATTTATTATTAAAATAAATGAGATGGATTAATATAACAAAATTTTCATCAAGGATTATCATTTTTTAAATAAATTTCAAGATGTGTTTCCTAAATAATTTCTTGGAGTACCACCCAAACATGAGTTTTATTTATTGATTTACATCATACCTAGATTATAACCATAATCCAAGGCACCATACAAGATAAAGACTACATAATTGGTTGATTTGAAGGCTCAATTATAGAAGTTATTATCAAAATGTTTAATTTGACCAAGTGTGTCACCATGTGGTACATTAGTGGTGTTCATCAAGAACAAAGATGGCACTCTTTGTCTATATATTGATTATAAGATGTTAAATAAGTAAAAAATCAATAATAGATATCCATTACCCCACATTGATGATCTCTTTTTTATTAGATGTGATGGGAAATCATATTTTATAAGATTTATCTTAGAGCATGGTATCATCAACTGAGAATCCAAGATGGGGATATTATAAAAATAGTGTGTAAAACTTGATATGGGCATTACAAGTTCATAGTGTTACCTTTCAGGTTAACAAATTCTCTAGCAGCATTATGAATCCTATGAATAGTGTGTTTAGGGATTATCTAGACTAATTTGGGTTGGTTTTTCTAAATGACATCCTCAAATATTTTAAGGATGAGGAATAACATCTTTATCATTTATAACAATTTTTTAAGTATTTAAGGAAACACAAATTGTATGCCAAGTTATCCAAGTGTGCATTTTTCCAAGAGAAAGTGTAATATTTGGGACATATTATCTTCATGATTAGAATTTTATTGGATCCATAAAAGATAAGAGCTATAATGGAATGGAAAACACCTAAAAATATGCATTAGGTAAGGAGTTTTATGGGATTAATAGGATATTAAAATAAATTTATTTTGAAATTCTCAAATATAGATAATCAATTGCCTTTATTTAGTGAAAGAATCAATGTTTTGTATGGTCAAATAAATGCAAGAAAGCCTTTCAAGAACTAAAAAAGAAGGCTTACATCAGCACATATGTTAATACTTAATAATCTTAATGGTCAATTCTCAGTGATCACAAATTCATCTAGGGATAGAAGTGGATGAGTTCTTATGTAGGATGGTTCATTTGTAGCATATAGGTCTGGGAAACTGAAACCATATGAGGTGAATTATGCCCCTCATGATATGGAAATTTCTATAATAGTGCTACCTTGTATGTTTGGAGGAATTATCTATTGGGTAAACCATTTGAGCTCAGGACTGATAACTTGGGACTCAAGTACATCTTCACCCCAACCAAATATGAATGCCTATTAGATACATTGCTTAGAATTATTATCTAATTATGACTTTAATATTAATTATATCAAGGGAAAAGAAGATATGATTGTAAATTTTCTAAGTCATATAAGGTACCTAGTAGACTGATTAATATTAGGATTAATTTTCATGACCATGTAATAAAACTATTTTCAAGAGATGAATTTTATGATTAGGTCATGAAAGCATTGTTAGAGAAATCTTGCAATCTCAAGTATAAAGGATTCAAGTTAGAGAGTGATGTTCTTTTAAGGTATTATGGCAGGATGTATATACCTAATACAGATAATTTGAGGACCACTATGTTAAGAGAATTTCATAATTCCTCATATTTATGACATTTTGGGGTAACTAAGCTCAGGTCTAAGGTAAGACCTATCTATTTTTAGAAAGGGATAAAAAAGGATGCAACAAATTTTGTGTCTCATTATTTAGAATGTCAGCATGTGAAATTTGAACATGTACATCTAATAGGATTGTTATATCCTCATAATATACTAAAATGAAAGTGGCAAGTGATTAGCATGGACTTTGTCTAAGGGTTATCATTATATTAAAATTGACTTGATATTCTATTGGTTGTAGTTGACAAACTAACCAAAGTAACTCACTTCATACCAAGAAAATTGGTAAATGATGCACCTATACTTATTAAGAGATTCATAAAAGAGGTGTACCAATTATGGTATTTTCAAAAAATATCATTTCATATCAAGATCTAAGAATGAATTCTATTTTATTTTTTACTTTGAATTCATCTATGGGTACATAGTTGAATTTTAGAACTAAATATCACCTAGAAATTGATGAACAAACTAAGAGAGTTAACCAAGTTTTACAAGATCTACTTTTAATGTATTAAATGGATTAACAATATAAGTGGGAGGATTACCTTTAATTGATTGATTTTATTTTAAAAAATCACACCAATCAATGTTGAAGATGGATCCATTTGAATCATTATATGGAAAGAGGTGCAGGACACCAATCAGTTGGGATAGGTTAGAAGATAGGGTGGTCTTTGGACCTGAGATGCTTATAGAAATGGAAGACCAAGTTAGGAAAATTATACAAAAATGTTAGCTATGGTTAATGATACATAGAAATTTATGTTAATTTGAAGAGAATAGTAAGACATTTTTTTTAGGTGATAAAGTATTTCTAAGGTTTAAGTCTCATAAAATATTGATTAAGTTTGGGAAGTCAACTAAAATTTCACTAGATATGCAGGAACCTTCAAGGTTATGAAAGTGGTCAATATTGTAGTGTATAGGTTTGCATTAACACTAACTAACACTCTTTTACATAATGTTTTCCATGTGTCATATCTTAAAATTTATGTTTTTTATCCTTCACATGTGTTGGATTGGAATGCTTTATAGGTTCTAGATCCTGGGGTGCTCATAATAGAAACAATCAAAATAACTAACACTCGTAAACTTTATTTTAGAAATAGATAAGTATCATAATGTAAGGTCTAGTGGGACCAATATTCTAAAGATAGTGCCACTTAGGAAGATTATGGTGAGTTTCATAGGTCGTTTCCACATTTGTTTACTTAATATGTTGTTGGATACTATTTATTTTTTGTTGAATAATTTTTAAATTTAGAACTTATATTTGAAGTGTCATTGGGATGATGACCAAATTTAGGGGCAAAGGATGTCACATCCAAGTTTATATTTAGACCGAATAACCTATTGATTAGTGGATTTTCTAGTTATTGTTTAGTTAATTACTATTTTGGTTAAATTGTATTTCATATGTTGATTTATGGACAACTATATGTTGCTTAATTTACATCATTGTTAATTCTGGAGTTAGTTGTACTTACATATTATGTGCATGATTATCATGTTTGTTTAGTTTATTATAGTAGTATATTATGATTTTTATATTGTTTTGGGATAATTACCTTTATCATTATGAGGTGGATGCAAGATAGATCCATTTATTAGAGTGTGAAGGAGTGAGGGCATCATCATAGAGGGTGGTGTAGATGGAGGCATTGGGGGATGACATTAAAGAACTAGAAACCTGTACACACCATGATAGTTAACATAATTTTATATTCATTACTTTATTTAATAGTTAATAGTTGATTTTAGTTATAATTATGCTTTTTGTCATTGAATATGGTTATGTGTTTCATTTGTGTTGTTTGAATTAACTTTCTTTGCATAATGATGATTGCCTTAAAATATGCTTTAGAATTTGCATTGTGTGTCCTTTCTCAAACATTGGAAGTATGTGTGATTGTCTTAAAAATTGGTAACGTCTTAATAATTTTCTAAGAAATTTAATGGAATTTTGTGATAAATGACTACTGGATTTACTAAGTAACAAGGCAAGAGTTAAATTAGTTTGGCATGGTCATTGTGATATTAGTTATAATGACTAATGATTATTACAAAGTACTTGTGCTTGGGAAATGTTATTAACACTATGTTAAGTCAATGTCAATGGTTGAATTATTGAATGAATATTGAGAAGACATTACATTTGATTAATTTTTTAATGTTTGATGACTTTATGAAAGTTGATTGCTTAAGTTATAATCATAATGCTTAAAGTGATTGTGTGAAGTCAGTGTGCATGCATAAATTTTGAAGGGTTTATAATTATTATTATAATATTATTTAATAATTGAAAGTTCAATATTAGGGTTTTAATCTAAGTGTTGACTTATGTTATCAAGTTATAATGCAAACAATCATGAGGTTTTGGATTTTTGGCATGAGAAAACATAGGAGGACTATTAGTCATCTGTGAGTTGTTTTACATGCATTGAATTGGTCTTAGAAATGGGGAGTTAAATTGGAATGTAAATAGGCATGAAAATGGATAAAATAAAGAGGAGAGAAGTATTTGGAGGAGAGTAGAGGATGGTATAGTAGAGGAAAATAATAGACTTGGAGGAATTTGGAGAAAAGGTTCTAGTTATGTTAATTTGGTCTTCATTACCAGGTTTCTTTCATTGTTAAAATTATTAAATATGTTATATGGAATCAATGATAAATTTTGGTAATATTTCTTAATGATTTTATTATTTAATTATTATGATTTTTTTAAAATGGGGCTAAATTTTCAACCCTGTGAATGGCTTAGCCATCCACAAAAATGAGCATATATCCTTGAAACCCTAGGTCAAATGGCCATGGTATATATGGAATATCGAGTTCTATTATTTTGTGAACCTATTTAACACAAATTTGAACCCTAGGTTTTGGCTATGAAAAATAAATTTAGTTGCCATAACTTATATCAATTGGCTAAACCCTAGTATGAGATGAAATCTTACTATGTTCTATGCAAAATATAATTCATAAAAATTATTATGAGGAGATTTTTGTGTATAATAAGGGATGTTTTTGAAAACCCTAGGAAATATAAAGATGGATTTAAATTTTTTAATATTTGGGTATGTATTTTTAGACTCTATTGAAACTATATGGGTATGTCTTTTTAAACTCTATTAAAACTAGACTCCATAAATTGAACCTTTGTGTTCATAGACATATAATGGGTTGAGATAATAAATAAGATTGTGTACTAAGGGTTAAAACATAGATTTTAACAAACTAATTATAAATCATTATTTTTATATGTAGTTATTTGTTTAATCATTCATTGATTTCATTCAAGTCTTATAACACATTTAGGTACGAATATATGAATTAGGTTATAATGACTAAATTATTAAATTATAAGTAGATGCAAACCTATAGGTGGTTCAAATGATTTTATAAAACTAAAATCCACCTTAAGAACTTATAATTTTTACTTAAAGGTATAAATACACATTGGAATATTCAGGTATGACATGATTAACCTATCAATATTAATAATTTGATGTATATATATAAATGCATACTTGATAAAGGTACAAGTTATAGTTTTCTATTTTAATATATAAACATACATGGACATAATCATATAACTTAGATCCTTTGGTTAAATGAGAAGACCTGTATATATTCATATGTTTATATAAGTAAATTAAGTTCAAGTTATAGTGATCTATATTTACTTATATAATAGTGGAAATATATAGAGTTGAATAGTTAACAGATTTCTATGTTGATTTGGTTACCTATTGTGTTTATTTTTAGATATATACACAAACATATTCATCCCTAAATACATTGATAAATGTTTACAAATATATGACTATAAATTCATAAATTAGTATGTCTATACATATATATATCCTATACATAATTAAACTCGAGTTACATTCGACTAAGGTTGTATTGTGTCTATGAGTTTATGAAGTATTAGTTAGGTCGATGAATTAATTAAATTATGTTTGTTAATATAAAGAAAACTATATAATATAGTTGGCTAAGTTTGAATAACAATAATGAAGGTATGATATAATATTATGCAAACATATCTTTAAAAGTACCATAATCCAATCCCACCCTTTTTTTGATACACTCTATAGGATTTACACTCAGGGTGATTAATGAGACAACAATCCTTTGCAAGAGAAACTACCAATAAATTGATAAAGATGAAAAATATCAAGTATATACATTTGCTTATTTAGCATTTTAATTTTCCTTTTTTCATAGGGCATACATGTGTTTTTTCTTAATTGACCTTCACTTGATTCATTTACACATCCTTATAACCTTTATTATCTATAATCCATATGGTATATATCTCTTCTTACATTACCATGATACACATCATAAATATAATTGGCTTATTACATTTCATGGTCCATACCTTTTAATTGATACTTTCCTACATAATACACCTTGATACCATCTCATCCATACTTATACTATTATACTTGTTATTAGAATTTATATCTAACTCTCTTAAGGCAATCTTGCCTACATGGGACACATATTTATTTACTATTGTGGGAACCATACCCCCACCCATCTCATTAGGTTTAATTTTTACCACTCTTGTGCATATGAATCATTTATTTGGATATAATATGTATCCACCTCACCATTGATCATATTATTTATATCTTTCCACTTGAAGAAACACAACAATTTTCTTATGACATTCACTAAGATTGAGAATTAAATGATTGCATTTCCCTATACATCTCATGTTTTCTATAAGGGCATAACATATATTACCTCTCCTAGAGCCTCATAAACACTATTTTAGGTTAAGGGGATTTATTGTTAAATATCTTGTACAAATGGATCCTTCTCACACATGATTTTCCCATTGTCATGCATTTCATATCAAGGGGAAATATATTTTTTTAAATGACAAAAAAAAAGGCTAAAATGATAAAATATAAAATATTTATTGATCATTAGTTACATATCTATATATTATAGATGTTTTCATATTTCATATTTACACACATGCTTCTTATGGTATTTATTTGATTTTATGTTATGCATATATACAAGTTGCATATGATATTTTTCTTCTAGATGTTAAATGGCTATTCTTTTGTCCACACCCTAGGGGAATTATACATTGGTGTCATTCCTTAACATAGGAGAACATATACACATTGGGTTTACATGGTGATATCTTCATTGCTATCCATTTATTGTATTAGGATATTTTATTTAGATCACATATTGATAGTACTTAGAACTTGTGTACTATATGGATATCTACATGGATTTGATAAATTATGATTGGTTTCTTGTGTGTAATTTCATGAATCTGTGTGTGTGTGTGTGCACTTATTTATATATTTTTATGTCCTTGTCCATATAGGATTAACTTATCATGTTGTCATGTCATTTTATCCCATCCTTTCATGTCAGTTTACTAACTTTTTTGTGGTCACTAACTTATGTGGTGTTAACCTAGGTGCAATTTACTTCAATATGTTATACTTTTTGTCATGATACTTATCATGTATATTTTATACCATGTTTTGTGCCATGGTTTATATAAATCACATATCTTGTGGTATACTTTCTTGGTGCCTAAGTTTCTATGGTACTTACCATGCATCTATATGGTAATGCTAATTTTGTATGTTTCTCTTTATTATATGAAACCCTACTAGAGACCCATTTTCTACATTATGGAATCTTGATTGTTCCAATATTTTTATGATATATGGGAAATTTTACCCTTGCATTGAAGTATGCATGGTGTTATTCTTATTATTTGACATGAAATTTATGAAATGACTAGTTTCTTATATAACTTTCTATGGATATTTGTATGTGATAATCTATGATAGTTATATGTGTTTTTTGAAAATTTTCAAATGTTATCAGTGTTGGGTGTGAAGTCATTATTCATGAGCATGGTTCATAGTTACTATTCATGATGAAATGGAATCTTAGTGATGTGGAATGTATATGATGTGGCATGGCCCATAGAAGATATTCCATGTTTTAAATTTGATTAGGTGTTAAGTGGGGTGACCTTTTCTAATAAGGCACATGGGTGCCTTTACTTTTGCACTTGTATACATTTGGGGGACAAGAATAAATAATATCCATGTGTGATTGATATAAGTGGGTTTGTGGGGCATAATTTTATGAAGGATCTATTATCTTAGTGATTTGATAAATATGAGATGATTTAGCATCAAATGTCTTTAGTGGTTGATTGGAGGACAAAGACAAATTATCACATAAAATGGTTGTGTTTTGTCTAAATTATTTCCACTACATTTTGGACTATGCGAAAGTGGTAGACATTAATTTATGGACCAATTATGCACTCATTTGGTATGTGGTGCCATATTTTTTCTCTCTTATTTCTCTCTCTCTCTCTCTCTCTCTCTCTCTCTCTCTCTCTCTCTCTCTCTCTCTCTCTCTCTCTCTCTCTCTCTCTCTCTCTCATGTAAATTATATCTAAATAATGTCTCTCCTTTATGTTTTATAATCCCATGCATTATTACATTCTTATAATGAGGTAAAGACTTGTTAAGTATTGGTTTAAAGATTGGTTGTGATATTGGTTATAATATTGGTGTAAGATTACATTTAGGAATTGAATACAAGAGTTTAAGATATTAGAGTGAGGTCTAACAAGGTGTTGTCACTAAGTATTCTCCTTGTTATTACTATAAATAATAAAGGCTAGATAAATTTCCCCATGGATGTAGCCCATGGGGTGAACCACATTACATTATTTTCTTACATGTTTCATAGTTTGGGTAATTTATATTAAGTTGTTTATTTATGTTTATGGCTTCTCATTTTTGTAATGTTGAGGATATTTCCACTTTCATTATCTTAAAAATCAACTATTTATAATTTTATTACACATGGTTCTTGTAACTCTATTTTTTATAGATGATTTTTTACAATAATATGCTACTCAATACATCATCTACAAATTAGATTATTATAAAAACATTAAGATAGAATTATAAAAGTAGTTTTTATATGTTATGGAGTGAATATTTATAATAAAATATTTGGAAATACTACATGGAGTAAAATAAATTTCTGGTAGCTATAGTTGGAGCAAGGATTAACTACTTCCTTGATCAAGAAGTGGGTTTGATTCATAAAACTCCCATAGAATTTTTGGTTATGTCTAGAACCTATCAAATTTTTTAAAAATGAAAATAACTAGTATAAGAATAATAATTTGCATTTTTTTTAGTTATGTTAGTATTTGGTTTAAATAAAAATTAGTGAATTAGTTCCTTTTATTTAAAATTTCAATTTTATTTGCAATATGACAATATTATGACATTGGCTACTTATTACAATTGGACATTATTTTTAAATATGTTATCATAAAAAAACTAAAGTGTAAATGAATCCCATTGTAAGCATCATAAAATCCCTCTTAAGCATATGAAAACTAAACTGTTGGTTATGTCTAAAACCTGTCAAAACTTTTCAAAGTCAAAATAGGTGGTATAATCACAATAACATGAATTTTTTATAGTTATGTTAGTATTTGGTTTAAATAAAAATAAGCTACTTAGTTCCTTTTATTTAATATTTGAATTTTAATTAAAATATGATAATATTATGACATTGACTAATTATTACAATTGGCCATTATTTTTAAATATGTTAGCACACAAAAACTAAAGTGTAAATAAAATCCATCTTAAGCATCATAAAGTCCCTCTACCCTTCCCAAAATAAGTTAAGGTACATGCTTCAATTAATAATATTTAAAATTTGATACACACGTCCATTCACTCACATATAAACATCAAAGTAGGGGCACTATGTAGACACCTAATTTTGATACAAGACCCTTTTCCATAGTTTCTATTCCTTATTTTACCACATTTTGGCCCATGTCCACACATTTTTATATTTTTGGTACATCTTCCCCTTAGTTTGGCCTATTATTTTCATCTCCTAATATATATTTTCTTTGTATCTTCATTTTTTAGCCAATGATAGCTTATACATTTCATGAAAAATCTTTGAAAACCTAGATTGAATATGCATTTACCTTTATAGGCTTTGGATTCTCTCAAAGTGTCCAAAGTACTATTTTGGTGTATTTTTATATATCTTATTTTCCATGAGTTAATTTTTTCCTTAACTTATGGGTCCCTATGCTTAGAGTATCACATTCTCCTATATTTTATGTTTAGCCCACATGTAAATATTTTATAGGAAAATATACATATACAAAGGTGCCCTTATTCATTTATCATATAACATTAACATTCAAACTTTTTACAATCCATGTATTTCAAGCCCATTTTATCAACCTTGATCAAGATGACATCACCATTTATTCCAATGAATCTTATACATTTAGCCAACAACATTTCTACATAATCTTCAAGTCTTTTACCATCACCATCTTATACCAAAAAATGGTTTTAGATGAATATTAATGTAGTTTAATCTTCATATTTAGAGAATATGAGGTGCAAACCATAACTCTATATTCCATTTACACTGCATATAACTATGTTGAAGTTCGTGTAGACACTCAAATTTTATCATGAAGTGCTTGGTAATGTTTAATCTTGACATCCTATATTATTTGTTCTATTATCTATTTAATTAGATTGAAATATCTATGAGAGCCTTCACTATTATAGTTACTATATTTAAATCACTATAAACATCATTAAGGAAACCCTATTCTATTTATAGGTTCCTATCAACCAAATATTGACAATTTTTGTCCTTTGGGGATGAGACTAAACTAGGTAGATAAGGTCATAACCTAGCCTTGTCCACTATACATCCTATCCCCCACACTCCAATGGTAAATTTTTTAATTTGATACATTTCCTATTAATTTTTCCAAAATTATATAAAGTTTGGTTAATTTAATTTTTCCTCTATATAAACATATCAAGGCATCTCAAATCATCATATACCAATCACTTGGAACTTCTACTTCACATTTAGCAAATGGGCACTACTATTTCCAATTTCAATTCTAGTTTATTCTAACTATCGTAGGCCATGCCTGAATCTACTTTATTATAGGTAAATGACACTCATTTTCAATCATTAAAATAAAATTATCTAGTTGTATTCATATAGAAAATATCAAGATTTCAACAATCACTCTAGGAGGATGAACCAAATTTTCCTAAGGCCCATTAGGCTACATAGGCAACACTCAAATTACATAGAGTTTTCTAAGGATAGCTTGGTTATTCTATTATTATCTCAAAAAGAATTCCCCATTTTCAAGATAAAAATAGGGACCCTCTTTATTTTAGGCAAACTTTTTCTTTACCTAGTTTAGATGACCTCTTTAGAATGTTTTGGGTGTATCTACTTGAGCCCTTTCTTAATTGGTAGTTGCTAGATGATAAGTTACAAATGACTATCCATGCTTATTTTTATTGTCTTTGAATTTCTTCAAGTTTAGTCTAAAATTTCATATATGAATATCAAATTATAACTTGTAGGTTTATGAAGTCTTAGTCCATAATTAAATGCTCCAATATTCACCCATTTGAAAGATATATTGAGGCTTTATGAAATTTTATCTATCTTTGAGAACTTTACATGCATTATTTTTAACAATGTAACTGATGATTATTCTATTTCATAGTAAAAATGGCTTGAATACTTGGTGGACTTCATTTAAATTGTAGCTTGTGTATCATGATGCTCTTTGCCTATTAATAGTCTTTTACCCTTTTATTTTAAATCATTTTATCACTTTGATATAGAATTTATCTTTGAATGCTTGGGCATAAATATTTGTTTAGGTGAATGAATAATTTTGATTTAAGTATTGATTTTTTACTTATCACATGAATTTTCATTCAAAAAGGACTTTGATTTCTGAAAAATCTTAGTCAATTTTCTTATTTTCTCATAGGTTTTACAAGACTTCCTAAAGACTCTCAGAATATTCCACACATATAAATATCATTTACATGTGAATTCAAAGCCAAATATTTTTGGAATAATGAATCATTCTTTCAAAAGCCTTAGGGCCCTAAAAATACACCATGTGGAAACTTCTTAGAATCCAAAGATCTTGGAGGCATTGAAAAATTAACCTCAAAACTATAGAACCTTATGACCTCAAAACCTAGGTGTATTAAGGCATTATCTTGGAATCCTAAGAGTTGAGAATTTTTAGCATAGCTATATGTATTTGAGGCCTTGAGAAGATTACATGTGTCACCTTCTTGGAATATTGAAATCTTAGGGTGATTAAAACATTATCCCAAAGCATAAAAAACCTTGAGAGGATGAGAAAATGCCACATGGTAATGACCAAGAAAGTATAGACTAAAGAGCCTAAGAAGGTGAGAAGAAACCATGTGGCCCTAATGATGACAAAAATAATGTGGGAAAGTAAATCTCAAGGATAATTATAAGTTTCCAAGTGGAAAAATTGGTTCCATTGAAATAAGATAATATCCTAGCTAAGAAGAGGGAATATGATATTGAGAAAGAGCCATGCGGTAGTGATGGCATGAAAAAAATGGTAGAACTAAAATTTATTGCTCATCCAACTATCAAGGTCATAAAATATATGAATGGGTTATGTATTCAATTAGGAGGAAGATAGAGTTTTAGAGTTCCATATAACATAAATAACATCTAAATGATAAAAGTTCTAAATTTTACAAGCATAGACTCTAACTATAAGGCATAGATTAGCTAGAAAATCTATCATAATCTCAATTGCATCTTCCATTCATCATTGATGTTTGTAATCACCCCATTACTGGGATAAATATGAATAAGATTCCATGAGTTTTTCAAAACAATTATATAAACATGATATATTAACATTTAAAAAGGTTGAGAATTTTTGAGTTGAAGTGTTTTTGGGTTTGTATCAAGATTACACCTACATTTTTCTTGGTGTTTTCACATTTATTGTGTGTCCATGGGATATTAATTGTAACATAATGTTTTTAAAATTCTGAATATACTATGTTTTTTTCATTTAGTGTCTCTAGTCTTTTGATTTAGATGGTTAATTGGTGTTAGGACTATAAATGTACTTGTTTATATATGATTGCCTTATTTATGTTTTACCATAACTATCATAACTAGTCTCTTGGATTTGTTTATGTTATGTTTTAGAATTATTAAATTTTCATGTGAAACAACTAAAGAGAGAAATCTATTATATATTTAAAATTGATTCAATATATCAGTGGCTTTCCTGATTATCCCTATAAACTTGCCAACTAAGTGGATCTAAGTTTTCCCAATTGATAGAATGGGCACATAGTGAAATATTTGTGGTCAGACATGTTTTTTAGTTCTATAGTACAAAAATATCATTTATAAAAAATACACCCTCTCTTTTATATCCTACACTCTCTCCTTTTTTATTTTTCTATATGATATCCAACCCTAGTTTAGGTTATGATAGGAATTGTTGTGAAGTCGATTCTAATTGTTTTATTAGTTGAATCAAGTAGACATCAGGATATATACAAATAATATACAAAAAGTAAATTAACATGAATTTTCATATCAATTGAACCTATGGTGGTAGAATTTATTGATATTAGAGTAAAATAGGTCAAACTACTCAATTTTTGGATTGAACCAACATCAATCCTAAAATTAATGAGGGGACATTCATGTCATTTATTTTCTTCCCTTTTTCCTCTTTGAATTACTCAATCCCATGGATGTATTTTGAGAGGGTCATAAATTAAGACGTACATAAGTGTGCACTAGAAGGAGTGGCTAAAGTGTTTTCATTTAATTAATCTTGCTAAAGATTTTTGTTTGTTATTTGTCTTTTGGTTATTGTCTATTTCAAATCAACTTGGACCCCACTATAGGGATCACAAGGTCTAGATTAGGTTCTTATCCCTTCTTATTTCATGTGTTGAGGTATAAGAAGAATAGAACCATTATATATTGGCATGTTATACATGGTTTTATTTCATTATTATCCCATATCTAAATTACATAAATCCCATGGCTATCACCATGTATTAGCTTGGTGAATCAGCCATAAATGTCATTAGTGTTCAACATGACTTCTAATATGGGGATCCATTTGTGTTTCTTCCTATATTTTATAATGAAATAATAAGTACTATTGAGAAACATATTTATTATTATAATTATGATATACATGTTTTAAGTGCCAACTTTGAAGATGTTGCATGTAGACTATTTCTTTTTACTTTAGAGGAAGAAGCATATGAATAGATTTTTTGGTTAGTACCTAATTCTATTATTAATTGAATTTAATTTTAAAATATATTTTTTATTTATTTGGTCAAATTATTAGTGTTCATGTTCTATTAAAAAAAATTATTTTGATTAGAAGAGAATATCATGAGCTAGTTAGTGCTTCAACTTCAAGTTTCAAAAAGAGTCTTAAAAGGTCCCTATCAATCTTAGACCTCTTGAAGTAGCTATTTTAGATATATATTTTCATGCTTTAGAACCCTTGATTACCATAATTATAAATATGTCTATTATAAATTATTTGGCCTTAGATTTTGTAAAAGACATTAAGGTAGAAGATCAATTGCCTTGCCTCTATCCAAGGTAAATAGGGTAGTTTTTCACCTTTAAAACGACTACAATAGCATATCAAAAAATGTCTCTCTATCATAGTCCAACCAAAAACCTCTTATTTTCACCCAATTGATCATTAATTTTATTCTCTAATTAATTTTTATGTTCTTATAGAAGAAGATGATAGTTTTGATGATGATGAAGTCATTCATTTTTCATATTTATAAAATTTCATTCAACTAGTGCTTGAAGAAGAGAAGGAAGATGTTCATGCAGTGGATGGTTCTTATCCTAAAGAGTTGTTATTCCTTAAAACTCTTTCTCAAATGTTCACAACTGCTTGGCTCTAGGTAATTGAACCTCTTACATGGGTTTGGTAAAAAATTTATATAAATGCTTTCAATGCTTATCTTTACTCTAATTTTGGAACTAAGGTTGGTGATTATTTTGAAAATATCATTATTATTTGACTTGATTTCCTAAGGATACTGAATAGAATAACCTTGTTGCTACCAGCAAGTAGAAGTCATGTTGCACTAGGTTTCCAAACCCACCCTCTCAATCTTATTATGCTTATTTTTTATATTAGTGTATATAATATCCCTACTTTATATCTTATTTTATTAGATTATTTTCCTTGTTTATGACATTATATTCCTATTTATATATATGCTTGTTTTAGAATAGGTTTTCTATTTTTTGTCTTTCCTTGTATTGGTTTGGTTTTTTTTCATGTGAGCCTATTATATCCTTACGTTTTCAGCATTATGGCTTGTTCCTTGTCCTTGCCATCCAATTTTATTAGTTAGCTTTGTTAAATAAACAAAAAAACATTAAGTGAAGAGAAGGAACCTATGAATTTATATTTCCTTGTGTTAGTGAGTTAAAGAACCTCAAATGGTGAATGTATAATTTAGATAGTTGTTTGAGCCTTTAAAGTTATAAAGTGAAAGGTTATATTTGAACAATGAAATAGGTTGCTTAATTTTAGTTTATGCATTTATAAAATTTGTATGCATATGATTCTAAACATAACATGTGGATTTTGGAAAGGTTTCTTTTCTTGTCTAAATCTATCAATTGCACTTAATTAAACATCTTAAGGAAGGAAGAAACATTGAACTAGTTTAAGATTGTCTTGATAATCTAATTTTTTTGAGTTTATAATTTTACCCATGGCTTATTCCCCAACCCTCAATGGACTAAGAATAAAAATATTTTCATAAGAAAAGTTTGAAGGAAGGAAAATAAAAAATGCAAAAATCTAAAATCTTCCTGGAAATTGTTATTAAAGCAACCTCCACCACAAGCTTTTAGTCCTAGATGGTAGTGGAGAAATAATTGAGTTGGACCAAAGGTATCTCTATCAAGTACATATATTCCTAGATAATAGTAAAACAATGTCCATGTAATCCCCTCAAATTTGAATAATAAATATTTTCCCTCTTTGAAGATCCATTGGTCTAAGCAAGTCTGAATTATTTAATGTGAATTCAATAGCTATAAGGATCTAATCACTTTCACACAATAATAATCTAAGGCTAAATTGAAACATAGTATTCCACATGTTCAATTAGACTTTAGTTTCTTCATTTTTTTTATTTTTCATAATGAATTATTATTATTTTATACTTGTGTTCCAGTGTGAAGGTTTTTAGTCTAATTTTTGGAGTGCTTCAACTAGATTTCTTGGATTCTGAATGCTTAATGACATTATCACTATGGAGGTCAACATTTGTTGTTATTTCAAACAAAACATCCCATTTTTAAGATAAAAATAAATACCCTCTTTATTTTAGGCAAAATTTTGTTTTAACTGGTCTGGAGGACCTCTTTTGAATGCTTTAGGTGTATCTACTTGAAACATTCCTTGATTGAAAGTTATTAGATATAATGTTACAAATGATTGTTCATGTTTATTTTTAGTGTCTAAATTTATTCAAGTTCAATCTAATATTTCATATATGAACATCAAATTCTAACTTTCAAATTTATGATGTTTTAGTCCATGATTAAATTATCTAGTATTCACCCATTCTAATGTTGGATTAAGGATTTATGAAAGTTTATCTATCTTTGATATGTTTACATGGATTCATTTTAACAATTATACTCATGATTATGTTATTTCATAGTAAAAATGGATTGAATATTTAGTAATCATGATGTTATTTACCTAAAAATAAAGTCTATTTCCCTTTTATTTTAAATCATTTTTATATAAATCTTATATTTAAATGTTCTAGATTAAATCTTTGTTAATGTGAATGAATGGTTTTGATTTCAGTATTGATTTATTATTTCTCACATGAATTATCATTGAAAAAAACTTGTATTTATCTAAAATTTGACTTAGTTGATTTTATTATTTTCTCACAAGTTTTTCAAGACTTATTAGGCACTCTCAAATTTTTCCACATGTCCAAATCTTATCAACATGTGAATTCAAAGATAAATATTTTTGTAATAATGACTATGTGTTTCTAAATCCTCAAGACCCTAAGAATATGTCATGTGGAACCTTGTTAGATCTTAAGAGCTTAAAGGGATTAAGGCATTAACCTCAAAATCTTATAACCTTGAAACCTCGAAACCTCAGGGGTATTAAGGAATTATCTTAGAATCCCTAGAGTTGATCAATATTGGTAGAGCTTCATGGCCCTAAGCATTTGAGAAGATGCCATCGGGCACCTTATCATAATCTGGTAAACTTGGGGTGATTAAAACATTATCCAAAATTGTAAAAAACCTTAGAGGGATAAGAAAATGCTATGTGGTGATGACTAATCAAGCATAAAATAAAGATCCTGACAAGCTAGTAAGAAGCCACATGGCCTAGGTAATGATAGAGTCAAGGTGAGAAAATAAATCGCAACAATGATTACAAGTTTCCAATTGGAAAAGTGGGATCCACTAAAATAATCCAATATCTTAGCAAAGGAGAGAGAATACAATGTTGAGAAAGAGTCTTATGGTAGTGATGGCATCACAAAAGTGATATATAAAAGATTGAAAGCTTGTTTGACTATCAAGGATGTCAAATATGCAAATGGGTTATAAATTTAGTTAGATGAAAAAAATATCAAGTTGTAGAGGTCCATATAAGATAAAGAAGATCTAAAAGAAAAAATTTCTACCTTTAATAGGCATAGAATCTAACTTGGCTCAACTAAAAAATTAATCAAAATATAAGTGAACCTTCCAATCATCATTGATGTTTGTAACTACCCATTAGTGGGTTGAGCTAGAAATGAGGCCATGAGCTAATTAAAATGTCTATATAAATAGGATGGGTTTCTATTTGAAAAGGTTAAGACTTTTTGGGGTTAAAGAACTATTGTGATTATGTCAGGATTGCACCTATATTTTCCTTGGTGTTTTTACCTTAATCATGCATCTAGGGGATATATATTATAATATAATGCTTCTAAAATGTTGAATATATATTTTATTACATTATGTTTGTTTAGTTTCTCTAGTCTTTTGGTTTAGTTGGTTAATTAGTGCTAGGACTATTAATGAGCTTGTTTTTAGATTATTTCCTTAGTTATGTTGTGTCATAGCTATAATAACTAGCATTTTGGATTTGTTTATGATTTATTTTACACTTATTGCATTCATCATGTGTGTCAAATATAAAAGTACTCAAATTTATAAATTGATAGGATATATTTAGAAATTGATTCAATAGATCAATGGATTTTATAATTATCCATAAAATCTTTCCAAATAAGTTGCTATAAGTTGGTGAAATTTATAGACCAAGTACAAGGTGGTATAACTATGGTCAGACATGATTTTAATTCTACAATATAAAGATACTTGTTTAGA
Source organism: Torreya grandis (assembly GCA_037957365.1). Lineage (NCBI taxonomy): Eukaryota > Viridiplantae > Streptophyta > Pinopsida > Cupressales > Taxaceae > Torreya > Torreya grandis. The sequence goes on from JARHVA010007027.1 coordinate 395,073, forward strand.
ACAAAGACACCCCCTCTTTTGCCTTACCATATCTCCTTTTTATTTATTTATTTGTATGATGTTTAGCCATAGTTTAGTTTATGATAAGAATTGCAATGAAATAGATTTGTATTATTTTATAAATTGAATCAAGAATATAAGATATGGATAAATAATAAGCAATCAAGTAAATGAACATTATTTCTCATATCAATTGAACCTTTTGTGGTAACATTTATTGCTTTTAGATTAAAATGGGTTGAACTACTTAGTCCTTAGATTAAACTAACATCAATCCTAATATTAATGAGGTGACATTCATCCCATGTGTTGTTTCCTCCATTTTTCCTCTTTGAATTACTCATTCTTATGGGTGTATATTTTAAATGGTCACAAATTAAGACCAACATATTCCCCTTACATGATTACCCCTTTGTATATGATATCTATTTGGTTTATTATGTAGTAACTAGGGTTATAATTTTTTAATTCTTTATTTCATAAAATATATACCCATAGTTTATCAATACATCCTCTCAAATATTTTCATGTACTCACATATAAATATCAAACTCATAGTCAACCTAGATGTGGTTGTAATCAACAAACAAAGTCATAGTACAGCCCTATCCACATAGTGTGGCCCTATCTCAATACATCACATAATCTTTTTTTCATCTATGGCATAGTTCATAGGTCATTTCATCCAATTTTTCATCATAAATTTCACTACACAATTAGTATAAATCATATCCAAGATATGTTTACACATTTCAATATTTACTACTATTTATATCTGATTTCATATTTTACATTTCACATTTAGATTTTTTAGATTTTATAATATAAATCATTATTTACATAGTTTAATGTTTTTATCATTTCATTATTAAATAAAAAATAAACATAAAAAACATTTTTTAGTGAACCCATAATTTTTATTTTAACAGTGATTTTTATTTGCTTGATTTTTGTCCTAAGATTTCATATATTTTTTTTGTAAATTATTAACACTAAAAAATAATTAAACTTCCACACTTGATATAAATATGTCATCATAATTAAATATTTTTCAACCTTGGATTTGATATAACATTGAATAATTTTTCTTGTCACCTTGGATAAAACTGACACTGAAGCATTTTCTCCCATCCTTAAGTTGAAATTTGTTGATCTCTATACCCACAAATCCTTTCAACTTCTATTTTCTCTTTGTTTTCAATTTTCTTGTTTCTTGGTTTTAGAAATTATATTCAAAAGTTTTAAAACTTCTTATGATGATAGTTAAAAGCTAGGTGGTGATTTTTTTTATGGACATCATGATGTGATGGATATTTCACAATATTCAATCCATTATACATAACTAAACATGAAGTTTATTTTCCTCGTACCTCATGTATATTGTAAATTAATATTCTCCCTTTTTATAACAATGTAATCATCTTTTAACCATATAATTTGTGGTTTAATTGAGAGGAACATATCACCCTATAAATTCACTCTCATCATATCCTTAGATATGGGATAATGGGATACATGCATGTTTTAGCCTTTGTAGTTAATGCTCTAAAATACTGGGCTAACACTAGCCTATGAATGAGAAAGTAAAATTGAGATCCCACATAGTAATTGAAACCCTTGCCTATGTCACCCTTTATACCTTATTTTTATTTTTATTGTATTCATAGTCATTAGTTATTTTGTATATCCAAGATTATTTGATAGCATTAAACATTTTATTTTTTCATTTATTATATTTAAATTCATTGTATATATCATAGATAGTCAATTTTCTTTATTTTATACTCACATTGTGTCTTTTAATTATGATGATGAATATATAAATCACAATAAGAAAAAAATAATTTAATAAGCATATGTTGATGATTACTATTTTGATGATGTAAAATTGAATAGACAATTTTATTTCTATGAAACTCGGGAACATGAGTCTATATAAATAAATTCAACTTTGGATTCCTCTTTAAATTTATATTTATTTCCTACTATATATTTATTAGTGTAGGTTTTTATTTTTCCCTATTTTTTAATTAGGGAGATTGTATTTCTTGTGCTTACATGGAGTTTTCCTACATTTGTGGGATAGGCTAGCTTTTGTGGAGATGTGTGTCATAGGTGTCATAAGAATGTCATAAGTAACTCCCTTGATGGGAGTTACTTCTCTATTCTTAGCACCTTGTCACCATCTTTCATGGAGGAGTTGCAGTCTATTCTTGGGGTGCTTGGCCACCTTTTGTGGAGGAGTTACTTACATGCTCTCCTATATGTATTCTTCACTTTGGCCATCTCATGTTAATCAAATTTTGGTTTTCTCCATTTTGTCTTGTGTAGTTTATCTTCTTGTATAATTTCAAATTGCTTTAGAATCTATATGTTGTACACTTGCTTCATCTCATGTGATCACATCTCCATTGCATTCGCATTATCCAGATTCTGGCAACAACTCTGATATGGTATTAGAGCCACTCCAGTAATCATGTGTCTAGTTATGCTATTCTAAAATTCTTACTTTGCTTTCTTAGTAGTTTTTTTTGTATAACTCTATTATTTTGGTAGAGTTTTTTTGAAAACTCATGCAAATCCATATGGAAACTTGTTCAAAAAATTACTTCTGAGTTAGAATTTTCCAAGACTTCTTGTCTAGATCTATTGTGGCTTTAGCAAAGGTAGTAGAATTCCTTTTATCTTAGTCATTCTATAGGAAAAGATAGATATCTACAATGCGTGCTTCTCTCATTGAAAGTTAAAGTTATTCTGATCTAAATTAGTCATTTGAATCAGTCATTTGAGAAGTGGAGAGAGGTGCAATCTAGTGATAGATTACCCATTTCAGCACCTTCATTTCTTCTGCTCCTACTTCAAGGAAGGGGTCGGCAGCATATGGGACTCGGCCTAAGTGCTAACCTCAACTTCCAAGAGTTGATGGACTGTGTTTGACTGTTTGACAAAATTTTACTATTATCCTTCAGCCACACCAAGTCCTTCCTACAATGCCTTTAGTAACAATAAGGCACCAAGTAGTGCTACGATGTCCAACAGGTCTGCAGTTCATTTCTTTTGTTTTTTCTACAAGCAAAATCTGGACTGTGTTTTTTTTGGTGCCCCTCCCTTGCTTGGCATCCCATGTGGGCCCTTGGGCACTTGGCATCCATCAAATTTTCCTTTGATTTATTTTTTTAGTTAAAAATAAAAAAAATTAGTCAATTTTACCGAATATTAAGTTTTTAAGACAGTTTGATAATTTGGGGGTTTACATTTAAAACTTGTATCTTCACCTGTCAAAGACGAAGGGTGAGGCCTAGATTCGTAAGAGGCCAATTCCCCCTCACACAAACCTCCTTTCTATTCCTCATTCTGTGCTAAATCTAATGAGTGCTTGGAAGGCCACTTTCTCTCTCAAAACAAGCATTTTTTTAATGTTTTAGTGCTTTTTTTGCAAAAACACTAGTTTACGAGAAAATTAAACCTTTAATATATTGCAAATGGTAGCTCATAATTGGGTACCATTTTTTGCAAAACTATTTGTAATTCAATTTTCCATAGTGTAGGCTTGTTATTTGTCAAAAAATCACTAGTTTATAAAGTGCCTAAAATTTGGGTCTCCTGGGACGCATTTTCGGCTGAGTTCGACGTCCTGTTTGCTTATAGTCTTGCACTAATTGCTCTAAGATGCATTCTCAGCTGATCCTAACATATTTTGAGCATGCATTTACATATTTGGGCTCAACATTTTGGGGGGTTGTGATTGCTTTTCACAACTTGCAAATCTCTACTTTCATTCTCCTTTCTGCATAATTTCACAACATGCAATCATCATAACTTCACCTAAATTTAGATTAAAATGGATTATTTTCAACTTAAACCCCTAACACCCTTCAACTATCATGAGTGGAAGGTTAAAATTTCAATCATTTTTAAAAGCAAAGGGTTGTATAGGACCACCATGGGTACTAAAGTAGAACCCAACACTAATGTTGAAAAGGTCAAGTGGTACAAACATAGTGATGAAGCCTATGGATTACTAAGCTTATCCATGTCTCCAAAACTTCTCTTCCATTTAGAAACATCCAAGACTCCCAAAGACATATGGGACACCCTAGAAAACTTATTTGGGAAGCTTGATGAGATGAGAGGTCATGAGCTCAAAAACAAACTCATAAGTCTAATTCCTAGCAACTTTGACACCCTACATGACTTCTTCACTAAGTTTAAGGCCCTCAAATTGCAATTGAAATAATGTGGGATAGAGAAAAAAGATGACCAACTCATCCTTTCTATTCAGTCTTTGTCTCCACTTTCCATGCCACAAAAAATGCCCTTGACACTACATGGAAAATGCCTTCTTTGGATTCATTCATTGTTGACTTGACTAGGGAGCAAGATAAGCTAATTAAAATGGGCACAATGAAGTCTACTCAACCCCAAGCTTTGATAGCTAGAAATGGTAAGGATAAGACTTCAATAAAGAAGAAGAAGAAAAAGAATAAGGACTAGGAGAAGAAGAAAGAAAACAACAATCCTACCAAAAAAAACACTGAGTCTTCCTCCTCTAATGCTAACCTAAGAAGGAGAAGGTTAAGTGTGCCTATTGTAAAAAGACAGGGCATGATGAATACAAATGCATGAAGAAACAAATATATCACCTAACTCATCTTCTAAAGAATAAAAACATAGGTGTTCCTGAGTCCATCAAGTAGAATTCATCTACCCAAGATTCTACCAAGGCAAAAGGCAAGGGTAAGGAGAAAGAAAAGGGCAAGGCTCTTGTAGCTACAATAGCTTCTACATCTTCATGGGTTATCGACTCAAGTGCTTCTCACCACATGGGCTCTTCCTTAGTCGAGTTTTCATCTTTAGAGCCGTGTAGCATGACTTCAATTAGTTTGGGTGATGACACATTAGTTTCCATTGTAGGGAGAGGGTCAGTTGAAATGGAAGGAGGAACATTCAATAATGTTCTAAGTGTTCCTTCTCTTTTAACCAATCTCCTATTAGTGTACCAAATCACTCACATTGGTTAGGGCATGAGAGTTGAGTTTTCACCAAATTTAATGGCTATCAGGGAGTTTCATAGTGATACTATAGTGGCAGTGGGTAGGGTAGATCACCAAGCAAGGTCATACACCTTCTCACATTTTGCATCATATTCTTCTCAATAACATTGCTGACTCATTCAGATGAAATTAACAAATTGTGGCATGAGCAGTTTGGCCACCTTAACTACCACTACCTTAAACAACTTTGCAAAAATGACATTGTCATTGGCTTGCCTCATGTCCAATTCTCAAAAATACTTTGTGAGGGGTGCTCCCTTGGAAAGCATCTCGAAGCAAATTTTGACAAAGGAAAAGATTGGATGGCTTCACAACCATTGGAGTTAGTCCACAGTGATGTATCGGGACCGTTTCCCAAACCATCTTTCACAACAGCCAAGTACATCCTCACTTTCATTGATGATTTCTCTAGGTATACTTGGATATATTTTCTCAAACAAAAGTCTGAAGTGTTTGAAAATTTTCTAGACTTCAAGGCTCTTATTGAGAAATAGAGTGAGAAATCCATCAAGGTTATTCAAATTGATAATGGAGGGGAGTATGTCAACATCAGGTTTGAGAAGTTTTACACCACAGATGGGATTGATTTGTAGCACATAGTCACTTATAGTCCTTCATATAATGGGGTTGCAGAATGAAAAAATAGGTTCTTGAAAGAGATGGGTAGCTGTATGATTCACTCTAAATCCTTAGCACCATAATACTAGGCTGAAGCCATCAATTATGCTTACTACATTCAAAATAGGGTGCCCCATAAATCTTTGAAAGGGATAACACCCTTTAAAGCTTGGCATAAAAGGAAACCTGATGTTGAGCACCTTAGGGTTTTTAGATCCCCAGCCATGGCCCACATTCTAAAGAAGAAATGCAAAGCTATGGAACATCAGTCTAAGCCTTGCATCTTTGTAGGATATCCAAATAGTATTAAGGGGTATCACCTTCTAGACCCAATCACTCATGAGTTGTTCATTGAGAGAAGTGTCCATTTTTAGAATAGTCCTAGAGACTCAACACTTGACACTTCTCCCTCATCAGATCTACCTTTTCATGATGATTCCTCATCAGATTCAAATCAGCCATAGCAGGTTCTTAAGCCAGAGACATCTTCTTCTTCTTCAAGTTTAGAAAGTGAGGATAGTGATGTAGAGTCATCCACCTCTAGTCAATTAGAGGATGAGGAGTTAACACCTGGCTCACCCACTTCCAAGCCACTTTGGGCTAGACAGACACTTGAGAGTGCTGGCACTTGGGTAGGAGATCCTGTAGATGATAGACGTACTAGGGGGGATTTTCAGAGAGATCCACATGCCTTCTTTGCTTTAGTTTCAGATCCATAGACTTTTTGAGATGCATCAGGGGTACTTGAGTGGGATAGTGCTATGGAGGAAGAATATTCTTCCTTAATCAAAAATCACACTTGGGATTTGACTTCACTTCCTAAGGGAAGAAATATGGTTCGATGTAGGTGGATATATCAGACCAAGTTTGTAGCAAATGGGTCATTTGATAAGTACAAGGTGTAGTTGGTCACCAAGGGTTTCTCACAGGTGATAGGTATTAACTACTCAGAGACCTTTGCACCTATTGTAAAGATGACTTCTATCTGACTCACCTTGGCTATTACCACAACACATGGTTGGGATGTGCACCAAATGGATGTGAAGAGTCCCTTTCATCATGGAAACCTAGAGGAGGAGATCTACATGAAGTATCTGTCAAGATTTGTTTAGGATTCTTCCTTAAAATGTAGACATAAGAAATCTATCTATGGCCTCAAACATGCCCCTCGAGCATGGTACACCAAGATGGATTCCTTCCTTCTCATAGTGGGTTTCACTAGGTGCCATTCTGACCCAATGTCTACTTCTTATGATAGGATGATTCACTCCTAATTTTAGTTATATATGTTGATGACCTTTTGATCACTGAGAGTTCTTCATCGACTATTGAAGTGGTGAAGGCATCTCTCCAGGATAGATTTGACATGATAGACTGGGGTTTGTTACACTACTTCCTTGGCATCAAGATCTCACAGTTAGATTCAAGGATTTCTCTTACGCAGCCTAAGTATGTTATTGAGTTATTGGCTTGGTTTCACATGGTTGATTGCAATTCATCTCTAATTCCCTTTCTATCAAGAGTCAAGCTTGAGGCTAATTTTTCTTCACCATTGTTTGATGCCACTTAGTATTGACAAGTTTTTGGTAGTCTCATCTACTTGACTCACACCAAGCTTGACATATCATATACAGTGGGACTTGTCTCCAAATTCATGTAGGAACCTCATGAGTTGCATTGGAAAGCAGCTAAGAGGATCTTACATTACATATAGGGTTCACATAGATACAAGATTTATTACAAATTTTGCATAGAGGTTGACTTGGTTAGATATATAGATTCAGACTGGGTTGGCAATTCATAGACTCATAATTCCACTTCTGGTTACAGTTTCTCTCTAGGTTTTGGTCCTATCAGTTGGTCTAGCAAGAATCAAAATGTTATTGCTATATCATCCATAGAGGCAGAGTACAAGGGAGTCATTAATGCAGATACTGAGGCTATTTGGCTTTAGGAAATTCTTTTTGAGTTTGGCATTCCTATCAAGTAGCCCACCATCATTTATTATGACAACTAGAGTACCATTCAAATTTGTAGGAATCCAATTTAGCACTAGTGGACCAAGTACATAGAGATTCACATGCATTTCATTTGGGAGCTTATTCATAGTCAGGGCATTGACTTGATATTTTGTCAGTCTTCAGAGTAGGTTGTAGACATCTTCACCAAACCTTTCACTAAGAGCAAGTTCATTCATCTACGAGTTCTTCTTGGGGTGTGGTCCACATTTGTAGTAGCATCATCTTTAGGGGGGCCCTCTAGCCTCTTCTTTCTTTTATGTCTCTCTTTTGAGGGGGGGAGTTTTTTCCTATGGGTTTTCTCCTTTTCTCTATCTTATGAGAGATTACATTTGTACATGGGTACCTCATCAGGCCTAGTTACTGGGACCCATTTTATATTTCCACACTACCTGTCTAAGCTGCACTTATGGGGGGTATTAGTGTAGGTTTTTATTTTTCTCTATTTTTTAATTAGGGAAATTGATTTCTTATGCTTACATGGAGTTTTCCTACATTTGTGGGATAGGCTAGCTTATGTGGAGATGTGTGTCATAGATGTGTCATAGGTGTCATAAGAATGTCATAAGTAACTCCCTTGATGGGAGTTACTTCTCTATTCTTAGCACCTTGTCACCACCTTTCATGGAGAAGTTACAGTCTATTCTTGGGGTGCTTGGCCACCTTTTGTGGAGGAGTTACCTACATGCTCTCCTATATGTATTCTTCACTTTGGCCATCTCATGTTAATCAGATTTTGGTTTTCTCCATTTTGTCTTGTGCAATTTATCTTCTTGTATAATTTCAAATTGCTTTAGCATCTATGTGGTGTGCACTTGCTTCATCTCATGTGATCACGTCTCCATTTCATTCACATTATCTAGATTCTAGCAACAACTTCGATAATATTTTACTTTAAATTCTACTCTGGATCTCCCTTTATCTTTTTCCTTAACTAATAATATATAAAGAACATTCTAAAAATGATCTTATCTCTTTTAAGTTACCTCCTACCATTAAAAATGAGGAACTTATCCTTGCACACCAAACTTCTCTTTCTACCTTAATAATGTGTTTTATCACTTTCATACACATAAAATAAGCATAAATAAGTATTATATTAATCATGAGAAAAATCTTATTTCTTCTTCCATTTAATTGTAATTAAATATTAATAATAATGATGTTATCTCTTGTTCTTTATGAATAGTGGATATTGAGCCTACATCTCATAACTATTCCCCATTTTCAACCAATAAGGGTGAACTTCATTCTCCTTATCTTATCACATCACAAGATATAATTAAAATCCATGACAATCCTTCTAACACATAATATGATGTTTCCTCTACTTCCACCTCCTGTTTATCTTCACATGATGACAATGTATCTCTTTTTAGTGATAATTATTCCAATATTATTGAGTAATAAGAATAAACTCATATATAATGGATATTCTAAGCTAAAGGAAGATCATATCCATCCACCTCCCATACCTCTTATTTAATAAATATACATATGATGTGCTCATTTGAATCCATTCAAAATCAAAGAGTCAACATGATAAATTCAATCGAAGAGTTGCATAATCAAAATCAAATTTTCATTTCAAAGACCATATCACTTGAGAATACTATCAAATATATAAATAATCTAGAGTATACTCATTTCAATCATGTATATTCATATAGTTATCATATGCCTCGCAAGTAACATACATTTATAATTAATGGTTCAAAAAGTATAGAAAAATTCATAAGAGTCTAAGTGAGCTTCTAAGAGAAATAAATTTATTGTTTTACCTTCTTTGCTTCCTCTAAGAAGATCAAAATACTATTTTTCATATCATATATTACATGGGCATCATATATATAGTCATTTGGATTTAAAAAACAAAATACAAAGTATCATTGATAGTAGTGATCCTATAATAGATAAATCTATTAAGAAACCCATTTATATTATATATCAAAAACAACAAATGAAAAAATAACACAAAGAAAATATGGATACAAAAGGAAAATTCAAAACAATAAAAGATTCAAAAATCAAAATTAGAGAAATCAAGATTACAAAAATAATAAGATGAAAAACTAATATTATAAAAATAATAGTAACCTAAAGAAAAGTTTCAAGAAACAATTCAAGATAAGCAAGAAATCACTTTTTTGAAAAGGTTTATTATGAAGACATTTATAAATAGAAATATTCCTACAAAATCTATTGATACAAATATGTTTTATAAAGATTCAATTAATATATCTAATTCATGTATATAAAAACAAGATAAGGAAAAAAATATGGTTACATTTTCCACTCAAAATGTCAAGACAGATAATAATTTCATTCCTAGTATTCAACGATGATGCATGATCATTCTCTAGTTCAAAATAAAATTTAAGATCCTAATAATGATACACATATTCAAAAGTGGCATAGTTTTGAAAAGTTAACTCCAATATATGGTGTAACTAGTTTATTATACACAAATACAATAGATGATCAAAATGGAATATCAAAATTTTAAGCACAACCTAAGAATTTAATTCTCTCTTATGAAAATGATTACATTGATGATTATGATCCTAATTACACATAAGATTGGTATGATCCCGATGATACAAGGTCTTCACATAGGCTTCTGCTTAATGAGATCCATGTCTTATAGTTGCATATCTCCCTTTTTACATACTATTTTGATTTTAATTTGTTGTTACTTATTCTATCCTAAATTTCAAGCATTGTTTTATCCATTGGCTTTATTTTCACATTGGAAACATTCCCTCTTATATTTTATATTAGATTAAAAAAATATAAATATAAATATTCTACAAATATTTTAAGATGCACTTTTTATGTATATCCAATTGATTCATATTGCATATCTATCATGATATGGCTTCCGTTGCATTTACATGATCATTTTTATCTATTCTTTCATTCTCTATGAGCACATACCATTGGGGGCATGCATATTTTTATCTCTATCAATTTGTGATACATTACTATGACTCTTTTACAAATACATTAGGGTTATATTATTTGACTTCCTTCTTACCACACTTTACTTTAGAATCTTGAATCATATTATTTGAATTCCTCTCATTTTATTCTATTTTTGAAGCCTTGATTTTTTACACTTTTCAAATATTTTAAGTTAAAATATAAAATAAAAAAATCATATATATGTAAAATATTGAAAATAAATAAAAAATTTAAAATCAAGGACCTTTAAGCATTTTTAAATGTTGACAGCTTACTTATTTACATGTGTTATTTATTTCATCTTAAGTAAATATCAAATTTCAATATGCATATACATAATGTTTTTCATTAGGTATGTGAGCATGATATAAGGCATACTATTACATAGTTTTTTGATGTTGGGGTTCCCTTATTTCCTAACACAATTATTATGTTTGGGGAATCTCTTCATTTTATATGAATTCTTTAATATGGTGTATCTATCCAAAACCTTTCTAAAATATAAAACTATATACTATACAAATGTTTTGTTAATCATTCATACTTTACATTATGTTACAATTATATATTATATTTTCACAAAAACATTGGTACATATGGTTGATATAGACATGTCTCATTTTATTTATGTATCTTTTTAAATTATTACTTTACTTCATGATAAGTTAAGACATGTTTTATAACTGTGTGTCCCTTGACCTTGTGTTTACAGCATATACATATTCTTACATATACGACATCATCACATCATTTCTCCATCAGCCTTGACCTTTTGTGTTTATGTGACATTTACATGTCCCTTGTAAATGGCCTTTGGGCCTTATGTGTGACATTATATACAAATTACATGGCATTGTGTGACATTTCTTGTATGTTCATTTCTTGTTACAATGGATCCATGATTCATATCAAGTATTACTTTTATTTTAATCCTAAGTCATGATACATATCATGCACATGCTTCTTATGTGCTTTCATTTTATATTTAATACTATGATGCATTATATTTCAAAGGTTCATATGTTATTATAAACACCCATTTTGTTATAATTACACACATTAATAGTCTTATTATATACATATACCTCTTTATTAATAATTCAACATCTAGTGATCAAATCTCTCATGGACCTCTTTGGTTCCATTTTATTTCACTTGATCTACCTAATCTTAAACCTGGGTTCTATTTTTATTTATCCTCATCTATTATATAAAAGAGATCCCCACTTTTTTCACTTTTTTTTTGTATCTTTTTATCCCCTAAACACTTGCATCTATCCTAGACACTAGCATCAACATTAGTGTCTAGGCTCAACAAAACTATCTAGTCTTATCTTTATATCTTTTTGTTGTACCTTTTATGTTGTAACATTTTTTTATCCCACTTGGCCCATCTTATGGTTGTATTTTTACATGTCACAAGTTTCTAATTAAAACTCAAAAGGTTCCTATATATACAAATGATATGGTCTAACTAATACACCTTCCAATTTGATAAGGAAACTCTATAATAATAAAGTACTATCTATTTCAATCTATCAAATTACAATAAAACACTATTTTAAATATCTAAATTAGTCAAAAGGTCAAATAAAATATTGCATCACTTATACCAAGGGCTACTAGGACAAATATAATATAATTTTACTATTAAAATTCCACACACATGCATAGGAGGGATTTCTACATGTGATTTTGAGGCCTTCTTAGGAGTATTGGTTGTTTGGTTAGCACTTAGAAATAGCGAGGTTGACAACATTAATTTGACTCACATTACTAACCCATTTTTACCAGGTTACAAGAGGTACAATAAAAAATAACTATGGTTTCTTATTATCTAGATATGGCACATAGGTGAGAATAATTTGAGACACACAATGATTACATATGGGGTAGTGAAGACCTAGTCTAAATTTGAGGTCACTTCTATGTATATCTCACTTAACACTAGCATTAGATGCCTAAATAAGTGTTGACATTACTATCTCAAATAAACACAACTATTGGAAGGTAAAAAATAGTCATAACATAGAATGAATGAAATAAATAATTCCAATATATCCCTATGATGAGTACTAACCACTACCATAATCAAGAACATAACAATAAATAACATACACTCTTTTTGTCCCTTAGTTAAATTGTACTTATTGTATAAATATTTAACATGCTAAGTTAGGGAAATATATATTATTTACTATATTTTAGTGTAAATATAAATGTTTTCATTCTTTTCAATCAACTTTATTTTCTTGGGTATTATCTAGTAAAACTCCAAAAGCACATAAAACATTTGGGAAACCCATCCTATGTTTATTGAACCAAAACCCTATTTTGTATATTAGGTTTTTTGCCTTCATTAAAATTTTATTTCATATTTATATATTTTATTTTAAGATATTATTTGTGATTATGTATGTTTAGTTTATAAATGTCAAATATTATTATTACTTTCTCTCTCCTAGATGTGTTTTGAAAAAAAAATCTAAATGACTCAACTCCTTATGGATTTCCTAATTTATGTCCATCCAAAATCTCCTCAACCAAAAAAGCCTCATCTATTTGATAATTGGTTTAAACCTAATGATCAATGTATTTCATATCAAGATATTATGGAACATCAAAAATGGTCTTAAACCCCTACATTTGCTTATAACTATGATAGTGAAATAATAAATGATGCAAATGCAAATCTAAATGACCAAGTTAGTGATAATGACATTTTTTCTTATAGATATAAATGTAATGACATTATTCTTGGCTAATTTGAACCTCATTCTCCTACTCCTTTCCTTTTCAATGATCAAGAGTCTCATGAACCAACAAAAATATAAAATGATACTATTACTAATGTTAAAAATCGAATTGTTGCAACTCCACCTTATTTGGTTATCTTAACAACCAAATGTGAGATTCACCCTTCTAATGTTAAAAAATTAAAGGATTTTTATTGTTCCTCCATCGTATCTCATAATTAAAAATTTGATGAAATCAAGTGCATGCCTACTTTTCCAAATAATACTAGTGTTGAAAATCCCATGTCTTCTTTTCATGATTCAAGTACACCTAGTCCAAGTTGTTCTTCCCCTCTAGTATGTAATAGTAGAAATACATTTCTTATCTCTAACAATTTATTTATTGAATGTAAAAATGAGGGTGCCAATAAATATCCTATGAAAACACTTACAAATTTTTCATTGTTTGGGGACACACGCAAAAGTTCAAATTCCATTTGATGTATCTCATTTAGAGGCTAAATAATATATGTAAAATAAACTCAAAAGTATTATTCCATTATCTCTTAATTTTATAAGTACAAATTAAAGTGATATTTTCATCCCCTCTCTCATGATATTGCAAATGAAGTGCCAAATGTCCCTTTTCTTCCCTCTCTAGTATTTTTGGCTAAATAAGAGAAAAAGTTTAGAAGTGAAATTACTTCAACAACTCTTATTGAATGTAAACAAATTCCAAGTGAAGTAACATCTTTTAATGACAATCGTATTAGCGTTTGTGATATCCAACATGATATACTTACCTCTTTAACCATGGGTGTTCCTTTACCAAATGTTACAAAACCATGTGATGATTCTCCTCTTAAGAGTGATAAACATCTTACCATCCCTATGTTTCATGTGAATGGTATTTTAAAACATCTAAATAAATTAAAACTCTCCTCATTTAATGTTATCTATTATGACTACCATGGGATATTTACAACAAAAATTCAACACTCTTAAGTTACATGTTTCTTCTCATGGGGATCTTTTTTAGGAGAATACATTACCAGAACAACCTATTGATTGATATGTATTTGAATATCCTTATCCACATGATTTTATCATGCTTTTTTCTCCTTATTTGATGGTATAGGGGACTGTTATAGTCATTTACACTAATATATACACTCATTTGGACATTTCACCAAAAATGGAAGCTTATTATTAAAATATTTCCATCACAGTTTGACAAAAGAGGCTCCTAATCAATTTTACATCCTTCTAGATGGTTCCTTATAAACTTTCAACAATATTTAAGTTGTTTTCCTATCATATTTTCATTGATTTACCTTACCTAAGTTAACATTGGAACATTTGAAAATATTGACCCAAAATGAGAATGAGTCTCTATAAGATTATGTTATTCGATTTAAGCACACTTTATATTCCTTAAACTATTCACCTTCATATTTGGAAGTAAAATTTATTTTTAGTAGAATTCTTCTCTCTCCACTTAGAGAGAGAATTTCAAAAAAAAATATTCATTCAAGACCTTACATTTGGATGTTCATAAATATACATGTGCTTTAATGAATACACAAACTCAGTTACCTATTTTTACATCAAAATCCAAACATGCTAAGACTCATTTTTCAAGGGAACCTAAATAAGTTATGAAGGATCATAAACCACTTCAAATATATTTTAAGAACCATTAGTACCTACAAAATCACGAATATTTAAAGTATAGAATAAAATAAAGGAACATGTTTTTAGAATACGTCCCACAATTAGAACAAATAACACCACAAGATGCCAGGCTCTTCAGGTTGATTACTACTGAGATGGACCACATGATATATTATGAACTTTATTGGATAAATGATTGATTAATTTCCCTCTTATTTCACATTACCCACTTAATATATTTGAGAAGATAAAAAGACACCACTTTGTCACTTATCATGGTATTAATGGTCTTTAAGATAATGAATGTCTTACCCTTGAGAAAAAGCTTACACAGTAGATGAGGGAATTATTGAATTTAAAAAATAAGCATATAGAACTCATTCACATAATTTCATAGAGGAATATCTAATAGGTTTAAGCCATCCCATGTGGATCCTTCTAAGGAAAAAATGGTTCATTGACCTTTACAGATGATAACCACTAGCAAAAGTCCTTCTCCTAGTGTGCTCTCTATTAGGACTTATCATTTCCACACTAAAACATTAGTTGGTCAAGTCTTTGATAGATGCATGTATGGATGGGGTGTAAATATTCATTAGATTTGGTTTCTTATGTAGGTATCTACAATTTCACCATTTATGCCTATAATTCTATCAACTTTGATTACAAAAACAAAATCAACAATAATTTTACCACACGATCATTATAGCAAAGCATTATTGCTTCTTATAGTGTTTCATTACATATGATGAGTAATTTCTTGTTCAAATCATATAGATAATTCATTAAATTAAAATATTTATTATAACTTTTACCATATCCATAAAATACACCATGGAAGTAAAATATAATTAAAAAACCATATAATGACCAATAGAGAATAAAGTAGTGAAAATATATTAGATACCAAATAAAATCCATGTGAATAAATGTCAGATACATATAAATTAATACAATGTTTTACAAAAAACCATATCAATCATAAGTCTATGGTATATCCCACTTGTATAATCCTCATCACTATCAAAATCCATAAACCTAGTACCTCTAAAGGTATATGCATAGGATTAAACTGTGTCCCCTATGCCCATGAAAGCATGTGCACTCTCTACTTAAAATCACGTAGTCACTGCATTGTCTCCTCATACTCTCATATGAAATAATCATAGTGCTAAATAATTTTATACATAATATCATTAGAACTATATTATGGGATGTCTTGTCTATCTATCTCTATACATAACTTCTTTCACTTTGTGGCTACAATAAGGTATGTTACCACAACTCTCATAATAGGATCAAAAAATTGTGCATGTACATAGATAATATCAAAAACTCTATAAATAAACTTGTCTCTAGATATGTCCATCAACACACTATGAGTAGGGTCTTGAATCACTAGATATACCATGGTCAACCACTCCTAGTTACCTATACACATTTGAGATAATACACCAATTAGTGATATATATACAATCCAATAATTTTATAATAAAATAAAATGTAAAAAATCAAAACTAAAATACTCACATGTGGCTCTAATAGATTCCTCATCAACTAGTGCTAGTCCTACTAGATCATCATCTCCTCCATCACCACCTATCTCTCCACCACCACCATGTACAATAGGAATGTCACTTAGAGCCTTAACTACAAAAGAAATAATAGAGGTCATCAATCCCCATCCCACCACTACAGATACCCATGAGTATAACCCACATCATCTCCTAATACTAGGTGAACCATGGGTTTTTATTCATTACTGAGGCATGGGGCTAAATCTATAGTAGTGGGTGTCGACCTATCATGTGGTTTGTGACCACTCCATATTATGTGATGCCATGGATATGGTACTGAAGGCATACCTTGTTCGATCCTAAATTTTCATATCATTTGATAATATTTGAATAACTCATAAACACCATGAAATTATTCAATCATCCACATACTAATATGAACTCTCTATAACTCATGACTATCCTCAAGCCACCCAATAAAAGTCTTATAAGGGTTACCACACAATCTGATCATGAGCAAGCCTATCCAAAGTAGTTTGGTATTCCATCATGGTATGAAACCTAAAATATGGGAATACCCACCACTAAACAAACCCTTGTGGGTGGTATCATCTAGGAAGGGGACCACCAACTAGTTACACTACTATGATATTCTCATATACCAAAACATGTAACAAATTTATCATGTTAATACCACCACCATGGCTCTCTAATGTAAATTTGTAGAGATATATATACAAGTGGGATAATACAATGTGAAACCAAGAATATTAAGTATTATACAACTCAATATGACAAACTATCTATATATATGAAAGTAAATCCCAAGTGTCCCACCCTCTACAGCTACAAATGATGCTAGCAATACATGAATAAACTTCCATAATTGAAAAACATCACCATTAATAATATTTTCAAAACAAATCATATTACTTGGATCTACCTCAAGATTCATCTACCTAGTAAAATATACATGGGATCATTGAATATATATTTTACTACCATGATTTTAAACTTAAACCCTTTCACCCCTTATCAGTAATTGAAATATCTGATATACATCCTCTAGGGTGATAGTCATCTCACTAGTAGTAAATTAGAATAAATATGTATCTAGGTTCCACCTCTATATTAAAGTGGAAAAGAGGATGAAATAGCATATAATATATCCCAAGTGGGCCACATCCATAATCATTATTGATTAATAAAAGACCAATCAATTGCATCTAAACCAAACTCTTCTAAAGTTGAATAGTGTTGGTTGTGTTAGAACTCTCGAATATGAACATCCTTCTACAACCAAGAAAGAAACAATAAAAACTCAATAGTGATCACATTTTATTATAAAAATATATAAATATCAATAAATTAAACACAAAATAAAAATATATTTGTGACAAATTCTAGAATCCATGTAGGATAGTTGTGTTAGAAATTAATGTCTATGTTGGACAAATACATCAAATAGTAATGTCTAGAAGTAAATAGTTACATCATCATCCTGATGCAAATGTCCAAGATGTCGATGAAATAATATGAAATCCTATGAAAATTAAAAAAAGGATAAAAATTTAAATTTTAAAAAAATTAAAATCACCAATAAATTATCAACAAACTACTTACTAGCTCAGAAAAATCCTAACCAACTACGACACTCTGGAGCATATCAAATCATAAAGGATGAGGATCTATTCCATGTGGAATTTTTATTTTATAGACTTGGAGATAAAAATTTTAAAAAAAAAATTAAAATTGTAAATGATTTAAAAATTCTATTCTAACCATATAATATACCACTTTGGTACAACTTCAAATGACCATATCTTGTGCCTCGATTATACAAATTTGAAACCACAAGTTAAATTGGGATCTAGATAATGTGTCCTTATATATTATACCAAAATTTTAAAAAAATTAAGTATTTATAAAAATAAATAAAAAATTTATATGCATATATCATGTGATATTCTAGATACTACCAAAATAATGTTAAAATTTCTTGGCTACAACATTACCAAAATATTACGAAGAAAATTTTCATTTATTATTTTATGAGGATACAAATATTAGGTACCATATTATATCCTAAAATAAGGGTTACATCTCAATAGGGTAATGTTTATAAACATGATCTATGTAATTGAAACACACTTGGCATAGTTCTTGGATGCAATGAGGGCATGCATTGGAAACATGTTCTCCACATTTATTTAGTATATGGTAATTATATTATTTTGTAGATTAAATGGGGGTATGTCATGTGTACATGGATTCCACACATTTATATTTTATATATTATAGTTGGGGCATGTTTTGAAAGCATGTTCTCCACACCTATTCACTATTCGACATCTCTAATTTATAGTGGGAACATGTTTTGTAAAACATGTCCTCCACATTGGTACTTATCCCAGTTTCAAATTCATTTATACATATTGGGGGCATGCTTTAGAATCATGTTCTCCACACTTATACAAATTTCCAAATTGGCAAAACATATATATTATATGATCCAGATTCATAGTTATGGAAAAATCATATACATTGGTACCATTTATTATACATATTTTCAGCATAAGACATATTTGAGGTACATATGGTATGGAACATGTGCCTAATATTGAAAAAACCCAAATCAAATTAAAAATTCTAAAAATTATATGTATTGATACGTGATGAATGGATACCTTGATTGATAATTTATGAAGTGTATTGATCCTTACCCATATACAATGATTGGTTCTTATTTTTTGGTGTGATTGGAGGGATTAAATAATACAATCTCATCAAGTTTTTTTGGGTGAGATTGATTACATCACTCATACTATACTAATATATACACATAAATTTCTTTTGAACTTGAGTTTTACTTGGTGGGAAATGATATTCTTGATGGATAAAGCACCACTCTTCCTATTCTTAGTTAGGGGCATTATTACCTCCCAACTCTCCTTACTTTAGGTAAAACATCACCATGTTGCAACACACTTTTACCACTCTTAGACTCGCTAATCTTCCTATCCAAAAGATAGATGAGGTTTCAAGTCCTCTAACTACTTCTCTAGTTTCTAGCACTCCAAACCCAATTACTACATGACACATACACAAGTGTACTCTATCCATGCTCTTTATTTATGTTTCTCTTTAGTATTGCTTATAAAAAGGTTATATACATTGATTTATCTTTTTTGGCATATGTCTAATTGTAGGTAATGATAAAAGATGAAATATTTAAGGAACAACTTGAGAAAAGACATGGTGTGTTGTCCACACCATGGTATGCATTTTATTTTCCTTTAAACTAGTAATTATCATTTTTATTGCATTACTAGATTAAAGGGGAGGAATTAGACACCCATTTTTATATAAGTACACATATTACTAGTCTTCTTGTATGTATATATCTCTTTACTAAGAATTAAACATTTAGTGATGTAGTTTCTCATTGACCTCTTTGGTTCCATCTTATTTCACTTGATTTATCTATCCCTTTGGCCTATGTGTGTAATATCCACATTTTTTATCTAGACCCTTAAGGAATCCTTATCCTATTCTTTTTTCTAATGGCTAAGGGTAGAGGAAGGAAAGGGGGTATTGTGTGCCACTTGTGAAGATTTAATAATATAAAACGTACTTTAAATTTCTAAATTTGAGTTGAGTTCTAAAAAATCACCTTATGTTTCTATTTCATTTAAGTGGTGGGGTTTATAGGTCTTGGATGCTTAAGGCCTAAAGTGAAATTAAAGAGGATTTTTCACTATTTGAAAAAATAAAGGTAACTCTTCCCTCCAATTTTGGATTCTACACTTGGATGAGTGGCTTATAAACGAAATTAAGGATTCATTTGAATATTATGCATTTTGGATATTATAATTATTGATCAAGTATGTCAAGCTTGGTTTCCACCTCTTGAATGGAAACCCTCAAGAAGTGTTTTAGGTTTTATGATAACAAACTCCATTCCTTATACTTGGGAAACTCTATTCAAGGGTTTTAAGTGATCTTAAAATTATATGCATTCATGTAATTGGATCTACAAAGGTGTTTTGAAACACCATCTAATTTTGTAAATTTGAATAAACCTAGGGTGTGGACTAAAATTATAGAAACTAAGGTTTTTAGAATTTTTAGTGGCCTTCCCATGGAAGGAAAATTTTGATATTATTTTTATTTGATATTAATTAATTTTGTTGTTAGTTTGAGCTCTTATTTGCATCATAATTACAAGTATTGAGGGAATTATGAATTTTTGAAGTTTCAACGTATTTCTAGGAAATAATAATTGTTTTGGGAAGTGATTTGTTTGTGAAATGATGATTGATAGGTTTATATATTGGGAAATTTGTGTTGGAGTGGTTTTTTAGGGTTTTTAGGCTCATTCAATTCCTTAGAATATTCAAAATTTATTTTCATAATTTTATCACTTGGGTGACTTGTTTAGCAAGCTTCACGAGGTGTTTCAGTGAGAGAAAATCAGGGAATAAATTCTAGATTTATTTATTCTATTTTTATTGGGTGTGGTAAACCTCTTGGGGATTTTTTTGAGATATTTTAAATATACAAATTACAACTATACTTTAAAATAAAATTCAAAATATTTTTCTGAAGTATTTTCAGCATTTCATCATATTATTGGACTCCAAAAAGATAATTAATATTATAAATAATTTTCAACTTCATGTGGATTTATTTTGATGTTATTTAGGTTGAATATCATAAAATTTTATAGCTAGTTTTTGGTTGGTTATAGATTTTAGAATTCATATTGGTGTTTGGTTTGGTTAGGATTTATTAAAAAACCCTCCTTTTTTGGTTGTCAACCCAATTTAGGAACATTATAGTGTGTTATTTTGTTTATCTTCATCTAGTATATAGTATATAACCCCACCTATTATGTTTGTTTTATTTATGTTTTTATCCCCTAGACACCTGTGCCCATATTAGGCACTAGAAATGATGTTAGTGTTGAAGCTCAATGCAACTATCTAATCTTAACCTTTTATCATTTTGTCATACCTTTCATGTTGTAACCATTTTTTTATACCTCTTGGCCCATCTTATGGTCATATTTTCACATGTAAAAATTCAAAAGGTTATTATATATAAAAATGTTATGGTCTAATTAATACACCTTCCAATTTTATAAGGCAACTCTGTGATAAGAAAGAATAGTATATTTCAAGCTATCAAATTGCACTATGACACTATTTTAAATATTTGAAACATTTAAAAGGTTAAATGTAATATTTCATCACTTTTACCAATGGTTAATAAGAGAAAGATCATATATTCATAATGTTACAATTCCACAGACATGCATAGGAGGGAAAACTGCATACGAGTCTGAGGCCCTCCTATAAGTATAGGCTATGTAGGTAATACTTAGAAACATCAAGGTTGTTAAGGCTAGCTTGAAACATGTTAATAAACCATTTTTACCAAGATTTAAGAGGTAAAATGTAAAATAACTAGGGCTACTTATTATCTAGATCTATCACATAGGTGAACATAAGTTGAGACATAGAATGACTACACATGAGGCAACACAAATTAGGTTTGAATTTGAGGTCACTCTTTATTATATCTATCATTGGACACTATAATCATATGTGGACATAAGAATTTATGTTAGTATCCTAGATTGATGCAATTGTCATAAGATCAAAAATAGTCAAAAAATTGAATGAACAAAATCCATATCTCTAACACAATAATTTGATGACTCTTGACCACTACCACTATCCAAAATAGAACATTAAATAAGATAGACTCTATTTATCCCTTAGTTTATTTGTAATTATTATATTTATTTTTCATGCTATGTTAAGCAAATTTATATTATTAACTAAATGTTAGTGTAAATATGAATATTGTTATTCCTTTCAAATAACTTTTTTTGCCTAGGTATTATTTTTTAAAAATCCAAAAGAACATTAAATAGTTACTGCATGATTAAATATTTAATATATTAGATGATTTTATTTAGATATTAGTGAATTTAAATCTATGTCTCTCATCTCAAATGATGGGAATTGTAATGGGATTGTCTTGATAATTGAAGTCCTCATGAGAAACACAATTCATATTTATGATCATATCCATTTGTTATAATTGAAACATGGTTCATAATTTTCAATTTGTGTGGCCACATCACATGTATGTGTACTCATGATTATAGTTACTTAAATATAGATTCACATAAATTCTATGCATATGCATGGGCATGTAAAAAATAATTACAAGTTTCATGTTTCAAAAGTTACAAATTCAATTGGCATTCTACATCAATTTAATATAGATACAAGGGGCATGATATTCATTCATGTTCATGTTTCTACATGGAAATTTACAATTTCACATTTTAAAATTTTAAAAAGTTTGAAAGGTATAAAATTTTCAAATAGAATCTAGATACATCTGTAGTGGTGTGATCTATTTCATTTTGAAAGTGGGCCATGTTAGAGTCTAGTGACACTCAACATCTATGGTGAAATTTTTTCCATTTGTAGCAAGCCATATTTGGTGGTTCCACCACTTCAATTATTTTATATAGTACTCCACATTTATATGTGAGTTGGAGCATCCAATCTTTCCAACCAAAGGGTTTTCACTATTTTTCATATTAAAATTTGATCACTCTCAATTAACCATAAGTTCAACACTTTTAAAAATGCCTCAACAAGGGGAAACCATACATTTCCTATTTTAAGTCATAGGGAAATTATATTTCACAATCTTTTAGGTGTATTCTTTCCTTGCTCTCTTTTCAAATTTCAAATTTTCAAATTTTTAATTTTAAAATATGAATAATAACTACTTTAAGTGGTGTTGTTGTAGGTTTTTGCATTGATTCATCTTGAAAAATCAAGCATCACATCAAGATACAAAGTGTGTATACACACTTTGGTTCAATCCTTTTGATCTAGTATTTTTTGTTAATTTCATCACTATAATAAATTGGGTTAAAATTTAGACACTCAAATTTAATTCTTAAGTGTTTGACAATGTTTAATCTTGACATCCTTACCTTACTTGGTTCATTCATCATTCCATTATCTTGGAATCTCTATGAGGGCATTCACTATTCCGTTTATATCTTGAAATTACTAAAAACATCATTTAATCATCCCTATTATACTTATAAGTTATTATCATACAAATACTTATATTCTTTGTCCTTTTGGGACAAGATGACACTAGGTAGATAGGGTCATAATTAGGCCTTGACCACTATTGCACCCTTGTCCCCCATGCCGTAATGGTGAATTTTCAACTTTAATACATCTTATATTAACTCCCCTATACTTTTATCAAGTTTTATTAACAAAAATATTAAAAATATTCCTCTGTATAAGCACATTAAAATTCACACACGCACTCTAGAAGGGAGAAATACATCAACTTGAGGCCAATTTTGTCTATGTAGGAAAGACATATATTATGTGGTTTTTTCTAAGGATATCTTAGCTATTATAATTTCCTAATTCCCCCATTTGTATTTTATCTATATTTATTTTACTATATAGGATATAGGGTTTTGTTTTTATTTTTTTTCCACATCAAGTATACATATGTAGGTTATCAATAAATCCTCTCAAATAGTTATAGGTACTCATGCATAAAAATCAATTACATAGTCAATCATGTTACAACCATAATTAATAGACAAATCCAAAATGTACCCCTATCCACCTAGTATGTCCCTATCTATATACATCATATAATCATGTTTTTAGCTATGACACAGTTCATATGTACTTTCAACTAGTTTTTGCATCATAGATCTTCCTACACAGTCAACATAAATTAGATCTAATCTAGTTTTGCATACAAATTTATACAAATTTTAAATTTTGTATTTCACTATATTTCACATTTAGGTTGTGTCTATTTTGTAGTCTAAATAATTATTTCAATAGTTTAATGTTTATAGTATTTCATTGTTAAAATAAAGCTAAACATATAAATAAAATAATTCTTTCGTGCAATATGCATAGTTTTAACTCCCACATTAGTATCCCAACCCATAATTTTTTTATGAGTTTATTGAAAGATTAGTGACTAATAAAAATAATATAGAAAATTTACATTTTTTCATTTAAATAATATAATTTTAATTACATGAAATCATGACATCAAGTTACCAAGAAACAAAGGAAAATTTAGATTCTAAAAATGATCCTAGACATGAATGGAAATAGTTAGAAAGAAATGGTAATGGTAGGATATTAATGTCAAACATAAATTATGGTTATGGGGGATGAACAATTGTGGTAGGACATGAATGGTGAAGATAAAAATTTCACCCAAAAAATATGTTTCTATAGAATTATAACTCGAAACTTCACACAATGGTTCATATAGGTCTACACAGTTTAGATTTACATTTATAAATCCAAAATTCATTAAGATGTTATTGTTCCTCAAATTTTTTGTGTTATTTTCTTAGTTTAGTATGGTCTCATTTTATAATTGTTTTTTATAGTTATTATTAGTGGTTATGAGGTATGTTAAAGACTATTTTGGATTTTTATATTACTTATCATCATTGTGCAATTATTTTGGTTGATTGGGTGCATGTCAATTGAACATAATCCAATTTTAGATAAGATATTTTCCTAGTTTTTCT
Source organism: Torreya grandis (assembly GCA_037957365.1). Lineage (NCBI taxonomy): Eukaryota > Viridiplantae > Streptophyta > Pinopsida > Cupressales > Taxaceae > Torreya > Torreya grandis. The sequence continues at coordinate 420,282 of JARHVA010007027.1, forward strand.
AATATTTAGATTTTACCTTTCCTTTGATTTAACTAGGTGAAATATCCTTATGATTAACATGTTTCCATTAGATTGGTGTAACTCTTAATTTGATCAAGATCCATGGTTTTCTAATGACTAAAACCTACACCCCCTTTATTTTCATAAGGGTGTCTGATTAACTTGAAATCATCTATCAATATTAAATTATTCAGATTGAGAGTGGTGACCTAGTTTTACACATGGATTTATGTACACATTTAGTACACATGTCTCACTATTCCATTCATAGGCATAAAAAATTAATATAGTGGCCAAAAGGAAACATTTGGTCAGAGATAAATCATACATAGTTGGGTTCTAATGAAAGAAGGTTTTAGTTATAGTATTAAAAATAGGTTTTTTATTTTTCCATATATCTCATTATTTGAATTAATTTTTCAAATCTAACATGAGGAGACTCTTGCATAAGAATTAGACCAGTATCTTATTTTATTAGAAGATCTTTTAGGAATAAACATTAATTGAGTACCCCTAGGCCTCTAACACTCCATGATATAATCTACATTAGGAGTTAAGCATAAGTTGGGTATTTAATTGTAAGATTTTGTAGTGTCTACTTATCTAAGATACCATATTTGTATCATTAATTTTTTTTTTAATGATTCATGTTTTTATATGTTAATATTATCAATGGGCATCTTCCAAATAAATTTATTGGATGTTTTTGTTCCTAGATTTGGATTTTTTTAGGATGACTATAGATTCCTAATTTTGGTCTAGAGGTAGATTTAGATATTAGTTTACATTAATATAGGGTGCCTTTTTTTTTAAAAATATTAGTTCATATCAGGCTCTTATTAGTGAAATTTCCCTTTTTTGTCTTTGTTTGCTACCTCTACTATTTTTTTTTTCTCTTCCCTATTTTTCCTTATTCCCCTTATGTTTCCCAAGTTTCCCAAGAGTTTAATATTACACTCTTGGTTGACCAAGATCATATTAGAACACTTTTGGTCTAAGAAGAAGCATATTATTATGATCATATTCCCCTCATTTTTTGATTATTTAATCTTGCCTTGCTATTTATTTAGTATTTTTTCTTGTTTTATTGAATTTTTTGTCCTTCATGTGTTGGCTTACAGGCTAATAGGGTACATACGTAAAAATAAATACAAATGAATCATTATTTTGAAATCAATAGTTTCAATAAAAGGTCAACAATAACAAGCATAAGTCTAAAATTTGATTTTTAATACATAATTTCCATTGGAGTATTCATATTGCATAATTTATAATTGTTTCTTTAGTGAAAATTCATATAAGAATTAGGACCCACATAACATGCTTGCTTTTTTAACTACATATTGTATTAGTTTCTATATACATTAGTACTATTCATATTTATGTTGTAATGAATATAAATCTTGTATGACTCTTCAATGCATCAATCTCCCTCAGTGCATGTCCTAAGGATTACACCAAGAAATGGGTGGGGTTAGGTCATGGTAATTTTTTAGAGATTTTCACATATTATATAGTCATATTTACATAATGATTAGCCTAGAATCCTTGTGTTTCATATTGTATCATCACTATTGATATAATTTTTTTTTTTTGGTATTTTTATCCATGTATTGTATTGGCATTATGGATACATTTCTAAGTTTTATGTATTGTATAATGACTAATGATACATTTTTATGTCAATATATATAGTTACACTATATCATTTTGGATCCATACCATCAGCTTGGATTAATATTTTAATTTCTTGGTTTGCATATAAATAGGGATATTAAATATCATTTTCACCACACAAACAATACTCATATACTCTACATGTACTCACATTTTGACCCTTATTTATTATAAGGATGAATTATTGGATAGAGACTTTTTCTTGTTGAGTTTGAATCTTCCTCAAGGTCATTAAAGCTCAATAAGAGGAAGTTGAACTAGAGATATACCCCTTAGACTTTGTTGTCCCAAATTAAGGTAATTTAGGTATTAATCTTTCCATTTAAGTTCTTGACTTACAAACATATCTTTAAAAGTGTCACTAGATCTGAGGGGTTTATTAATCCACCAACAAGTCAACCCAAGGTAATTATCTTTATCCATAGTCTCTTTCCTTTTATTTACTTAGTAGATAGATGTGTTCTACTTATTTTTAGAGTATTATGTATGTTTTTTTTCACTTTAATCATATAGTTTTATTTAATGATTAATACTATCATATTATAGGATGCTTAGACCTAAAATTATAATTATATTTTATGTCTTCATCTCAACTACATTTGTCTAGATTACAACATCACCCAACCATTTAGAATTTTTATCTTGTTTTTTACCTTATTCACATCTTGGATCTAGGTTATCCTAGCATGTGGTTTTCTTATATCCTTGATACCTTTTTTGAAACTTTTTATTTACACCTATTTTGACCCCATATCCCATATCCTAGGTATAGGCTTCAGATACCCTTGATATTGAGTGTGGATTACTACCTACCAGATCCATGACTATTTATCTCCTTTGTCTATATCACATTAATATATTTTCATGTGTGTAGGCTCTTAGTTGTTCTTATACCTATATCCTAATATTTAGAGAGAAATAGGATTGTTACATTGATCATATTAGTATGCATACATTTGGGTGAAATTGATGTGAATTATATCCCAATACTAGTTGGACTATCTTAATGTTTCAAAATATCACCTACAAAATGTTTTTATTTGAAAATCATATCTTATAAAATCTAATATCCTTGATTTTTTGTGTTATCTTCACATCAATTTCACCATCATTATACATTATAGAGAACCCAATATTAATTATATCCCACCATTAGTTTGATCATATTCATGTTTTATTTTCCTTGCTTCTTAGTTTTATCTTCACATTAAATTCACCATCATTACACATTATGGTGAACCATACTTGAATCTTGTCCCACTACTTGTTTGATTATTTTCATCATTTTATTTTATTTTATTTTTCTATCTTCTTAACTTTTCCACAATTATATAATCATGTCTCCCCTTAGTTTCCTTTTAGCTAGCCTCAACCCATTTAAAATCCATATGTGTTTCTCAATTATACCTCTCATATCTTCCATTGAAAGCAACTCCTCATGGTGTAATTTCCTTAATACTCAATCTTGATCTATCCAATACAAATTCATTGATATATAAAATCTTGAATCTTGATGTTAATACTATTTATACTCCTTACATCCTTTAATCTTCTTAAATAAATTAACTCATAAATTCATCAAAAAATCTACATTAGTAGTTGGGACATCAAGTTATGTTTCGTATATCCACATAACATTCACAATCCTATTTCTACAACAATAACAAGCCCACCAATAATTCCCCCCAATAGTATAATAGAGTGTAATATGGTTCAAATTGATTCAGCTCCCAATCTAATATATCTTAATGAACTTATCAAAATATTTAAAATAACACCAATTATAGCCCAAACAATAATTCGAGTCTTAATATAATTCATCCATCTATTATGGTTATTGAGATAACCAAAAATGGTCACCCTTATAGCATCAATGTGGGAAATTCTCCTCCTAATATCCTTCCTCAAAAATATTCTAAAAATTCCTATAAAAATAATTCTTATGGTAGCTTCTAAGTCATTGCACACTTGGTGAAAAAAATGACCCTTATGCAAGCTTTCAATAAATCTCAATCACTATAAATGAAAAAACACTTTTTTTATATGGCCAATCAATCTCATAAATACATCTTAAACCAAAATAGAAAAAAATTCATTAGTCCTCCTCTTATCTATTCTAACTGAAATCTTATCCACAAACCTTTAATCCACAGTAAGATTCTTTAAAATATTGAAATCAAACCTGTATCTCCCTATTTTTTTCTATGGACATTAGAAATATCTCCCAAATAGTCAGATATGATGGGAATATTAATATTAAACTACATATTAAATCAACCTCTATAATGAGTGGATGAACACCAACACTCATGTGACTACCAAGATTCTAGACAAAACTTTAGAGATGCATAATAATGGTATAATCAACTCCAACCCACTATATTACATAACTAGAAGACTTAACCAATGTTCTAGTTAAATAAATACAACATAATGAACTTACCAAAAATAATCTTAGAAATTTCATTAATGCAAAAAATACCTAAAGAGCCTACCTATGATTTCATTAAGTGATGGAAATCCAACCATAACATGAGTGATGAAATATATTTAATATCTTTATTACCACTCTAAAATCCACTATTTAATACAAATTTATGAATTCTCCCCTAAAATTTTTCAAAAGGCTTTTGATAAAGATAAAATAGATGATTTTATTATGAGTAAATTTTAATTTTTTCATCGATCTAAAAAGACATCATTTTTAAACATCAACCGATGCAATCAATTCTAGTACATCTTAAAACAAGTCTTCATAATAATATAAATTGGGATATTCTAATCCAATCAATTAAAATCCTAAATCCCCTCCCTTAAGTTTTTAATAACTTATGAAGTTAATACCACCATATATATCTTTTATCCATACTTCCTCACCACCACAATGGTACAATCTTGATAACTATTTTTGGCTTCATGTTGATGTTGGTAATTCTCATGATACATGTCATAGACTCAAGAAACTTGATTATGATCTCATATGAGGAGAAACTTAAACCATAAATATATCTCTAAATAGTGCCATAAATAATATTTAAAAACATATAAAAATAAATATAACTAATCAATCTCATCAGGATAACCAATCTACACATCAATACCAAAATCATAAATCTCAAAATAAACCCCCTCCTATGTTTAAACCTAATATAAAACATTAAAATGAATTAATATGTACTATCAATGTTTATTATGACCATTACTATACCAACTCCCAATACATGCATGCAGTTAATGTTAACTACTATTGTAAGTTGACTCACAAAGATCTTGTTGCTAAACCTAATAATACATCTCTAGATGAAATGTTTTTTTAAGACACCAAAACTTATACCAATACACCACCTAGTGATGATTCCATTAAAACAACATAATCTCAATATAGTTCTAAAACTCCTACTACCATTAACTTTGAACTCAAAATTTCAAATCCACCTATATATTGTTATGCTCCTTAGCAAAAAATAATCATAATAGAACTTCGTAGATGATCTTAACACCATGTATTTCAAGATTCCCATAATGAATCTAATAATAACATCACCATATCATCAAAAATTTCTCATGAAATAATAATAAGATGGAGAGGAATCATTATTAATAATTTAAATTGAATTGTCTACTCAACCTTCCAAAGGTCTAGTACCTAAGGAAGTGAATACCATTGAAAGCATCTTTCATCCTCAATCTTGTAAGAAAATCTCCATAGAGTTTCCCCAAGATGATATGATCAATGATTAAATCATATTTTGAGTTGATGAACCACCTATATTTATTAGTATAATATTCAATGTTGTCTAAATAATGAAATTTATGGTGGAAAAGGTTCATTAATTAATCTTACTTCCTTATGGTTTAGCTAACAACTAGGATTTTACAAAAATAATCTTACGAAAATAATATTTACTTTCCCTAGATATGCCAAGACTAACAAAAAACCTCTTAGATTCATTTAGATCCCTCTTAATATTTGACCTAAAATAATATGCCCCAATTTTATGGTTATATATCATTCACTTTCTCATAGTCTCCTCTTAGGTTGTCCTTTGACTCATTACATGAGATATATCACTTCTTTCTATATCTAATGCATAAATTTTAATCATGATGGTAAATGTTACATGTATGAATTTTATCATAATTCATGGGATTTAAAATTACCCAATTCTAAATCCCAATAAATTATTTTTATTCTTCAATGCATCAATAATCCTCCTATACCTAAGTTTGACAACAAGAATCTTGATATACAAGTCACTCTTATTGATACTGATGGTGAAAAATCCTAATTAACTTTAAAATATTTTTAATAACACTAGAGTATCACCTTATATAGCTAAATAGATTTCTCCATCTCTTTTAGTATGATATTGGACCCTTCCCTTGTTTGAAGATGATAGTGAAACCCCACCAATATATATGTTAATTAAGTTTCCTATATAGAGTATGATTTTGAATGAGATGAGCTTAGGGTGGATAATATGTTAATTAAGTTTGCTTTAATGATAAATATATCATTAAAAATATATATGACAAAATATATTTTATTGACATGGTTGATACCATAAATGAAAAATTTAAGCCCCTCCCACATATCTAAAAATTACCCTATATGCCACAATTCTTGACGTGAGATAGCTTTACACAAAACATGACAAAAAAGGTAATCACTTTATTTATATTAATTTTAATATCAATCAAAACATTAAATCCAATCTTGCTATACCTCACATTTTGAATCATATTGTGATACCCATTCTTCTCATCATTCATATGTTCGGGGCATTTTATGGATACCATATTTCTCCTATTTTACCCTTTGGAGCATATTTTGAAACCCATTATTACCTTCATGGACACATTAGGGGCATATTACAAATCCTATCCTCATTATTCCTCAACCTTGTGAACATATCACCCTCACAATGAGATAATTATCAATAATATTGTACACATTAAAAACTAACAACTTCAACTTATATAAATATTAAAGCATCAACTAATAATTATGTTTGATATATGTTTATCATAGTTTCCTTCATGTACATAATTCATGCTATACATAGTTAGTATCTTTCTAGTATGATAATAGTTTCTTAGATGACATATTATAACCTTATATGTTGTAATTTATCTTTAAACTATATACACCTCTAGGTTTCTTATCATCATCCTTTAAGCTTGTTTTTAGTTCTTTGGTATCTATTCATTTTTATACCTCTAATTTTTTAGTTTGTGATTTTCATGGTAAGAAATTAATGAATAAGCCAAGCCATTCTCACAAACTCCCATCCTCTTTATTTTTTCCTTCAATCTCCCTTTCACCCCTTATTAAACCTCTTCATTTTATTCAACTATTACATGCCTTGTGGTTCTTTACTACCTTTTACAGTCATTTCATTTTGGTTTTATTAGACCTTTACTTCCCTTATGGTTCTTTGGAATATTTTACGGTCACTCCATTTTGGATTTATTCAACCATTGATTCTCTTGAAATTCCTTGGTATCTTTTATCATTATGACACCCTTTGAGTTTGAGTTTTGACATCTTATTACTATCATTTATACATGTCATAAAGTTAACATACATATATTTTTACTTATTGCCTTTTAAATTCATGATTTTTAGTGTAAAATCTTGGGGAATACAATGAAACCTTATTCAAAAATTCCCATCTATTTTATATCATTCTCCCACTCGAAACCATAGCTAGGTTTTTTCGTACAATGATAAGTAAATGGTTGAGAGTGGTGTTTTCTCACTTAAGATCAATTTTATTCTTATTTGGCACCACTATTTTTTTTATCTACATGTTCTCACTTAAATTTTACTCTATCTTATGATGTGGTTTCCAGAATGTCCATCATTATAACATATTCCTTTATACAATTTTTGAATTTTGCTAACCCAATATTTGTATGCTCATCTCTATATTTCATATTTTCCACCTCATTTTGAGCACACCAAGATCAATCTCAAGAATGAATTATATCCTAATGTGCAATCCCAAGAGCATCTAAATGTATTTATCTCAGGGTTATATTTTTTAGTTATAGGTGTAATATTTTTTGTGTTGTTCATCTTTATCACCATTTTTAATATTTTAAATATGTATGGATGAAAATAGAAGAATATAAAATATTAAAAATTCATAATATCAAAAAATAAAAATATTAAGAAATAAAATATCAAAATTCAAATCATACCAAAATACATGACAATATCACTAGCATGCCCACTATCCTAGTTTAAGCTCAAACTCCACAGTATGCCTCATGATATATCTAAGTTACATTAAGATTTTATTGGCCATTATACTAGGATATGATGTCTCATATATATACATATATATATATATATATATATATATATATATATATATATATATATATATATATAGACACACACACACACACACACACACACACACACACACACACACACACACACACACACACACACACACACACACACAAACACACACACACACACACACACACACACACACACACACACACACACACACACACACACACACACACACACACACATTCTCACAGAAATACACAATCTTTGAAATATACCAATAACTTTGTAAGGGTTTATAAGGAATGAGGAACAAATTATGTGAAATTAGGATCCTCTTATTTTTCATGCATTTAACATTCATGGATGGTTTTATACTTTACTAGCTCACCAGATCTTACACTTGTTAGGTGGGGATCTCTAGGTCCTTGGTGTCAAATAATATTAATCTTGAAAAATTGATTAGAGTATATTATTTTTGGTAAATACCATGTTTTTCCATGGTTATTCCCTCTTTTCCCTCCATCCGTTATTACCCCTTTAAAAAAAGTTTTTTTTCCCTAAATTACACCCATATTTTTTATTCCGTATTCTTCATTTCTTTCACACATTTTATCATTATGATTGAATTATAATTCAAAGGTTACCCTTTAAAATTCCCAATTTTGAATATAATTTGTATATTTGAGTTGTTTCGAGATTCCCCCTTAGTCATTGAACCCTTTTTCTACCTTTATTCCTAGTTATGTTTGGGATATTGAGTTTTCTATTCTCTTTTTAAGGCCCATAAAGTCCAATTTTTCCTTATATTATTTCATGTTTCGCCTTTTTGTTAGCCATCTACTCATGTTTCTAATTTTCATGCTTTACTTTACATCACCTTGTTATATTTTTTCATTTCCCATTCCTTAGTTATGATTTAACCTTTGTTATGGATCACTAGTTTTCCCTTGTAATTATATTATTCCTTGAATCTTTTAGTTCTAATTTATCCTTATCTTTCTCAGACTATCAAATTTTTCTAGTTTTACTATATTTTTTCTAAGATTTTTTTATTTACATCCATTTATTTATTAAAATGTATAAGAATGCATTAATTTCATTTCTTTTTTATAGTTGTGTCATTATGGTGTTTATATGTATTTTTTTCCATGACCAAGACTATGACATTCACATACATCATTTATGTTGAAGGTAGATCAGTTGATGTATATGTTACTTTCATTTATTAATTTATCAACATTATTCCAACATTTCCTTTGTGATTTTGTGTAACTATGTATTTTTCCAAAATCACCATCACATGTTACAATATTGTGACAAATGATAAGTTTTAGGTTGGGCATATTTATTAACTGGTATTTTTCATCTTTATATTTTATTGATTATCTCTCTTTTAGTACTCATTATTTCAGAAATATCCCTAAGTTCATGTCATATGGATCACACTGAGAAAGGGGTGGGGTTGGATTATGGTACCTTTTATATATTTTCACATACTATCTAATTTTACCTATATCACTATTAGCCCAACCTCCCCTAAGTATTTTTCACCTTTTCATTCTCCATTTCCTTATGTTCACTTTTACAACCTCCCTATATTTTATAGTATATCAGCATTATCAATATAATTCTTTCTCACTTTTTTATCCATGTATTGTGCTAACATTACTAATACAATTTTAATATTTTTTAACTATATAATAACTAATGATATAGTATTATGTTAGTTGATATAGTTATATTGTATCAACCCATATTGATACTATCAACATGGATTAACATTTGATTTCTAAGTTTGGATCAACATATATAAGGGTCATAAATATCATTTCAAACATACATAATACTCATTTTTTTTGTTTATTCTTGCTCCTCTACCCTTAATTATTATAAGGAAGAATTAGTGAATACAATATTATTATTATGGAGGTCACATTTTTATCAAGGTCACTGATTCTCAATATGAAGAAGTTAAATCAACTACCCCTTAGTCTTTAGATTTTTAGATGGACACCTAGGAGTCCATCCTTTCCATTTGAGGTATTCACCTATAAACATCTCTTGTAAAGTTACACTAAATCCATGGGGGGATATTGATTCACTAACAATTCAATCTCTAGTAAGTATCTCTATCCCTAATATTTTTTCTTTTAATTACTTAGTAGATATATATGTTTTTTTTTTTTTTATATTAGTATGTATGTTGTTGTCACTTTCCTCACTTGGGTTTCATTTATGCTTACTACTAACATATTATAGCCTGCTTAGGCCTATAAATACAATAATATTTTAGGTCCTCATCTATGGCTACTTTTTCCTAGATTGTTACTACAACCATCCATTTTGAATTTATAGCTTGTTTGGTAAATTTTATTCACATCTTGGATCTAGATTACACTAGCATGTGATTTTATCATATATTTGATACCTTTTTTTAATATATTTATTTAAACCATTGATATTATCTTAATACTAATTTATAACATGTATTTCATATATTATCCATAGGCTTTGAAATTCTCTACCCTCTATATTGAGTGTGGATTAGCATATACCTTATTCATGGCTATTTAAACCCCTTAATTAAATTTCCTCAATATATTTCCATGTGTGTAGGATTTGCAGGAGTAGGATTTTTCTTTTTTTCCATATTTATTTATTATGGTATTTTTTCCTCACTTGGATTTTTCTTACCTTCATGGATAATATTTCTTAGGTGTACTTGGAGTTACATTTTGAATAGATGAATATGAATTATTTCCCTTAAATGGCTATTTTGAATATGGGAGTTATTCTTATATTATTGGTTCTCTAACTAACTTTATTAGGGGAGCTACTCATGCACTCGTATTTGTATATCTCTCTTGGTGATCTATTATTCTATGGAATATTTTTTTTAGATTTTATCTTGTTTATGTAATATTCTCACGTATGTGATTTCATTTTCTTGTAGCTATTGTGTTGTGTACATGTTTGAATAATGATTGTAATAAACCTATGCATTCACTTGATCCAAATATCTTGGAATCCATTTTGATATGGTATCAAAGCTAATCTAGAATTTGATTGTCTAGTTTTTTTATTGTTTTTAGTTTCATTTGAAATCCCAAGATTTATTATTAGTAGATGAAATCTAGTTTTCACAATCCATTAGTGGATTTTTTCATCTTTTTTGGAGTCATTTTTTTAACATAATTGGTTTATTATCATCCATTACCATATTTTTTGTGGTTTATTTTTGGCTATGTGTTGTGTGTGCCTTGGTGAATTTTTCTAAAAAAAAACTTATGTGCTTCCATACAACCTCATCTCTAGTCTCCTATGTTTGGTATTAACATGTGATTAGCTTTAGCTAGTTCTGCATGTTTGAACCTAGTTTTGCATTTATTTCAAATGGCCCTTAGCTATAGCATTTTCACCTATTGAGACTAACCTCATTGCCAACTAGTCATAATTATCATTCCATGCATGTGAGTTAGTTAAAAAGTATCACAAAAGACTCTTATAGTTTCAAAGGCTTGAAATTTTCATCCAAAACAAGCTAATTATATTCAAGTTTGCCCTAATATTTTTTAGCATATTAAATTCCTTTTTTAGTAGCTTGATTTAACACAAGATCAAATAGGCTACTTTTATTTTAATCCACAAGTAATGCATTAGAGGATTGGTTAGGTTTATAATTGTTAGTGAATATTTTTTATTATTTTTATAAAACAATATATTATGGGCAATATTTAAAAAATAAAGTGTTATTCATTTTTCACTTGCTCACATTATACTTGCATAAATGGATGCATTATAAGTTTATTCTGATGTCTGCTTTTATTTATAAAATATTGTCTTTTGACTCATTGCACCGATTGATTAAGATGCACTATTGGTTGAATCTAACATATTTTTAGCATCTATTTGTAACATTTTGGTGGTTCACCATTTCATAGTTCAATGGGGGTGTATTGTGCCTTTTGGGTCACTCTTTGCCTTCTACTTGCACTTTCATTTCTACAACAACTTCAAATTACACTACTACTACAACTCAGTTATGCACTAATAGATTCAATTTCAATAAACCCACTAACTCCATTTAACTATCATGAATGGAAAATCAAGATGACAATCATTATAAAGAGTAAGGATTTGTATAGGATAACCATGGGTGATGAAACTAAAACTCACATAGATGTAGAGATAGTTAAGTGGTATAACCATAGTAATGAATCCTATGGGATATGATGTCTTTATATAACTCGTAATCTCTTATTTCACTTAGATCCTACCAAATCGCCTCATGGTGTATACACCATTCTAGGTAAACTATTTGGGGAGCAAGATGTGATGATAAGTCACAATCTTAAGAATGAACTCATTATCCAAAGTCCTTTCAAATTTGACACCCTTTAGGATTTCTTCATTAAGTTTAAGTCTTTGATATTGTATTGAAATAATGTGGGATAAAGAAATAATATGACTAACTTATTTTTTATATACTCTCTAAACTAGGTCTTGACTATTCAATATTTATCTTTGCTTTCTATTCCACTAATAGTGTTTTAGGTGATACATGAAAAATTAACTCTTTAGATTATTTCATCATTGACTTAACTAGGGATCAAGACAAGTTAATCCAAATAAGAACATTGAAGTCCACAAAACCTCAATCCCTAATTACTAGGAATGGGAAAGCAAATACTTCAAAAAAATAGAATAAGAATAATAATAAGGATCAAGATGATAACAAAGAATCAAAATCTACCAAAACTAACACTAAAGCCTCCTCTTCCAATTATAAACTTAAGAAAGAGAAGGTTAAATGTGCCTACTATAATAAATATGAGAATGCTAAACACAAGTACATGAAGAAGTAAATATATCACCTAACTCATTCCCTAAAGAAGAATACTATGGAAAAGGGCAATAGGAAATAGAAATAAAAGGGAAAGGATCTAGTAGTAGTTATAGATTCAACATCTTCATGGGTTATTGACTCAGTTTCTTCTCACTACATGAGATCTTCACTAGTTGAATTTTATTCCTTAAATCCTTGTAGTATGTCTTTTATTAGTTTGGGTGATAACAATTTTATACTAGTTACAAGGAGAGGATATATTGAAATAGAAAGAGGAACACTCAATAATGTTCTAAGTGTCATTTATCTTTAAACCAATCTCTTATCAGTATATCAAATCACTCATATTAGGAAAGGCATGAGGGTTGAGTTTTTACCATATTTAGTTATCATCAGGGAGTTACATGCTGATTCTATAGTGTTAGTGGACAAGGAAGATCACCAAATAATCTACACACCTTCTTAAATTTTACACCTAATTCTTCTTCGACTACATTATTGACTCATTAAGATGGAGTTAGTAAATTTTGCCATGATTGGTTTGGCCATCTTAACTACCTCTATCTTGAAAAACCTATCAAAAATGACATGGTCATAGGCTTACCTTGATTCCAATTATTTAAGGGACTTTTTGAGGGTTTCTCTCTTGGAAAGTATCTTGTAAAAATGTTACAAAGGCAAAGCTTATAGGGCTTCATAAGAATTGAATTTAGTACATTCTGATGTATCTAGGACTTTTCCCATTCTATCTTTTACAAGGGCTAAGTACATTCTCACTTTCATTGAAAATTTATCAAGATATACATGGGTCTACTTTCTTAATAAAAAATCTAAATTGTTTAAAGATTTTAAAGACTTCAAGGCACTTTTTGAGAAACAATCTAATAAATCCATCAAGGTTCTTCAAACTAACAATAGTTGTGAATATGTTAGCAACATATTTGATATTTTTTTTACCATAGAGGGGATTGACTTACAGTGGATAGTTACTTATATTCCTTGACATAATAGAGATACAAAATGAAATAATAGATCCTTGAAAGAGATGGTTATCTATATGATCACTCTAAGTTCTTGGCAGCTTAGTATTGGGCCAAAGCCAATAATTATTCTTGTTATATTTAGAACATGGTTCATCATAATGCATTTAAAGGCATAACACCCTTTTCAGCTTGGCATGGAAGGAAATATGATTTTCATCACCTTAGGGTTTTAGATTTCCAACTATGACACACATACCAAAGAATATACACAAAGCTATGGAACCTTAGTCTAAGCCTTGTATCTTTATAGGTTATCTATATAGTGTCAATGGGTACCACCTTATACATCCAACCACACATGAGTTGTTCATATAGATAAGTGTTGAATTTTAAGAGAGTATAAAAAACTCAACACTTGTAACTTATTCTCTTTCATTGGATTCACCTAAACTTGATGATTCTTCTTCCAACTTGGATCATCTAGAGTAGGTTCTTGAGCTAGTGTTTTCTTATTCTTCTTCCATATTTGATAGTGAGGGTATTGATGGGGAGTCTTCTATACCCAATTATAGTCATGTTATAGAGGATGAGGAGTTAACACCTAACTCACCCACATTTGGTCCCCTTTGGTCTAGACAAACACTTTAGAGTATACACACTTACGTAGGGGATCTAGAAGATGACAAAAGATACTTAAGAAGATTATCAGAGTGGTCCACATGATTTATTTTATTTAGTTTCATATCTAAAGACATTCTAAGAGGCTTCAAGAATACTTGAGTGGCATAAAAATATGTAGGAAGAATATTCTTCCTTGATCAAAACCACACTAGGGATTTGACTTCACTTTCTAAGGGAAGGAATATGGTTTGATGTAGGTTGGTATATCAAACCAAGTTTTTAGTATATGGGTCAGCCAATAAGTGTAAGGTGTGATTAACTACCAAGGGTTTTTCATAGGTAGCCAACATTGACTACTCATATACCTTTTCACCTATTAAAAATATAACTTTGATTAAACTCACACTAGATATATTTGTAACACATGGTTGGGATGTGCACTAGATGGATGTGAAGAGTGTATTTCTTCACAAAGACCTTAAGGAGGAGATCAACATGGAGAAACCACTTGGGTTTATTAAAAATTCATCATAAGTTTTAAAAATTATGAAATCTATATATGGCCTCAAATAGGCCCCTCAATCTTGGTATACTAAGATGGATTCCTTCCTTCTTACTTCAATTTCACCAAGTGTCATTTAGACCCCAATGTATAATTTTTATGATAGGATGATTATTTACTGATATCGATCCTTTATATTGATGATATTTTGATCATTAGGAGTTCATCATCATCTATTTTAGCATTAAATATAGATATACAAGATATATTTGACATGATAGACTTGGGTCTTCTACATTACTTCCTTAGCATTGAGATTGCATAGTCTGATTTAGGGATTTTACTTGCACAACCTAAGTATGCTCTTGATATTTTATCTCAGTTTCATATGGTTAATTTTAATACATCTATGACTCCCTTTCTATTAGGATTCAAATTTGAGGCTAATTACTTTACACATTTAGTTTATGTGACTAGATATCAATAGCTTGTTGGTAGCCTCATTTATTTGACTCATATGAGGCTCAATATTTCATATGTAGTAGGCATTGTTTCATGATTCATGTAGGATCCCCATGAGTTACACTAGAAAATAACCAAGTGGATACTCCACTAAATTTAGGGATATTATAGATTAAATATTGAGTACATATTTGGAATAGAGGTTGATTTGTTGGTTTTATAGATCATATTGGGTTGGTGATACTTAAAATTACATGTCCACATTTGGTTACATATTTTTCTTTGGGTTCTAATCCTATTAACTGATATAGTAAGAAGAAAAATGGTATTTATATATCATCTAATGAGGTAGAGTACATGGGATCTATTAATGTATCTGTCAAGTCTTTTGGCTTCATTAGATTCTACCTAAGTTTGACATTCCTTTTAGGTAGCCCACCATCATCTATTACGATAACTAGAGTACCATTAAGATACATAGGAATCTAATTCAGCACCATTAGACCAAACACATTAAGATTTACATGCATTTTATTCAAGAGCCTATTCATGGTTAGGTCATTGACTTGAGATTTTTATAGTCTTCAAAATAGGCTACAGATATCATTACCAAACCCTTCACTAAGAGCAAGTTTATTCATCTACAAGATCTTGGGGTATGGTCTAATTTAATAATAGCATCATCTTGGGTAGGGGTGTGGGTTCTATCCTCTTGAATTATTCTATGTCACTCTTTTGTGGGGAGATTTTATTATGGGTTTTCACCTTTCTCTACTTTATGGGAGATTGCTCTATACTAGATACCTAATTAGTCCTAGTTGCCAAGATCCATTTTTTTACAATGCTCACCCAAATTTTAGTTATGGGTGGGGGTGTTAGAGTAGGGGTTTTATTTTTTCCCATATTTATTTATTATGGTATTATTTATTTATATTTTTCCTAGTTTTTTGGATAAGTTTTCTTAGGTGTACTTAAAGTTACACTTTGACTAGATGAATAGGAAGTAATTCCCTTGATTGGATATTTTAGGTATAGGAGTTAATCTTTTATTATTGTCTCTCTAACCACCTTTGTTAGGGGAATTACTCATGCACTCCTATTTTTACATCTCTCTTGGTGGTCTATTATTATATGAAATATTGGTTTTGGATCTTATCTTATTTATGAGATATTCTCATGTATGTGATTTCATTTTATTGTAGTTATTATGTTGTTTACATTCTTGACTCATTCCTATCACAAACATGTGCATTCACTTGATCTAGAGACCTTAGCATCAAATTTGATAGGGTATAGTATGTTGTTATACATATATCATAATCTAGATAGATAAATAGGATAATTACATTAAACATCCTATCTTACATATAATTTCCAACATTTCCAAGGGCATGGGTCTAATTGATGTAGGCCAACCAATAGAATACCCCTTTTCAAGGTCTTGCAATTTTTTATGAGTTGATTAGGGTTTTAAGGAAGGAGAATAATTTTAATATTATGTGAACTAAATTATGAAAAAATAATCAAGTTTTATGATCCCAAAAGTAGAGGATTTTATAAATTACACAATTTCCAAGAGCATACTAGTTTGAACATGATCATGCTAGGAGAGTAGTTCTAGTCAAATTTTTAATGTTATCATTCTATTTAAAAATTTAATGATTTATGTCTACATTTATTCCTTGAATATGTTCCACTTATTTTCAACCTCAGACAGTCTAAATGTTTTCAAAAATTCATTATTTTTTAGTAGACTAGGGTTTCAAGGAAGGACAAGGATTTCTAAGTGATGTGTACTGAACTATGAAAAACTAAGTGAGGTTTTCATAATTTTAGAGTAAAGGATCATATTTATAAAAATTATTTCATTAAATTATAGTTTTTATGAGTGTACCATTCCACACTCAATTAGGCCAAAGATGTATCATTCCACTTGTGGTCAATTTTTTAAAAATATTATTTTTTTCTAGATTTTTGGGGTTATATTAACATTATTTCTTAGAATTATTTCCATTATTGTATTTATAAATTATTTGATTCCATATAATAAAGAAAATATTTGATATCTCCATAAAATATCTTAGTATTATTTTACTACACAAACTAAGATATCTTTGTATAAGATTAAAAAATAAAAAAATATTATATTCAAGAGACAAATTAAAGCATTAAGAATTTCAAATATATACAAAGAGATTATATATAGCAAAGAAAAAATATTTCACCCCTTTCCCTATTTTACACATAATAAAATCATATTATTGGCCTTATTAGAGGTGGCACCCTAATCCATAAGATTAAATGTTTATCCTTATCATATTCTAAGCCCTATAAAGTGTATCAAAGAACACTATAGAAACTCACCCAATTTAAAATAATGATAGGTGCACATTAAATGTTATAAAAAACTCCAAATTAAGTGAAAATTAGAAAGACCTATACATAATAAGAAGTCTTAAAATACTTTAAAACAATTCCAAAAAATAGGCATGGTGAGGTAACCATGTTTAATATAAATTGCAACTATAAAACCTAAATCATTTCATAGGGGTTCTCAAAAACCCAATAAAATAACATAAGTGATTGGATATGCTGAGATATGCCATAAGGATGGGGTGATCCATAGCTAAAGAAGGTAGTATAACATACAAGTAGAAAAAGAATGTATAAAGAGGATGGGTCAATCCATAATTAAATAAATTACACCAAGTGGGATGAAACCATCACTAAAGAAACATTAGGTGGGTTAATCCACCACTGAAGTAATATTCACTCTTATAGACACTCAAAATTAATAATTAAGTGCTTTAAATTGTTTTATATTGATATCCTTGAACTTATTTGGTCTACTTGACATTTTTTAACTTGAAATATCTATGATAGTATTCACTACTCTAAAAATTGTCTTGAAACCACTAAAAAATAATTTAGACAACCCATTATTAGAGGTATAAATCACTTGGGGGGTGAATTAGTGAGCCAAAATAATCCAAACTCAATTATAATATTTTAAAATACTTATTTGGATACCAAAATCATTCATGAATCATAAATAAGATTCATAGCAATGAAAAAAAGAGACAATACAAGATCAATCACATAACACAAGACATACATGGGAAACACTATGAAGAATAAAACCCACTAAAACTTGAAATTAGACTAATATCATATATTAAAAATATATAATTTAGACCGTATGAAAATAATCAAGGAAATATAACCCTATTTAGTGATACTTCAATCCCACAAGGTGCTGCCACACCTGTCTAGCTGAGCTATTGTAATCACTAGACCTTTAAGCAAGTTTTACCTTGCAAGGAGGCTATAAACACCTTAGATGTTGAGATACCATAAAAACATATATAAAACACTTCCACCTCTAAACTAATGTCAAAAACACCTGATGATAGACCTCAACTTATCTCTCTTCACCTTCACCCTCACTCAATCTGCAAGAGCATTATTTTTCCAATACAATTATGACCAATAGGGCATACAAATAGTCCTCAATTTATTTTTCCCTTCAACACATATTTAGGGAACTCTACCCATCCTCTCCAAAACACACACACAATCCTCTCTCCAATCGCTCATTAGAATCTTATTCACAAGTCTAAAACCCATCATCTTTGGTTCCACTATTTATAGAGTAATCTTTATAATCACTACCTTGGTCAGACATTAGGCATGTTATAACCCTTAATACATTTATATTATGAATACAAATCTCACTATATTATTCATAGGTCAACCATAGCATCTATGGGTCACATTTGAGGAACTACACCTATTAATAAGGCTTTTGTAGCCCTTATAGTTCTCATGTGAACCCATTCACTCCTTTAGCTCTCCCTCAAGAAAAATAGAGACACAAGAAAACTTTTAAATACATGGGTACACTCCTAATGTCCCCTTTAACATCCTCAAAATAACATAATCGGCTTATCTCACTTCTGTGTATGCTCAAACAACTCAAACAACTTAAATAAAGACCTTATACATAGGAATACCATTATCAAACATACGGTTAACTTTTTAAGCATTATTAATACTCAAGATAGATTGATCACACTTCCAAAATCCACATAGAACATCCTCATGGAGTCTAAAACATGATCCAATATCTAATTCATCATGAAACATTGATACAACATAAAAATAAGCTCAAACATCCTTCTTGCATCATTCACAAAACATAGTAGAACATACAATCAACTTTGGAGGACCATAACTATGTTTGTATTCACTTTCAAATATTCAATTACATATTTACAGATGCACCTTCAATTTTTATAAAACTTTTCTTTTTACTACATGTGAAAATTTATCTTTTATCAAAATTTATGGTTTAAAAACTAGACACTAGTCTCTCCTTCACAAATTCAAATATTCAAATGCAAATGGTCATAGTTAAACTTTGAACACTATGCTCGAATAGTTTGGACTCTAAAATCAAGGTCAATATCAAACCATCGATCTTGTTAAATATTTAATGCATAGACCACTAAACCAAATATTAAATATATATATCATTGGCCTCATCTCATGTCCATTTGAAATGTTGGCATAACGTACTAGATCAATCTCTATGGATCAACAAGGTCAATCATGATCAATGCTCATAATTGATCAAATTGTATGAATTCCCACTCACCATTGGATCATTATCCCATACCTTTTCTTAGATGTTAAACATCATGCAGTTATCCTCATCTTGATTCCTCCTAACTCCTTGGAGTAAATGTGCACCTTCAATCTTTCATGAGGTTTAACACTTTCAAAAATGAATAAGTATGGGGACCTTGTCTATATGCATGAGTAGCCATTTTTTCACCTCTATAACTTCTTCTACACTTTGGTGTAAGATCTCAAATTTGGACTAGATGATCTCCTTCCATAGGAGAATCCAACTATATGACCCACTTCTATAAAAATTCTTGTGCATGTAAATATACAATTTCATTAGCATGCCTTCTCATAAAATTCTATCACAGAGCTAACCATGTCCAAATCTACTTGAGAGGACAACTTTGATTACCCATAACTTTTGTCATGCTTTAGTGCATGATCTCAAATTTAGTGCGAATCATCTATGATTAAAACTAAACAAACCCATATGATCAAATTTTATTGACACATTCACATGTGAAAGAGATAAAACATTAAAAATTCTCACTTGGCTCTTCTTACCACACTACAAAATTGGATAAGTATGGGAAAACATAGTCAATCTACCTAGGATCCCAACTTTACATAAGTATATATTTTGCTGTGATACATTTCATGATCTATAAATTAGTGAAAATAAACTAGGTCCAAAACAAAATAAACCCATATGATCACATTATCTTGAAATTTACACATGTATGAGCTATTCCATCATCAACTTATTTACTTAGTTCTTTTTGGCCACATTACAAATCCAGCTCAATATGGGAATATAGTGAAATATGTCTTAGAAGACAACTTTGCACCCTCATATCTTTGACCATTCTTCATTGCATGACTTAAGATCTAGTGAATAAGAAATAGTTACTAATTTAATCACAACCATGTGACTATATTCCCTTGACTCCTTCCCATGTGGCAATGGTGATGTCATCAATATGCCTACTCAAATTTTCTGCCACTAGACCCAAAGTGTCTAAATAAAAACTATGATAAACTAGATGAATTCCACTTATGTACATAAGTTCTCAAAACATAGATAACATCTTATGGACCTTTTTTACATGATTCAATCACCATACACATCCTTGATCATATCTAGCTATGTCAATACTAAAGATCATTCAATCATACATAACACATATTAGAATAAGAACATTGCACACTTTGTCATTGTCACATAGACTATCAAGGAACTTCATCCTCTCACCAAGGAACCTCCATGACAATACCATGACATCACTATAACAACTCTCCAACAATCTCCCCCTTTGTCATTTATGTCAACACCCATCAATATAGCAATAAATAGCTCTCTTTTTATCTCTTCAAGCACTCCCACAACAAGAACTTTCTCCCCAACAAACCCCCTTTTACACAATGACAAAATGGGAACAATCTAATATTGAGGACCTAAAAATAATATCAAAATAGTAAAGGACCATATTATAAATATGATATAAATTCCCCATTACCTTGAGCCTACTTCTTGTCTTAACAACCTCCTCTTGCTTCATGCCAACACTCTGTTTAATCAAGCTCTAAAACTAATGAATAAAGAACACACAAGAACTAAAATATGATGTAACTCATTAGAAAACATCTAAGAGTGACTCCTAATAAATCTAAGTAATTACACCTTTTGAGTGTCTTCATATCTCCACACACCATGAAGAACCACCATGCAGGCCTACTAGCCTCCTTTCTCAAAACACTTCCATGACTACCAACTCTACATCTACACTATACAAAATAAGAAACATGCACTGATCAAACTTGAGAACATACATACAAACCTTGGGAGCAAGTCTTATGAACACCTTAATCAAATACCTTCTATTGAATCATAGAGAAAGAAAAGACATTCAAGATCTATCTTAAATACTCAAAATTATCTTTTGACAATGGTTTGGTCATAATATTTGCAAGCTGATCTTTTGTAAGCACATGCTCTAGCTTGACATAGTGATTAATCACTTTCTCTCTCAATAAATTATATCTAATAAGAATGTGTTTATTTTTTGATTGCATAATAAGATTCTTTGAGATACTAATTTCACTAGTATTGTCACAAAAAATAAGATAAGGTACATTTTGTCTTACCTTGTAATCCTTCAAAGTTTATTTCATGTACATGGCTTGTGTGCAATCAAAGGTAGATTTTTATACTTAGCTTTTATAGTTTATAGAGACACTAAGGCTTAATTATTTCTTATCAAAGACCCCAAACATTCTCCCATGAATAAAACCCCACCACTAGTTCTCCCCCTATCAACCACACAACTTGCCCAATCAACATTAGTATATGATTTAAAATAGAATTCGTTACTCCTAGGACAATAAGCCATAGCTTATGGTTCCTTTGAGATATATTAAGATCCTTTTGACTACTTTCAAGTGAGATTATCTAGGATTTTCTTGAAACCTTCCTACAAGACCTACTACTTACATGATCTTCAGCCTAGATGTAGGAAAGTATAAAAGAATTCCAATCATGGTTTCATATAAAGTTTAATCAACTTTTGGTGAGTCATCTAGTCTATTTATCTTGCATCTTATGATCATTGGAGTATCCATTGGCTTACAATCAATCATCTCAAACTTCCTTAGCATATATTTGATGTGTTTAGCTTTAGAAATGAAAATCCATACATCAAGTTGATTGATCTATAATCCTAAGAAGTAAGATAGTTCTCCCAACATTAAAATTTAGAACTCAATCTTTATAGTATCTACAAATTCTCTACTCAATTTATCATTATTAGATCCAAAAATTATGTCATCAACATATACAATAATGATCAATTAATGATTACCTTTTATATTAATGTACATATTAATATCAACTATCCCCCTTCTAAAACCTTGAATCAAAGTATACTTATCTATCCTATCATACCAAGCTCTAGGAGCTTATTTTAGACCATATAAAGCCTTCTTCAATTTACACATAAAATCTTGATTACTTGACATGAAGTATCCTTCAGGTAATTCAATGTAGACACCTTCTTCTAAGTTTTCATTTAGGAAAACATATTTCAAATCCATTTGATATAACTTAAAACCTTTGAAACATACATAAGCCAAAAAGAATATAATTTCTTCCATCCTTGACATATGAGCAAAAGTCTCATCAAAATCTATTCCTTCAACATGAGCATATCCTTTACATACCAGTCTATCCTTGTTTATTATGACTTCTCCTTTCTCATTCATCTTATTTTTCAAAATAAATTTAGTACCTATCACATTTTTATCTTTCTATCTAAGAACTAAGTTCCATGTTTTGTTCATTTATATTTGATAAATTTATTCATCAATATTTTAACTTTCATCCTTGCTAGCTTCCATACAAGTTTTGGGTTCAAGTCATGGATAACAGAGCTGAGTCCTGTCAATTTTGATTGATCAACATTATCCTTATAGTATGAAACCTTGCACCATAATTTCTAATAATTTGAGAGATTAGATGATCCTTATAACCTCTTCTATATGGAACTTTAGTATATTGTCTTTCTTCATCTTCTTCATCTTCATCATCTATTTTAATAGATAACTTATCATTATTTGAAACAACATTATTAGTTGAGTCACTTACCTAAAATTTGGGTTTCTTGACTCTACTTGTCTCATCTACTCTTGCATTTTAACTTTAAAAATCTTGTGAAGTCTCTTGTTGAAGCATCTATAGGTAGGAATGATAGAACAATATCCTAAGAAGATACCATCATCAGATCTTGAATCAAATTTTCCAATATTATCTTCATCTTTTTTTATGAAACACCTACTCCTAAACACTTTGAAACGTTTAAAATTATCCATTATAGTATTTCATAACTCATAAGGTGTCTTATTACCATTTACTTTAATTTGACATCTTTTAGGATGTACATAGAATTCTTAGCTACCTCTTCCTAATAGTCATCTAATATTTTTGCATCTTGAAGCATGACTCTACCCATGTTAACCATAGTCCTATTCTTTATTTAAACCACACCATTCTATTATGGTGTTCTAGTAGTAGAGTATTAACTTCTTATCCCATGTTCATCATATAAATCATCGAACTTATGAGACCAAAACTCACCTCCTCTATCTAATCTCACACACTTGACTTTTGAAGCTTTATCATTTTCCATGAGATCTTTAAATGACACAATTTTTTCAGAATTTTTTTATTTTTCTTTAAGAAATAATATCCAAGTCATCCTAGTAAAATCATTAATGAGAAGTATGAAGTAATTATTACCTTAAATACTTTGAGTTCTCATAGTTCCACATAGATTATTTTGGGTCAACTCTAATGTCTTTGTAGTGGATAATTCCTTGTTATTGTATGTTATCTTGGTTTTATTCCCATGAATGCATGCCTTGCAAAGAGAATGACAAATCTTAGAAATCTTGGTCATATACCTTACCAACCCCTTTGAACTGATCTCAAGTATATTATCAAAATTTATATGTCCAAGGCTTCTATGCAAAAGCCAACTTTCTTCCAAAAGACTCATGAAGCACTGCTCCTTCTAGGATTCATGGAGTACATACATGTTATTATCTATTTTATGACCCTTTACAACTAATCTATCATATTTTTCCTTTCTTACTTCACATACATCATCATGAAAACTTACAACATTTCCTTACTTACACATTTGGATTATACTTAAAATATTATGTTTCAAACCTTATACAATAAGACATTCTCAGTATTCATATGACCATTAACCAAACTTATAATACCTTTACTGACTATGTTAGTATACTTTTTGTCACCAAATCTAACTATACCTAGGTTGATCTTCTTTAGAGAGATAAACTTGCTCTTATCTCCTGCCATATGATTTGAGCATACACTATATATGAACCATCTCTTTTTCTCATCTTCTTGAGTATGCAAAGATAATTTAATAAATAATGACTCTTAATTTTATGATTTGCTTGGATTTTACTTATTTTCTTCTTTAGAATTGGTCTCCTTAAACCATTTGATAGTGTCAATGACATGCATATCCTTTTTCCAAAAGGCTCTATTTTATTTATTGGTTATGTTACCTTTTTGGTTATAGTTGTAACATATGAGATCCCTTGTGATCTCTAGATATAGAGCAAAATCCTTATATCTATGACCAAATTGATTTTAGAAGAATCAATACCCATTAAAGACTTTGTTGATGTTTGATGCTCTTTTCCTTTGACAATTAACTCTTAATGGATTTTCATTCTTGATATTTTTGATGGAGCTAAATTCCTTTTTGTCCTTGGATAAGAGCACATCTAAGTAAGTCAAGACCTTATTTTCACATTATTCCATACTTTGATTGAGACATGTATTCACCATGGCATGAATATTCTTCATAGTTGCTCTTAGATTTTGTACTACATTATTAACTTTTGGTAAATCAAAAATTTGATTGTCTTGAAGCTAAGCCATAAATTTTTTATCAACCATTTTACCTTTGATCACCTTTGAGTTGTTAATCCTTTACCAAAGGACTAGCTCTGATACCAATTTTTAGAGGTATAATCACTAAAAGGGTAGAGGGGTGAATCAGTTAGCCAAATAATCCAACTTCAATTCTAATGTTTACAAATACATAATAAGCTACCATAAGAATTCATAAAGCATAAACAACATTCATAGAAATGAATGAAAGATACAATACATGATCAATCACAAAACATAAGACATACATTGGAAACCCTCTTGGGGAATAAAACCCACTAAAACCTACAATTAGATTACTGGTCTATAATAAAAATATCCAATTTAGACCTGTTGTAATTTTTCAAGGAACTACAATCCCTATTTATTGAGACTCCAATCCCATAAGGTGCTACCACACTTGTCTAGATGAGTTACAAAAAAAACTAAACCTTTTAAAAAGGTTTTACCTTATAAGGAGGCTACAACCACCTTAGATGTTGATCTACCACAACAACACCTATAAGACACTTCTACCTATAAACTTATGTCAACAATACCTAATGATGAACCTCAGCTTATCTCTCTTCACCTTTGCTCGCACTCAATCTAATAAGAGAACTATTCTACCAATAAAATTATGACCAACAGGTCATACAAATAGTCCTCAATTTATTCTACTCTTCAACACATCCTAAAATCACTCTACTCCTCCAATATAAAAAACACACACAATCCTCTCTCCAATCCCTCCTTAGTCTCTCATTCACAAGTCTAGAACCCATCATCTTTGGTTCCACTATTTATATATAAATTTTGATAATCACTAAATTGGCCATCCATTAGGCATGTCTTAACCTTTAAGATATCTATCTTATAAAGATAAATCTCAATACATTCTTCATAGGTTGACCATAGCACCTATGGGTCACCCTTAAGGAACTACACCTTTTAATAAGGCTCTTATAGCCCTTATGGGTTTCATGTGAACCCATTCACTCCTTTATCTCTCCCTCAAGTAAAAAAAATACATAAG
Source organism: Torreya grandis (assembly GCA_037957365.1). Taxonomy (NCBI): domain Eukaryota; kingdom Viridiplantae; phylum Streptophyta; class Pinopsida; order Cupressales; family Taxaceae; genus Torreya; species Torreya grandis. Next base: position 446,812 of record JARHVA010007027.1, read on the forward strand.
ACTACTTTAAAATGCATGGGTCCACTCCTTATTTCCCCTTAGACATCCTCAAATGAACACAATCAACTTATCTCACTTCTGTGTACACTCAAACAACTCAAATAGAGACCTTATACATAAAAACACCATTACCAAACATACATTCAACTTCTGAAGCATTATTTATAATCAATATATATTGGTCACACTTCTAATATCCACATAGATAATTCTCATGTAGTCTAAAACACACTTCAATAGATAATTCATCGTGACACATCAATACAACATCAAAATAAGCTCAAACATCCTTCTTAGATCATTCATAAAACACAGTTGAACATATAGTCAACTTTAGAGGCCTATAAATATGCCTTTATTCACTTTCAAATATTTAAGTCCATCTTTCCAAATGTTCTTTAAAGTCCTCTACCACTTTGATTTTTATTGCATGAGCAAATTCATCTTCTATCAAAAGTTATGGTCTGAAATCCAGACATTGGTATTTACTTCACAAATTCAAATATTCAAATGCAAATGGTCATAGTTAAACTTTGAATACTGTGATCAAATATCATAGACTCACAACTTAGGATCTGTTGGGTGAATATTTTGTCAATCAGCTAACTGATCAGAAAAATAGGTCTCTTTAACCACAACATAGGGAAATTGGTCATCCAGATGTGCAGGTTTACTACATCAAAAGGGGACAAATCTCTCCTCTCATCAAGGGGAGGCTCCCTGTAAATATGTGGGAGCTATATATATATATATATATATATATATATATATATATATATATATATATATATATATATATATATATAAGTAGAAAATAACACTCAAGGGTAGGATAAACCATCCATCTCTCTTTTTTCAGAGATGATATTCACAAATCAAAGGATAAATCCTGATGGAATGATAGAAATTACTCCTCTTCTTTTAGATGTGTTGTTCAACAAACAAAAAGAACCTTTCAGGTGGTGACAAGTAACTGTAATAGGGTGTAGTATGAAATGTAGCACAAAGTTTCCACCTCAACTACCAAAGAGTGAAATACGAAGGACAATGAAGGCACAAAGTCATCTTAAGGTCCTTTACACAAAAATAGAATACGAAAGATAATGAGGGCACAAAGTCATCCCAAGATCTTTTACACAAGAATAGAAAGAAAACACACTAAAGGCAATTATTGGGGCACAAAGTCTCTCCATAATTGGCTTCAGGACACCTTTCTGATTATTTTCACTAATTTTACTTATTTAATTAAATGGACAAAAAATGTATTAAAGAAACAAACATAAGAACAATTTCCCCAACAACCAAGCTATTCCAGCACAAAGTCTAAAAATTCACTTATTTTCTTATTCAAATAACAAAATATGATCAACAATCTAAGTTCAAAGTCTCAGTAATGCCTTTCAATTTGGACAAAGTTTTATTTCTGATAACAGAGGGAGATATCTCAAAATAATAAGAGAGAGTCCAATATATAGTGCTCTAAAAAAGACTTGGGCATTTTGTTTCACAAAAATGGCTTACGATTTATTCAATGCCTTTAATGCATTTTAAATTCTATCCATGGGCTATGTTGGAATTGAGAATCAATTTTTAATATGGGTTGCTTGATGTGTTTCCTTATGTGTGCATAGTTGTTCACTTTACTTAATGCAGGAAAATAAACTTCGCCATTGAATGTTTGCATTATCCAATGTCTACCTAGTGTGCTATTTTACCTTCTAGAAACATATCCCATGTGTGGATATTTATGATCCTTCTTCATCATTCCCCCTTTCTTAGATGTATTTTCCCCTTTTTTGTGTGATCTGAGCTCTCGAGCTATCTCTTTAGCTAGTCATTGAATTTGTTCACAGGGTCTATGCTTAAGCCTACAAGGATTAATAGTTATTTCATTGTCACAAATTTGACGTATTCAATTCTTTCATTATTTGAAAGGCAACAGGTAGTTGGTTTCCCTAAATTTAATAGCTATAGGCCCATCATCCTCCTTAGCAAGTCCTTCATGTCTTTCCTATTTGCTTTGGCCACTTACCACTGATCTTAACAAGTGACACATGGTGCCTTCCACTATGAAATAGGCAAGGACATGTGGTAGCATCTGCTTAACTTATAGAGGCTTTGGGTGCCTTTTAAGAGTTCTATAGAAGATAACATGTGGCAACTTCTACTAAGCTTATAGAAACCCTATAGAAACATTTAGGACTCTTTTGGATTCACATAGATGATGACACGTGGTGTGTTCCACTCAAGTTTAGTCACTCACCTGAGACCCACCACAGTCCTCACTTAATAAAAGGAAGAAGCTATGGATGTTTCCACTTGTAAACCTCCATCAAGCTTTGTAGATGACATGTGTCATGTTCTACTACATTAAAAGTTACTAGAAACTATGTCTCGACAAATGACACTTGGCAGCTTTTGTTGTAACTTTATGAAGGACACATGGCACATTCCACTGCACTTTGAGGTTTGATCTTTCCCAAAGGGAATTTGCCCTTTGGGGTCTTGAGAAATAGTCTAATTTCCTTGGTGAGAGCCTCTTATAATGATACTTAACATTTAGGCAGTCTTGGGATGGCCTTTAGGCTTTAATTTTCTTGGTGGGCTTTTACTACTCTTTTCCTTCAAACAAAAAGTCTGAAGGAATTCCTTCAGACAATTTATCTAAAGGAAATCTTTCTTCGCTTTACCTTAGTCAATTTTCTATTGGGTTCTCTTTTGGTGGGATTTTGTCTTTACTTCAGGCTTATTTCTTTAGATAAAAGTCTGAAGGAATTCCTTCTGACATTTTGTCTGAAGGAAATGCCTTAACCATTTTGCCTTACTCAATTTTCCACATTATTTTCCCCAAAGAGAACTGTGGCCTCTACAAGGACTATTCAAGCCCAAAAATATCCCTTAAACTTTTGTAATGGTCCATCTGCTCCCCACCTACCCTCCACAAGGGTTGTTTGTCTTTGGTTCACTTTTCCAAAGGAATTCTCTTTATCTGCTTTTGCTCATTTCCCTCTACAAGGGAAATTGGCTTGGCTCACTACCCTCCACAAGGGCACTCAGTTTGGTCCAATGCCCTCTACAACGGCACATTTTTCTTTCGCTATGGGGCAGCCCCTTAAACCTATTGATTAAGCTAATCAATTAAACCAACTTTGGTTCAATGGTTCAATGGTTCAATCTTGTGTTTGAAGCCATCTTTTTGTCTAAGTCTTTTGATCACTTTGAACTGATTAAACCCATTAAATTGTTAAACCTATTGAAACTGGTTGGTTCAAGGTTCAATGGTTCAATAGTTCAATAGTTCAATCACTTTCTTGTGTTCCACTCATTCAGTTGACAGCTTGAACTAAATGCTTTGAACCAAACCGTGTTGAACCATATGTTTTTAACCTTTGAACCAGTTGAGCCATTGAACCAAAGTGGTTCAATGGTTCAACGATTCAATGGTTCAAGCCTTCTTCTCTTTGATAAGTTTTTTGAAGCCATTGAACCTTAAGGCAGTTGAACTTTGAACCTTGACCAATGTGCTTAACTCTTGCTGATGATGTTGAACCTTTAAACCCATTAAACCCATTGAACCAAAATGGTTCAAGGTTCAATAGTTTAATGGTTCAATGGTTAAAACACTGAATAGAAGCTTGTCGATGAACTCTTTTGGTTGAACTAAGGCATTAAACCAATCCTAAAAATGACTAAGTATTAGAAACTTGTTCTTTGATTGAACTTGCCTATAAAAGCCTTTAAACCTAATGCACCTATTAATTTCAAGCATTTTGAGTCCATAGAAACATATTTATAGAGTTCATAGATTTAAGCCTATAGAGTACATAGAAATGAGTCCATAGAACTGATAGAGTTCATAGAAATGAGTCTATAGATTCCTTCCTATGAATTTCGTAGAACTAAGTTTGTAGATTTAAGTCTAGAGAGTCCATAGATTCAAGCCTATAGAGTCTATAGAATTTTGAAAAAGATTTAAAAATGGATAATTTGATTGCTTAGAACAATTTTTGAGAAGGGGAGAGAGGATTTTCATCTGTTGGACCAAAATAGTTCAAATGTTGTCCCAAAAATGAATGAAATTTTTTGGGGACAATAGCTGGCTCCAGTTGGAGAACTTCCTTCAGTTGAAAACTTGGAATAGCTGAGGGGAGAAGAAACCAAAATCTCCGGTGCCTTAAAGAATGTCATTTGTCTATGTAGTCATTCTACCCAAAAAGAAAGGCTCTAAAAAATGAAAATGAACAACACAAAGTAGAAACAAAGACTATACAAATATACATATGTATAGGTGAACTTATTTAATACTTCAAGAGTTGAAGTGCTTCAGATGCTGCCCATTATAAGGCAGAGAAAAGAGCATGCCATCTTGATATTTCAACAAGAAGCTATTCTCACCATTGAATTGATGGATGATAAATGTGCCTCTCTAAATGGAATCAAATTTCCCATACATCCCCTTTGGTTCTCTCCTTTTATCCCACATCAGGACTTGATCTCCAACCTAGAAATCATAGTTTTTTGCCTTCTGGTTGAGGAGCTTCTTCACCAAACTTTGATGGGAAAAAATTTGGTCCACCACCATAGTTATCTACTCATCTAACTTAGTCAGGTACATGATCCTCTTATCAATGGAGCTTTCACATATCTGATCTTCAATTGCATTAGACAATTTTAATGCTGGCATTTCTAGGGTAATTGGTATCTCAACATTGAGTCCATAAATTATTTGAAAAGGAGACATAGCAATTACCCTATTTGGTGTAATTCTATCTTCCCACAAAGCATCAATTAATGCTTTATTCCATGTCCTTTGGTTGTCATCCACCAGCTTCTTGATGATAGTCATGAAGTTTTTGTTACTTGATTTAGCTTGTCCATTCCCTTGTGGAAAGTAATCAAAAAAATGAGAGAGGGTGATCCCATAGTAAAAACAAAACTGAGTAATCTCCTAGGAAGTGAAACAAGTTGCATTGTCTATGACAATATTCGTTGGGACCCTAAACCTAGAAATGATATTCTCCTTGAGGAAATTGCACTCTAATTTTAAAGTAGCATGCTTGGTTGGAATAGCTTCTACCCACTTGGTGAAGTAGTCAGTTGTTGTAAGCACATAACCATGTCTAGCACTTGACGATGGGTTTACAGCTCCAACAAAATCAATTCCCCATTACTAGAATGGTTCTTCTATAACCACTGGCTTGAGAGGTAGGGTAGTTAACTTGGGTCTCCCAACAAACTGTTAGCACAATTCACATTTTCTTACCCACTTATATGCATATTGGAAAAGAGTTGTCCAATAATACTTGGTCGTAGAATTTCATGGGTAGTCACAGGAGCAAAAAAATGTCCTCCACAAGATAGATTATGGAAATATTTCAAATTTTTGCTTTTTTGCTTCCTATCCACATAGGAAAGGAACACTCCATTAAGGCTCCTCTTATACAGGCCATTGTCCCAAAGGACAAAATTGGTAGCTTTCAACTTTATTGTCCTCCTTTCTTTGTAAGATGGGTGAGCAGGATACTCACCATAAGTAAGGAAATGAGCAATACCTAAATACCACTCATTTGTGGCAGAGACAAAGAGGACTATCGATATGTCTTCCACCTCTGCTTCTTTATGCTTTGTTTCTTCTGGTTTGTTATCCACAATTAATTAGCATATGCCTTTTCTCTATACTAGCTTTGTTGGCTTGATGACTAGATCAAACTCTTAGATCTTTGCAATCCAATTGACTCTTTTCATCCTAAACTCTTACTGAGTTAGTATAGATTTGACTATGGTATCAGGAACCAAGGTAGTAGTGTGAGAATTCAAGATGTAAAAGTGGAAATGCTTGACTGCCTTCACCACTACATAAGCATGCTTCTCCATGTTTGAGTACTTTAGCTCATGAGTTTTGAGAGGGAAGCTCATAAAATAAATTGGAGATTACATACCTTCTTTATTATATTAAACCAAAATTGCTGAAAGCATGTGTTCAAAAGCATAACTGTATATGGTGAACTCTTTGTTGTAGTCTGGACAAACTAGAATTGGGGCATGGGCAACAGCAGTCTTGATATCCTCAAATGCTAACTTGCCTTCTTTAGTCTAGTTGAAGGTGGCCTTTCCCTTCATCATGTTCAAAATATGATGAGTCTTCTCAGCAAACTCAAAATTGAATCTTCATAAAAAATTCACCTTTCCAAAGAAAAAATGAAAATCAATTTTACTTGTAGGCAAGGTATGCTCTTAGATAGACTTGACTCTATCTGAGTCAATATTTATGCCTCCTTTGGACACAATGTGTTCATGAAGTTTACCCTCTGTTACTCCAAAAACTAACTTCTTAGGGTCCAAGTAAATGCCATTCTGGTGGTAGCACTCTAACACTTGTTGCAAGTGGCATATATGATCTGGGTGATGCTTAGAAAAATGGTCAAGTCATCAAGATAAACTACAATGAACTTACCCATCTCATCTTTGAAAGTAAGGTCCATTTCTCTTTGAAAGGTGGCACCAACATTTATCAAGACAAAAGGCATCCTTCTATATACAAACGTACCGTAAGGTGTGGTGAAGGTAGTCTTGTGTTGGTCTACTTCACTAACTTCAACTTGATTGTATCTTGAGAAGTTGTCTAGCATTGATAACATCTCTAAGCCGGTCACTGTCTGGAGCACTTGATCCATGATGGGTAAAGGATAGTTATCCTTTAAAGATGACTAATTTAGATTCTTAACATCCACATAGATGTGAATTTTGCCATTTTTCTTCCTCACAGGGACTATGTTGGAAATCCATGTGGAATGATGGATTGGGAAAATTATCCTAGCATTCAAGATTTTTTTATCTCAAATAGAATAGTACCTAATATCTATAGATTATACTAGCAAGATTTTTATTTGTAAGGCACTGAACCATCTTTGAGAGGCATTTCATGGTGAATTTCTTCATGCCTGAGTGACTTTAGATCATCATAAGAGTACACATAAACATCCATGTAATGGTGAAGTAGGTCAGTAAATTTGAGTTTCTCCTTTAGAGTACAACACTTCCCAATGTTCATCATCTTGGAATTTTCCTTGGTACCCAAATTTATCTAATCAAACCCTCAGGAGGAGTTTGAATCCACTTGTTGCTGTTTGATGAACCTGTCATTCTTGTCAAATAGTTTCTCAAGAGAAACCAATCCTTTATGAATCTTATTCCATTTTAGCTACAATAATTCTTCACCTATGTCTAAATTCATTTCAGGAGCTGATTCAAGTCTTTGGAGCTTACTGCCTTCAAAATGAAGCTGTTCAAAAATTGTCTTTTTGTTCCAGAAAGGCTATGATTTGGTTGTCACCATTAAACACTTGCCAATGATTAACATTATTGGGCACACTTGGTCTAAATGCCAATTTGATAGTATACCTATTTCCTTTGAAGTCTAGATGAGGAACTAAGAGTGTTGTGTAAATAGCCAGTGTATCAACTTAGTCATTGAATTCCTTAGGTATGGTAGAGATGCTGAAAGTATCAAAGCTTTCAATTTAATCCTAGATTAGATTGTGGTAGTGGTGTAATCTCTCATTTTTGGTTTGATATAGGTTCTTTACCTGATAAACCACTAGTTCAACATCTCCTTTGACATAAAGGAGTTTGATGCCTTTATCTTGAGCAACCTTCAATCTAAGCAATAGAGATTCATACTTAGCTATGTTGTTGGTGTTGCTAAACTACAACTTGTATGAAGAAGGAAAAATATCTCCTTAAGGAGATATCAACACAATCATATCCCCTAAGCTGGTAGAATAATTATTGCCATTAAATTCTAAGATCCAAACATCATCAAAAAATGATATTTCCTTAGATTTCTCCTTACTTGGAAGGGGGAATTCTTTTGTGTTTATCTGTGCTCTCTCTCATCTTCTATTGTTCCATCTGAACCAATTTTCAAACTATCATTTTTAGATGTTTCATCATCTAAAACATGAGTATCCTCTATGGTCAAGAAGTAATTAACCATGTCTAAAGATTCAAATAAAATTTGAGCTTGTGGTGCTGATGTCTGAGTGACAACATATTTTTATTCCTTTTTAGGAAGTAGCCTCTACATGATGCCTTTGACAAGGGTCCTCACTTCAGATAGGTCCATGTTCAATTCTCCACCAACATCCTTGTAGAAATTTCATCTAAGAAGAATGTCGTATGAGGCTGGGATGTCAGCCACCAAGACTGTCATCTTGATTCTTTTGTCTGGGAATGTTGCAAATGCAAATTGGGCATCCTTGATTTGTCCTAGTAGAGGTACTTGTTTGTTCTCCATGGAGAAACATCTCCTAGAGGTTTTGGTTAGTGTGAGTCCAAGAGATTATGATACATTAACATGCATGACATTGTCAGATGCACCTGAGTCTATGATGTAATTACTCAATTTGTGACCACTTATCAATAGGGAAACATAGAAAGGCTCTATTTTCCCAAGGGCAATTGGAGGAGTAATGACAAGATTGTTTGGGATGGGCATGTTCTTTGGGGGATCATGAATTACCTTCCTAATCTCTTGTCTTACAAGGACAACTTTATTCTTCACACTCTAAAATAACCTATCTAACTGCTTAGGATTGGATTGCAAGAATTCAAATTTAGACATTTGAATTTTGGTCTTCTTGACACGGTCAATTATGTCAAATGACTAAAATAGACTAAGAACAGAGAATATGAGTTAATCCTTTTGGTTTTTGAGAGGGGGAGGACTAATCTGCAAAATTGAAGTAGAATGTGTAGATATGTTTGATGTACTTACATTTTTATTACTCACTGGGTCCATTAGCTAGAAAGGCAGAGAAGTTCCTCATTTAGAAATTGAAATTGCTGGTTGAGGTTGCTCCTCTGTCTTCTCCTTATCAGCTTGTTGGGCTGACTAGTTCTTGGATTGGGTGAATACAACATATGATCCATCAACTACTTCACCTTTACCTCTGGATTCATCCTTATAATTCAAGAAACCAATGTTGGAGTCGCCAGTTGACTCTTCTTGATCTTCTATAAGGAGATCAACATCATTTTCTTGGTTTAATTAAGGCTGGAAAGAGAAATTAGATTTTGTTTCAAGATATCCAACTGCTGAATTAGTTGGGGGTACTTCAATGGTAAGTTTCCCCTATGGGGGAGGAAGATGATTTGTCTGTCCTTGATTCCTTACAGCATTGCCTTGGTATGACTAATTAGAGAATGTCTTTCTTAGAATATCTATGTATGAAGAAGCTAAATATATCCCTTGCGCCATTTGCTTCTTGAGAGCTAGCAACTCATTTGCTATCTTTTACACCATTGGATCAGTGGTACTTGTAGATGGATATTAAAAAGATGAGGAAAATTTACCTTTGTTAGGATCTCTCCTTATCTTTCTTGTCAAGATAAGGTCATCTTCCTCCTCAGTGTCCAAATCCTAAGCTACAGCAAGGTCTATTTGGCTAGCACGTCTCAGCAAAAAACTTACTTTAGACAGTTGAGAGTTGATGAAGAAACATTTGAGATTCTTAGGTGTAGGCTAAGAAATTGTAGGAATCCTATTCCTCAGCTTGTCAAACTTGGCTATGAAATCCCTCATTGGTTCATGAGGCTCCTTCGTCATTTGTGTGAGTTGAGCCAATAGGGCATGCACATCTTCTACAGGCTTGAATCTAGCTTTAAATTTGGCTTTGAGAGTATTCCAATTAGTCACAGTCTAGGCCTACAGATGATAGAACTAGTCTGTAGTAGCACCTTGTAAAGTTTCCATGAACAACTTGATTGCTACATCCTCATACTGCACACCTATTAGGCCACAGTCTATGATGAAGGTTGCAATATGTTCATCAAGGTGAACTTTCTCATCACCATAGAACTTAGGGAAATCTTTCCTTGAGCTGCATGGTAGCTCATGTAGAGGTGGAGTTAAATTGAGTGGGCCAAAAGAGTTACCCCAAGGGCCTTGAACTACCATAATATGACTATGGAAAGGTGGAATAACAAATCTTAGAGGGGTAAATATTAACAAAGCTTTATTAATAATAGAAATGGAGGCTTTACCTGGTAATGGAGACTTGACTTTATCAGGAAGAAAGCTCTTGGTTTGTTAGAGGTGAGATGGTGAAGGAAACAAATCAAAATTACTTTGTTGTACCAAATCAAATATAGGGTCAACAATACCTTTATCCCTTTGGCTTCATGTATATCATGGATCTGCCAGATTGTAAAACAAAAATGGGAAAGAATTGGCCCTACTTCAGCTTGAAGCTTGAGACTTTAACTATGCCTTCTATCCCAATTGGCATGGAGGTGGAGGGAGATGGTAAGGATATAATGATAATGGGTAAGACACATAATGGAGTCACTAGAGTCTATAATGGACAAGGGTAGGGACTACTTCAATCTAAAACTTGAGGCTTGAGATTGCATGTAACATCCCTAGTGGATTCACCAAAAAATTGTTCGGTGAATATTTTGTCAATCAACTAATTGATGAGCAAAATAGGTCTCTTCAACCACAACATAGGGAAATTGGTCATCCAAATGTGTAGGTTTACTACATCAAAAGGGGACAAATCTCTCATCTCATTAAGGAGAAGTTCCCTGTAAATATGTGGGAGCTATATACTATATATATAAGTATAAAATAACACTCAAGGGTAGGATAAACCATCCATCTCTCTTTTTCAGAGATGATATCCACAAATCAAAAGATAAATCCTGATGGAATGACAAAAAGTACTCCTCTTCTTTTAGAAGTGTTGTTCAGCAGACAAAAGGAACCTTTAAGGTGGTGACAAGTAACTGTAACAGGGTGTAGTAACACAACAAGATGAAATGTAGCACAATATCTCCACCTCAACTACCAAAGAGTGAAATATGAAGGAAAATGAGGGCACAATGTCATCCCAAGTTCCTTTACGCAAAAATAGAATACAAAGGATAATGAGGGCACAAAGTCATCCCAAGATCTTTTACATAGGAATAGAAAGAAAACACACTAAAGGCAATTGTGGGGGTGCAAAGTCTCTCCAAAATTGGCTTTAGGACACCTTTCTAATTATTTCACTAATTCTACTTATTCAATTAAATGGACAAAAAATGTATTAAGGAAATAGACATAAGAACAATTTCCCCAACAACTAAGCTATTCCAGCACAAGGTCTAAAAAGTCACTTGTTTTCTTATTCAAATAATGAAATATGATCAACAATCTGAGCTCAAAGTCTTAGTAGTGCCTTTCAATTTGGGCAGAGTTTTGTTTTTGATAACAGAGGGAGATATCTCAAAACAATAAGGGAGGGTCTAATATATAGTGCTCCAAGAAAAACTTGGGCACTTTGTTTCACAAAAATGGCTTACAATGCATTCAATGCCTTTAGTGAATTTTAAATTCTGTACATGGGCTATGCTGGAATCAAGCATTAATTTTTAATATGGGCCACTTGATGTGTTTCCTTATGTGTGCACAATTGTTTGCTTTACTTAATGCAGCAAAATAGGCTGCGCCATTGAATGTCCACATTCTCTGATGTCCACCTAGTGGGCTATTTTACCTTCTAGAAACATATCCCATGCATGGATATTTCTAATCCTTCTTCATCATTCCCCCTTTCTTAGCTATATTTTCCTCTTTTCTGTGTGATTTGAGCTCTCAGGCTATCTCTTTTTCCAATCGCTAAATTTGTTCACAGGGTCTGTGCTTAAGCCTATAAAGATTAATAGTTATTTCATTGTTGTAAATTTGACGTGTTTGGGTCCATCATTATTTGAAATACAATGGCTAGTTGGTTTCCCTAAATTTGATGGCTGCATGCTTATCATCCTCAGCAATTCCTTCATGCCTTTCATGTTTGCTTTGGCCACTTTCCACTGATCTTAACAAGTGACACATGGCACCTTCTACTATGAAATAGGTGAGGACACATGGTAGAATTTTCTTAACTTATCGAGGCTTTGGGTGCCTTTTGAGAGTCCTACAGAAGATGACACGTGGTGGCTTTTGCTAAGCTCATAGAAACATTATAGAAACATTTAAGACTCTTTTGGATTCACATAGATAATGACACGTGGCACATTCCACTCGAGTTTAGCCACTCACTCAGGACCCACCACAGTCCTTACTCAATAAAAGGAAGAAGTTGTAGATGTTTCCATTTGGTGGCCTCTATCGAGCTTTGTAGATGACATGTGGCACGTTCCATTGCATTGAAAGTTACTAGAAACTATCCTAGTAAATGACACTTGGAAACTTCTACTATAGCTTTATGAGGGACACATGGTTCATTCTTCTACACTTTGAGGTTTGATCTTTCTCAGAGGGAACTTGCCCTTTGGGGTCTTGAGAAACAATCCACTTTCCTTGGTGAGAGCCTCCTGTAAGGGTACTTACCCTTTAGGTGGTCTTGGGATGGCCTTCGAGCTTTAATTTTCTCGATGAGCTTTTGCTGTTCTTTTCCTTTAGACAAAAAGTTTGAAGGAATTCCTTCAGACAATTTCTCTAAAGGAAATCTTCCTTCACTTTACCTTAGGTTATTTTTTGCTGGGTTCTCTTTCAGTGGGATTTTGTCTTTGCTTCAAGCTTATTTCTTCAGACAAAAGTCTGAAGGAATTCCTTCAAACATTTTGTCTGAACGAAATGCCTTAATCATTTTGCCTTAGTAGGTTTTTTGTGTTCTTTTCCTGAAAGAGAACTGTGCCCTCTATAAGGATTTTTCACACCCAAAAATATCCTTCAGACTTTTACAATGGTCCATTTGTTCCTTGCCTACCCTCCACAAGGGCTGTTTGTCTTCGGTTCACTTTTTTGAAGGAATTATCTTTGTCTACTTTTGCTCATTTCCCTCTACAAGGGCAATTGGATTGGTTCACTACCCTCCATAAGGGCTCTCAGTTTGGTTCACTACCCTCCACAAGGGCACTTTTTCCTTTGGCTTTTGGGTAGCCCCTTGAACCTACTGATTTAACCAACCGATTGAACCAACTTTGGTTTAATATTTTGATGGTTTAGTCTTGCATTTGAAGCCATCTTTTTGTCTAAGTCTTTTGATCACTTTGAACTGATTGAACCCATTAAACCATTAAACCCATTGAACTTGGTTGGTTCAAGGTTCAATGGTTCAATGGTTCAATCGCTTTCTTGTGTTCCACTCATTCACTTGACCGCTTGAACCAAATGCTTTAAACCATATGCTTTGAACCTTTTGAACCTTTAAACCTATTAAACCATTAAACCAAAGTGGTTCAATGGTTCAAGCCTTCTTCTCTTTGATAAGTGTTTTGAAGTCATTAAACCTTGAAGCGGTTAAACTTTGAACCTTGACAAATGGGCTTAAATCTTGCTGATGATATTGAACCTTTGAACACATTGAACCTATTGAACCAACATGGTTCAAGGTTTAACTGTTCAATGGTTCAATGGTTCAAAAACTGCATAGAAGCTTGCCAATGAACTCTTTTGGTTGAACCAAGGCATTGAACCAATCCTAAAAATAACTAAGTGTTGGAAACTTGTTCTTTGATTGAACTCACCTGTAGAAGCCTTTGAACCTATTGAACCAACTAATTTCAACCATTTTGAGTCCATAAAAACATATCTATAGAGTTCATAGATTTAAGCCTATAGAGTCTATAGAAATGAGTCCATAGAACTAGTGGAGTCTGTAGAAATGATTCTTTAGATTCCTTCCTATGAATTCCATAGAATTGAGTCCATAGATTTAATCCTGTAGAGTCTATAGATTCAATCCTATAGAGTCCATAAAATTTTGAAAAAGCTTTAAAAATGGATAATTTGAATGCCCAAAACAATTTTTCAAAAAGGGGAGAGAGGATTTTGGTCTATTAGACCAAAATAGTTCAAATGTTGTCCCAAAAATGAATGACATTTTTCAGGGACAACAAGGTCAATATCACACCATTGATCTTATCTAATTTTTAGTGTATAAACCACCAAACCAAATGTTAAACATCTATCATGTTGACCTCATCTCATGTCCTCTCAAAATGTTGAATTAATGCACTCCATTGATCTCTAAAGATTAGCAAGGTCAATAATAATCAACTCTCATAATTGATCAAATTGTATGAATTCCCACTCACCATTGGATCATTATCCTATACCTTTACTCATATGTTAAACATCATGCATCTATCCTCATCTCACTAGCTCTTAACTCCTTAGAGTAAATGTGCACCATCGATCTTGTTCAAACTTTAACACTTTTTCTAATGACCAAGTATGGGGACCCTATCAATATGCATGAGTAGCCATTTTTTCACCTTAATAACCTCTTTTGTGCTTTGATGTAGGATCTCAAATTTAGACTAGATGATCACTTTTCAAAGTAAAATCCAACCATGTGACCCACTACTCTTGTAACTTTCATGTGTGTGATTTATAATTCCATTAACATGCCTTCTCATAAACTTTTGTCACAAATCCAACCATGTCCAAATCTACTTGAGAGGCCAACTTTGATCATCCATAACTTTTGTTGTGCTTTCAATGCATGATATTAAATTTATCACAAATCATCTATGCTTAAAAATAAACAAACCCATATGATTATATTTTCTTGAAACACTCACAAGTGTAATATTTAACACCTTTAAAATGATCACTTAGCTCTTTCTACCACACTACAAAATTGGCTAAGTATGGGAAAACACATTTAATCTTCTTGGGAGACCAAATTTTCATAAACATATATTTTGATGCGCTACATTGCATAATCTAGAAATTAGCACAAATATATTATGTCCAAAATTAAATAAAACCATATGATCACCTTCTTCTAAAACATACACATGTGTGAGATGTTCCATCATTGACTTTCTTACTCAGTGCTTTCTAGCCACATTACAAATTTGTCTAAGTATGCAAAAACAATGAAATCTATCTTAGAGGCCAACTTTTTACCCTCATATATTTGACCATGCTTTGATGCATGAATTGATATTTGGCACATAAAAACTAGGGACTAATATGATCACAACCATATTACCAACTCACCTTGACTCCTTCCCATGTGGTAATGGTGATTTCATCAATCTACCTACTTAGATTTTCTACCACTAGACCCAAAGTGTCTAGATGAAAAATATGATCAACTAGATGAATTTCACTTGTGCACATAAGCTATCAAAGCATTGATAACATATTAGGGACCTCTTTTCTATGCTCTAATCACCATATGCATCCTTAACCCTCTCTAGCTATGTGAATATTGAAGATCAATCAACCATACATAAATCATACTAGAATAAGCACATTGCACACCTTATCATTGTCACATAGACTATCAAGGCACTTCATCCTCTCACCAAGGAACCTCTATGGCACCACCATGACATTACTATGACAGCTATCCAACACCCATCCCTAAATTTTTTTATAAGTTTTTGTCATCCTAGTTCTATTAGTCTATGTCCCTCTTGGATAAGACCAAACTAGGTTAGATAAGGATGCATTGTGGCCTTTTATTATATACTCCAATGCTAAATTTTTAAATTCATTACATTTCATCACACCCCTCTCTCAATTTTATCAAGGTTATTTACTATAAATATTCAAAATATTATACTATATAAGCACATCAAGGCTTCTGAAAATAGATCTACAAAACACTTGGATATTATACTATACATTAAGAAAAAGAGTACTATTTCTTCCAATTCCAATTATAAAGAATTATAATAGCTATAGGCCAAGAATAAATATATTTATTTCAAGAGATATTCTTTTTATTTTTTAGGTCCTCCACATATCATATCAGCATACTAATAATGTTCATAGACAAGCACATGCACCTATATCATAAAACTCATCACAAAATCAACTAGGACATAGATTTAGTCAATAGATAAGGTTGTAGTGAAACCTTGTTCCAACATAGATTACAATTATTTTTTTAGTTGGGACATAGTTCATAGGTATTTTAAGTTAGTTTCTAGTCATATCCATACTGTACAATTGGTAATAAATTAGATCTAGTTTAGTTTTCATATCTTGTGTCAATTTACTCTTTTTAGCTCACTTTTAATTATATAAATTTGGTGTTTTAAATTTTTATCAATATATTTTTGTAGATATAAATTATTTTTCAATATTTTATTTTATTAACATTTCATTGTTAAATAAAAAATAACATTAAACATTCTGGTGAATCCATATTTTATTTAGAACATTGTTTGTTATTTGCTTAATTTATGTGTGGTATAGGGTCTCATCTAAAAGTTTTATTTCACAAAAATTAAAAATTCTTGATTACTTAAACAAAAATATTTTGATTTTTTTCTCTTTTTTTTCTTGTTCTTTTTTTAAGAAACTATGTTCTTAAAGTTTTAAAAATAATTAGTGACTATCATTACGGGCTACATAGTGATCTATTTTACAAACATCATGGTCTGGGGAGTTATACCTAAATAATCATAGCCAATATATATAATTAAACATATAGTTTAGTTTTTAGGTACCTCACAATATATCAAAAAAATTTAGGGTTCATTATTAATACTATAGGAAGCCTCTTTCATTTGTTTCATTTGTGGTGCACTTGAGAAGATTGTATCACATAGGGAAGTTACTCTCACTATACCCTTATAAATAGGGTTACTAGGATATAGTCATATATTTTGTTCTGTATCTATTTATCTAAAACATTAGGATGACACTAATCAATGAATGATAAATTATATTTGAGATTCCACACAATCATTCAAACCCTTTCCTATATCACCCTTATACCTTGTTTTTTCTTTTATTGTATTCATAATGGGATCAATGAATAAATATTTATTTCATATTTTACATATCATTATACAGTTCATTGTTACATTTTGTATTTCTTTTTATCATTCTCTTCATTATGTTTTTCATGGATTTAATGTCAAATTAATATAAAATCTATACTAAACAATACCCAATATCATGGCCTTCTTATTTCATATGGCTACACTACCATATCATGTCATTATTTTTCTTCAATATATTTTTTCAAATTTGAAATGACTTGGAAACAAGATGAAGTTGTAGACACTATTTATAAATTATTTATCACCTAAATCTTATACACATGGAAAATATAGACCTTGGTTATCCCTCTTAGTTCTAAATCTTTCTCACTATCGAAAGTCTCATATCCATTATCTCTTTGTTTGACCAATGCTATTATAATGACCTAGGACTTATATCATGCTTAGAATTATTTAAACTTAATTCTTATCATCTTATAAAAAATTTGAACCTTTACCTATTTTCTAGTTTCTTAGACACTTATGTCATAGTCAAATGCCTACATAGACTCTAGTGTCTTATTCCAATGCAAAGATCCAGTGCCCTAAAGTCATCAAATTTGCAAATGAAACATATACCTATGGTCAGTGTAAGTGATTTAATGTGATATATTTCTAAAATGTGTGTGTGTGTGTGTGTGTGTGTGTGTGTGTGTGTGTGTGTGTGTGTGTGTGTGTGTGTGTGTGTGTGTGTGTGTGTGTGTGTGTGTGTGTGTGTGTGTGTGTGTGTGTGTGAGATCAACCCTCATTCATTCCTCACCTAACATAAATGTAGAAACTTATTATCTCTCATAAATCAAAATACCAAAAGCTTTGAATCATACATTCAAATGATCAAAACTTACCTATTTTATCCTATTTATATAGAAGTTATAGGGATAACACATCTATATGTCTTAACTACTTAAGGATAATTCTCATGTGTCTTATTTTGTAAGTTACAAACTAAGTCACTATTGTACTTTCTAAATATTTCATCTTTGTGGACACATAAACCAACACATTAGGGGATAAATACATTAGTCTAAGGCCCTTTACAGAGTAGTGGATATATAGGTAGCACCCACTGAACCACTAACCCATTTTTCCCATAGTCACTATGAATATGAAGAATTAGGGTTTTACTTTTTAATGAGTGATAGCCCATGATCTAGACCTCAACAAACTATCATGAAGATGACACAAAACATAGAATATCTTAGGTGCTCACATACAAATATATTAGGTATTCCATATAGGACACCTATGTCTAAGTTATACATATGTATCAATGTAATTATGTAAGGTCCATATAACCATCTAAGGCCATAGAGGTCATATTTTTAGAATACAACCACCAATCTAGAATCTATATCTAGTATATTTCTAATTTGTTTTATATCATATTCGAATGTTCATAGTAATTGTTGTTAATTATACCTACACCCTTATGAAGGTAATTTTAAGCCTTCATAGTCTATTAAAACATGGAAATAATCCTAGGTTATGGGTGACCTAATTAGTGGATTGAATCTATAGACTATAAGGGCTAGCTCTCTTTGGTGTATCAATTAGGACCTTTGCTCTATGGTATAAAATATCGAGAAAAGAGAGATAAAATTAAATGGAAATCCTATCTAATGATGGTGATACACCTAAATTTTTGGTTGATCTACTCAATTAGACCTCCTAAAAACACTAATTTAGATAAGAGAAAGTTTAAACTTTCAACTCCAATTAAGCAATATGCATAAGTATTTCATGAAAAGGTTCTATCTTGTGGTCAAAGCTTGAGGGAAATGATGGAATAGGCCTTATTAAAGGCAATAACTAGCCATTTGCATCCACTATAAACTTAGAAAAAATACAAACATAGAGCATTACTTGCATAATTTGACCAGCTAGTAACTAGGTAAGAATCAAGATTTGACGAGGAAGAAAACTCAATCACTTATGCAAATAAATGACAAAATACACTATACCAACTTTCAAGAAATTGAAAATAACAATCCTTCTATTAATCTAAAAAAATTTACAGCTTAATATTTGGTAGAATTTTGTCTTGCCAAAAGAGGGATCCAATTCAAGGCTAAAAATCCAACTTATATAGAAAAAATACACAATATCCAAGAGGTTAGCATTGAAAATAGAAGAATAAGAAGAAGAAGAAGAAGAAGAAGAAGAAGAAGAAGAAGAAGAAGACAACTCTTTCATTAGCCTAAGTCCAACTTCTATTATGCCAAGATAAAAAAGCCTTCTAAATTTGTCTTTTCTTGTCTTTTTTCTTACATGAAATTCCTTGGCATTGAAAATGGATGGTGAGCCTATTTTGGACTAATCTATTCCATACATGGAAAGCTATGCTAATCTCCAAATAAAGAACTCTGCTTGAACTGCTTGAAGCAAGAGAACAATCTCCTTTGCATGAAGTCAATGCAAATTTTGAACTTAGAATTCCATTTAAACTACTATAACATTGAAATCTTTGGAATTCATGAAAACTAAGGAGAATTGCGATCTTGACAAATAATCAACTAAAGCTTTGACCAACTTAAAATAGCCTTTCACTATTATGTTCTTCAAGCCTTTCATGAATTAAAGTCTCTATTCTAGAACTAAAGGTGTCATGTTTGAAATGTTTATACCTAGATGTGTCTAATCCTACTTAGACCACTTTACATGATATATAACATGATCATTGGTATTTTGAATTCTCTTGCTTTATCTAGCTTTTATTTTTGTGCATGTTCTTTATCTATTTATCTATGCTATTTCCTAAAAAAATTATTTTGGCTTCCTTGTTCATTATCTTTCATGTTCATTTCCTTTATCTTGTTCTTCATTCCTTTCCTTGGGTTTATTATTTTGGGCTTGTGTCCTTTCACTTTCTTGTAGACAAATTATCTGTGGGAATTGTCTCTCTCCCTCATTGTGTGACTTTCCCCTTATGATGTCTTTTGAAGCAATTCCTTCAAACAAAATGTCTAAAGGAATTCCTTTTAACCTTTTATCCCTACCCCTCAGATTAAAAAATGGTCCTTCAACTTTCTTGTTGTCCTTTAGAGAAATGAAATGAACTTTCTCAAAGGGAACATACCCTTCAAGAATTCTTAAATGACCCTTCAGAATTTGCTAATTGACCCTTCGGCCTCCCCAAAGACCCTTTAGAGTTTTATTTTTGAACTTTCTCAAAGGACACATACCCTTTAGGATTTTTCTAAAAATCCCTTTTCTATATATAATTTTTTTGAATCCTTTTCTTTTGTAAACTTTATATTAGAATTGCCCTTCAACATTTTAAAGTGTCGTCTTGGTATTTTTGACAATGACTTTCCCAAAGGGAACATACCCTTCAGGTTTCATTCTTATGAACTTTCCTGAAGGGAACATACCCTTTGGGTTTTTTTTAATTGTCCTATTCCATCAGATTAATATTTCCAAAATAATTATTTTGAACAATTTATCTGAAATAATTCTTTCAAACTATTGATTGAACCCTTCTTTTCCTTCAAACAAAATCTCTGAAGGATTAGTTGTACTTTTATTTCTATCCATTTTCTTGTGGACTTAATGTCTATGGGAATTTTTTCTTGGGATTTCCAAAACTACCCTTCTAACTTTTTCATCTGCCCCTTGGAATTTTTTAAATGGTCCACTCATCTTTAAAATTGCCTTTTGGCTTTCTTTGAAATGGACTTTCCTTCTCAAAGTGCCTCTCGGGTTTCTTTGTTTTAAACTTTCTTGAGGGTTTTTTACCCTTTCAGATTTGTTTAAAGGACCTCATTGAAGGATAAATACCCTTTTGGATTTTTTTTAAAGGACCACTTTAAATAGTTTAATGAAATGTGATTTTATTGAAGGGACTCTAACCCCTTGGAAAAATTGTAAATGTCATCCTTCCCTTTCAAATGGTCTTTCAAATTTTTGTGATGAACTCTCCCAAAGGGAACATACCCTTTGGGTTTTATATGAAATTTCCTTATTTTTTAGTCTATATACCCCTCAAAATTTTCAAATTACCCCTTTAGATTTCTTTTCATTAGTCCCATTTCCTTCATATAAAATGTCTGAAGGAATTGAATCTTCAGCTAGTGATTCTTCAGACAAAAAGTCTGATTGATTCAAACCCTTTATAACTTCAAAATGATCTTTTACCCTTTGTAGAACAATAAAATTATATTATCTTTAGAACCTTCTCCTTCAACTGCTTGAATAAACATCTATTATTTTCTTGTAGGGCAAAAAATTATCAACATTTTGGTGACTCAATTGGGAAGCATGCTTACTATGCTTGAGAACTCAAACCATAAATATGATATTGAAATCACAAAAACAATGGTAGACCTGGTCCATGATTGAAAATATTTTTTAACCAGAAATGAAGTAACCTTCATCCTCCAAAATAGAAGGGAAACACAAAATGGGAAATTTAACTAACAAAGCAAATGTGAAAAGTACTTATTAGAAAAAAATAGAATGGAACTATTGTACATGAACAACACTTGAAGGAAAGAAAAAAAAACTAACTATATGTACAAGGATCTTTGCTCCTTAGTAGCAATGTTTTAGATGTATCCCATTAACTAGGATTAAAAGCTCTTGGGCATCCATCTTTGCAAGTTGGAAGGTATTATGATATTTATAGTTGGAAATTGTGTATGGACCACTCTAAAGGGAATCAAAGTTTGTGTGCCTACTTGGTTTAGCTCTATCCTCATCCCACTTGAGGACCAAATCTCCTTCTTTGAAACTTTATGAAGAAGTTCCTTCATCAAAAGTTCTCTTTACCTATGCTTGATGAATCTCCATGGCTAGCATGGACTAATTTCTTATCTCTTCTAACTCCATAAGCTTAGCATACTTGATTTCCATGGGCTCATTTTCCAACAACTCAAGCTAATGCATTAGTTCCAAAGTGGGAAATTCAAGAGAAATAGGTAACCTCACTTCCTTACCAAATACTAGATTATATGGGGAGTTGGCTATTGATCTTTTTTAGGTGATATTATCAACCCATAGAGCTGACTTCAGTTTGAGATTCTGTAACCTTTGATTATCTTTAATAGTCCTTATTATGATCCTCAATAGGTTCTTATTTGTAGATTCATTAAGCCCATTACCTTGTGGATAATAGTTCAATAATGTGCTAAGATAAAATCCACATTGGACAGCCCATTGGATGATCCTAGATCCCACAAAAGCCATTACATAATCAGAAATAATAGTTAAAGGAAATCCAAACCTAGTAAGTAAACTTTCATAGAAATCAAGAACATTAGTTTCATTTTCTTCATTCAATGCCACAGCTGTAGTGGTGAGAATCCATTTATGCCCTAAACTTGAAGGAGGATTAATGAGGCCAATAAATTATAATCGCCATTGGATAAAGGGCTGATCTACCACAATTGGCTAAAAAGGTAAGGCTTCAATCTTGACTTTTCCTATAAACATAGCACATTAACTACACTTTCTAACCCATGCATGGAAATCACCAAATATACTAGGCCAATAGTACCCACCTCTCATGATCTTAAGTGATATAATTCTTGTAGAAAAGTGTCCTACACCATGCCCATCATGGAATTCTCTAAGGAATCTCTGAGTTTGACTTGGTTCTACACATCTTAGCAACATTCCATTGATATCTTTCTATCGAAGTTGTTGCCAGAATCTAGATAATGCGAGTGCAATGGAGACGTGATCACACAAGTTGAAGCTAGTACACACCACATAGATGCTAAAGCAATTTGAAAATAACATAAGAAGATAAATTTCACAAGACAAAATGGAGAAAACCAAAATCTGATTAACATGAGATGGCCAAAGTGAGGACTATAAATAGGAGAGTACGTAAGCAACTCCTCCACAAAAGGTGGACAAGGCACCCCAAGAATAGAATATAATTCCTCCATGAAAGGTGGTGAAAAGGTGCTAAGAATAGAGAATTAACTCCCATCAAGGGAGTTACTTATGACATTCTTATGACACCTATGACACAACTATGACACACACCTCCACATAAGCTAGCCTATCCCACAAATGTAGAAAAACTCCATGTATGCACAAGAAATACAATTTCCCTAATTAATAAATAGGGAAAAATAAAAAACCTACACTAATAACCCCCCATAAGCATAACATAGGTGGGCAGTGTGAAAGTATAAAATGGGTCTCTGCAACTAGGCATGATGAGGTACCCATGTACAAATGCAATCTCCCATAAGATAGAGAAAAAGAGAAAACTCATAGAAAAAACTCCTCCCCAAAAGAGACAAAAAAAATGAAGAGGCTAGAAGGCCACCCCTAAAGATGATGCTGCTACAGATGTAGATCACACCCCAAGAAGAGCTCATAGATGAATGAACTTGCTCTCAGTGAAAGGTTTGGTGAAGATGTCTACAACCTACTCTAAAGACTGGAAAAATATCAAGTCAATGACCTGACTATGAATAAGCTCATGAATGAAGTGCATGTGAATCTCTATGTGCTTGGTCCATTGGTGCTGAACTAGATTCCTACAAATCTGAATGGTACTCTAGTTGTCACAATAAATGATGGTGGGCTACCTAATAGGAATGCCAAATTTAGAAAGAATCCCTTGAAGCCAAATAGCCTCAGTAGCTACATTAACAACTCCCTTGTACTCTGTCTTTGTGGATGATATAGCAATAGCATTATATTTCTTGCTAGACCAACTGATAGGACTAGAACCTAGAGAGAAATTGTAACCAGAAGTGGACTTATGAGTTTGTGAATCACTAGCCCAGTCTGAATCTGTATATCCAACCAAGTCAACCTCTATGCCAAATCTGTAATGAATCATGTATCTATGTGAACCCTGTATATAATGAAAGATCTTTTTAGCTACTTTCCAATGTAGCTCATGAGGTTCTTGCATGAATCTAGAGACAAGTCCCACTATATATGATATGTCGGGCCTAGTGTGAGTCAAGTAGAAGAGACTACCAACAAGTTGTTGACACTGAGTGTCTTTAAAAATGGATAATTTGAATTCCTAAAACAATTTTTGAGAAGGGGAGAGAGGAATTTGGTCTATTGGACCAAAATAGTTCAAATGTTGTTGGAAAAATGAATGAAATTTTTTGGGGACAATAGCTAGCTCTAGTTGGGGAACTTCCTTCAGTTGAAAACTTGGAATAGCTGAGGGTAGTAGAAACTAAAATCTCTAGTGCCTTAATGTATGCCATTGGGATATGGAGTCATTCAACCCAAGAAGAAAGGCTCTAAAAAATGTAAATGAACAACACAAAGAAGAAACAAAGACTATACAAATATACATATGTATAGGTGAACTTATTTGCTACTTCAAGAGTTGAAATGCTTTAGATGTTGCCCATTGTAAGGCAAATAAAAGAGCATGTCATCTTGATTTTTCAACAAGAAGCTATTCTCACCATTGAGCTAATGGATAATAAATGGGCCTCTCCAAAGAGAATCAAATTTTCCATGCATCCCCTTTGGTTCTCTCCTTTTATCCCACATCAAGACTTAATCTCCAACCTAGAAATCATATTTTTTGCCTTTTGGTTGAGGAGCTTCTTCACCAGACATTGATGGGAAAAAATTTGGTCCACCACCATAGTTATCTACTCATCTAGCTTAGTCAGGTACATGATCATCTTATCAATGGATCTTTCATGTCTGATCTTTAATTGCCTTAGCCAATTTTAATGCTGACATTTCTAGGGTAATTGGTATCTCAGCATTGAGCACATAAATTAGTTGGAAAGGAGACATACAAATTGCCCTTTTTGGTGTAATTCTATCTTCCCACAAAGCATCAATTAATGCTTTATGCCATGTCCTTTGGTTGTCATCCACCAACTTCTTGATGATAGTCATCAAGTTCTTGTTACTTGATTCAACTTGTCTATTCCCTTGTGGAAAGTAATCAGAAGAATGAGAGAGGGTGATCCCATAGTAAAAATAGAACTGAGTAATCTCCTAAGAAGTGAAACAAGTTGCATTATCTATGACAGTCTTGGTTAGGACCCCAAACCTAGAAATGATATTCTCCTTGAGGAAATTGCACACTACTTCTGAAGTAACATGCTTGGTTGGGATAACTTCTGCCCACTTGGTGAAGTAGTCAGTTGATGTAAGGACATAATCATGTCCAACACTTGACGATGGGTTTACAACTCTAATAAAATCAATTCCCCATTGTTGAAATGGTTCTTCTATGACCACTAACTTGAGAGATAGGGTGGTTAACTTGGGTCTCCCAAAAAACTATTGGCACGATTCACATTTTCTTACCCACTTATGTGCATCTTGGAAAAGATTTGGCCAATAATACCTGGCTCATAGAATTTTATGGGCAGTCACAGGAGTAGAAAAATGTCCTCCACAAGATAGATTGTGAAAAGATTTCAAAATTTGGCTTTGTTGCTCCTTGTCCACATAGTAAAGGAACACTCCATCAAGGCTCCTCTTATATAGGTCATTGTCCCAAAGGACAAAATTGGTAGCTTTCAACTTGATTGTCTTCCTTTCTTTGTAAGATAGGCAAGAAAGATACTCATCATACGTAAAGAAATGAGCAATACCTAAATACCACTCATTTGTGGTGGAGATAAAGAGAACTATCAGTGTGTCTTCCACCTCTGCTTCTTCATGCTTTGTTTCTTTTGGTTTGTTATCTATAATTAATTAGCATATGCCTTTTCCCTGTACTAGCTTTGTTGGCTTGATGACTAGATCAAAGTCTTTGATCTTTACAATCCAATTGCCTCTTTTCATCCTAAAGTCTTTCTGAGTTAGTATAGATTTGACTGTGGTATCAGGAACCAAGGTAGTAGTGTGAGAATTCAAGATGTAGAAATGGAAATGCTTGACTTCCTTCACCAGTACATAAGCATGCTTCTCCATGTTTGAGTACTTTAGCTCATGAGTTTTGAGAGGGTAGCTCATAAAATAAATACGAGATTCCATACCTTATTTATTCTATTGAACCAAAATTTCTAAAAGCATGTGTTCAAAAGCATAACTGTATATGGTAAACTCTTTGTTGTAGTCTGGACAAACCAAAATTGGGGCATGGGCAATGGCAGTCTTGATATCCTCAAATGCTAACTTGCCTTCTTCAGTCTAGTTGAAGGTGGCCTTTCCCTTCATCATGTTCACAATATGATGAGTCTTCTCAGCAAACTTAGGATTGAATTTTCATAAAAAATCACCTTTCCAAAGAAAGAATGAACATCAATTTTACTTGTAGGCAAGGTAAGCTCTTAGATAGACTTGACTCTATCTAAAGAAATATTTATGTCTCCTTTGGACACAATGTGTTTGAGAAGTTTACCCTCTATTACTCCAAAAATTGAATTCTTGGGGTTCAAGTAAATGCCATTCTGGTGGCAGTGCTCTAGCACTTGTTGCAAGTGGCATATATGATCTGGGTGATGCTTAGAAAAAATGGTTTTTTAAAATTGTCCTATTCCATCAGATTAATATTTCCAAAATAATTATTTTGAACAATTTATCTGAAAGAATTCTTTCAAACTATTGACTAAACCCTTCTTTTCCTTCAAACAAAATCTCTAAAGGATTAGTTGTACTTTTCTTTCTATCCATTTTATTGTGGACTTAATGTCTTTGGGAATTTTTTCTTGGGATTTCCAAAATTACCCTTCTAACTTTTTCATCTACCTCTCGGGTTTCTTTATTTTAAACTTTCTTGAAGGTTTTTTACCCTTTCAGATTTTTTTAAAGGACCTTATTGAAGGATAAATACCCTTTTGGATTTTTTTAAAGGACCCCTTTAAATAGTTTAATGAAATATGATTTTATCGAAGGGACTCTAACCCCTTGGAAAATTTGTAAAGGTCTTCCTTCCCTTTCAAATGTTCTTTTAGATTTTTGTGATGAACTCTCCCAAAGGGAACATACCCTTTGGGTTTTATATGAAATTTCCTTATTTTGAAGTCTATATACCCCTCAAACTTTGAAAATGACCCCTTTAGGTTTATTTTGATCAGTGCCATTTCCTTCATATAAAATGTCTGAAGGAATTGAATCTTTAGCTAATGATTCTTCAGACAAAAAGTTTGAAAGATTCAAACCCTTTGTAACTTCAAAATGATCTTTTACCCTTTGTAAAACAATAAAATTATATTCTCTTTAGAATATTCTCCTTCAACTAATTGAATAAACATCTATTATTTTCCTGTAGGGCAAAAAATTGTCAACATTTTGGTGACTCAATTGGGAAGCATGCTTACTATGTTTGAGAACTCAGACCATAAATATGATATTTAAATCACAAAAACAATGGTAGACCTAGTCCATGATTGTAAATAATTTTTGACCAGACATGAAGTAACCTTCATCCTCCAAAATAGAATGGAAACACAAAATGGGAAATCTAACTAACAAAGAAAATGTGAAAACAAGTACTTATTAGAACAAAATAGAATGGAACTACTGTGCATGAACAACACTTAAAGGAAAGAAAAAAAATAATTGTGTACAAGGATCTTTTCTCCTTAGTAGGAATGTTTTAGATGTATCCCATTAACTGGGATTGGAAGCTCTTGGGCATCCATCTTTGCAAGTTGGAAGGCATTATGATATTTATAGTTGGAAATTGTGTATGGACCACTCCAAAGGGAATCAAAATTTGTGTGCCTTCCTGATTTAGCTCTATCCTCATCCCACTTGAGGACCATATCTCCTTCTTTGAAACTTTATAAAGAAGTTTCTTCATCAAAAGTTCTCTTTACCTATGCTTGATGAATCTCCATGGCTAGCATGGACTAATTTCTTATCTCTTCTAACTCCATAAGCTTAGCATACTTGATTTCCATGGGCTCATTTTCAACAACTCAAGCTGATGCATTAGTTCCAAAGAGGGAAATTCAACGGAAATAGGTAACCTCACTTCCTAACCATATACTAGATTATATGGAGAGTTGGCTATTTATCTTTTGTAGGTGATCTTATCTACCCATAGAGCTGACTTCAGTTTGAGATTCTGTGACCTTTGATTACCTTCAATAGTCCTTATTATGATCCTTAATAGGTTCTTATTTGTAGATTCATTAAGGCCATTGCCTTGTGGATAATAGTTCAATAATGTGTTGAGATAAAATCCATGTTGGATAGCCCATTGGCTGATCCTAGATCCCACAAAAGCCATTGCATAATCATAAATAATAGTTAAAGGAAATCCAAACCTAGTAAGCAAACATTCATAGAAATCAAGAACATTAATTTCATTTTCTTCTTTCAATGCCACTACTGTAGTGGTGAGAATGCATTTATGCCATAAACTTGAAGGAGGATTAATGAAGCCAATAAATTATAATCCCCATTGGATAAAGGGTTGATCTACCACAATTGGCTGAAAAGGTAAGGCTTCAAGTTTAGTTTTCCTATAAACATAGCACATTAATTACACTTTCTAACCCATGCATGGAAATCACCAAATATACTAGGCCAATAGTACCCAACTCTCATGATCTTAAGTGATATAATTATTGTAGAAAAGTGTCCTACACCATGCCTATAATGTAATTCTTGAAGCAATCTTTGAGTTTGGCTTGGTTCTACACATCTTAGCAACATTCCATTGATATCTTTCTATCAAAGTTATTGCCAAAATTTGGATAATGCAAGTGCAATGGAGACGTGATCACATGAGTTGAGGCAAGTGCACAACACATAGATGCTAAAGCAATTTGAAAATAACACAAGAAGATAAATTTCACTAGACAATGGAAAAAACTAAAATTTGATTAACATGAGATGGCCAAAGTGAGGATTACAAATAGGAGAGTACATAAGTAACTCCTCCACAAAAGGTGGACAAGGCACCCCAAGAATAGACTATAACTCCTCCATGAAAGGTGGTGACAAGGTGCTAGGAATAGAGAGTAACTCCCATCAAGGGAGTTACTTATGAAACCTATGACACAACTATGACATACACCTCCACATAAGCTAGCCTATCCCAGAAATATAGAAAAACTCTATGTATGCACAAGAATTACGATTTCCCTAATTAATAAATAGGGAAAAATAAAAACCTACACTAATACCCCCCCATAAGCATAGCTTAGGTGGGTAGTGTGGAAATATAAGATAGAGAAAAAGAGAAAACTCGTAGGGAAAAACTCCTCCCCAAAAGAGAGACATAAAAGAAATGAAGAGGCTAGAAGGCCCCCCTGAAGATGATGCTACTATAGATGTAGATCACACCCCAAGAAGAGCTCGTAGATGAATGAACTTGCTCTCAGTGAAAGGTTTGGTGAAGATGTCTGAAACCTACTCTAAAGACTGTCAAAATATCAAGTCAATGACCTGACTATGAATAAGCTCCTAAATGAAGTGCATTTGAATCCCTATGTGCTTGGTCCATTGGTGTTGAACCAAATTCCTTCAAATCTGAATGGTACTCTGGTTGTCAAAATAAATGATGGTGGGCTACCTAATAGGAATGCCAAATTCAAAAAGAATCCTTTAAAGCCAAATAGCCTCAGTAGCTACATTAACAGCTCCCCTATACTCTGCCTCTATTGATGATATAGCAATAGCATTCTATTTCTTGTTAGACCAACTGATAGGACCAGCACCTAGAGAGAAACTGTAACTAGAAGTGGACTTGTGAGTTTGTGAATCACTAGCCTTGTTTGAATTTGTATATCTAACCAAGTCAACCTCTATGCCAAATGTGTAATGAATCATGTATCTATGTGAACTCTATATATAATGAAATATCCTCTTAGCTACTTTCCAATGTAGGTCATGAGGTTCCTACATGAATCTAGAGACAAGTCCCACTATATATGATATGTCAGGACTAATGTGAGTCAAGTAGATGATACTACCAACAAGTTGTTGATATCGAGTGGCATCAACCAATGGTGAATAACAATCAGCCTCAAGCTTGACTCCTGATAGAAAGGGAGTCAGAGATGGCTTGCAATCAACCATGTGAAATCGAGACAATAAATCAAGAGCATACTTAGGATGTGCAAGAGAAATCCCTGAATCTAACTGTGAGATCTTAATGCCAAGGAAGTAGTGCAACAAACCCAAGTCTATCATGTCAAATCTATCTTGAAGAGATGCCTTCACCACTGCAATAGCCAATGAAGAACTTTCAGTGATCAAAAGGTCATCAACATATAAAACCAAAATCAAGAGTGAATCATCTTACTACAAGAAGTAGACATTGGGATCAAAATGGCACCTAGTGAAACCCATTGTGAGAAGGAAGGAATCCATCTTAGCATACCAAGCTCAAGGGGAATGTTTGAGGCCATACATAGATTTCCTAAGTTTACATACTAAGG
This sequence comes from Torreya grandis, assembly GCA_037957365.1. Classification (NCBI taxonomy): domain Eukaryota; kingdom Viridiplantae; phylum Streptophyta; class Pinopsida; order Cupressales; family Taxaceae; genus Torreya; species Torreya grandis. The sequence goes on from JARHVA010007027.1 coordinate 476,886, forward strand.
AAGAATCCTGAACAAACCCTGGTGGCTACTCCATGTAGATCTCCTCCTCTAGGTCTCCGTGAAGAAAGGCACTCTTCACATCCATCTGATGCACATCCCAACCATGTGTTATGGTAATATCCAAGGTGAGTCAGATAGAAGTCATCTTTGTAATGGGTGCAAAAGTCTCTTAGTAGTTAATGCCTGCCACTTATGAGAAACCCTTGGCGACCAATCACATCTTGTACTTATCAACTGACCCATCTGCTACAAACTTGGTCTGATATATCCACCTACATCAAACCATCTTTCTTCCCTTAGGAAGTGAAGTCAAATCCCAAGTGTGATTTTTGATTAAGGAAGAATATTCTTCCTACATAGCACTATCCCACTCAGGTACCCTAGATACCTCTCAAAAAGTTTGTGGATCTAAAATTGAAGCAAAGAAGGCATGTGGATCTCTCTAAAAATCCCCCCTAGTACATATGTCATCTGCAGGATCTCCTACCCAACTGCCAGTACTCTCAAGTGTCTGTCTAGCCCAAAGTGGCCTGGAAGTGGGTGAGTCAGGTGCTAACTCCTCATCCTCTGACTGACTAGAGGTGGATGACTCTACATCACTATCCTCACTGTCTAAACTCAAATAAGATGTTTCTAGCTCAAGAACCTGATGTGGCTAATCTGAATCTAATGAGGAATTATCGTGAAGAAGTAGATCTAATGAGGGAGAAGAAGTGTCAAGTGTTGAGTCTCTAGTACTCTCCTAAAAATGGACACTTCTCTTGATGAACAACTCATGAGTAACTAGATCTAGAAGGAGATATCCCTTAATACCATCTGAATATCCTACAAAGATGCAAGGCTTGGACTAACGTTTCATAGCTTTGCATTTTTTCTTCAAAATTTGGGCCATGGTTGGGGATTCAAAAACTCTAAGGTTCTCAACATCAAGTTTCCTTTTATGCCAAGCTTCAAAGGGTATTATCCCTTTCAAAGCTTAGTGAGGAACCCTATTTTGAATGTAGTAAGCATAATTTATGGCTTTAGCCCAGTACTGTGGTGCTAAGGACTTGGAGTGAATCATATAGCTACCTATCTCTTTCAAGAACCTATTCTTGCATTCTGCAACCCCATTCTGTGAAGGACTGTAAGTGACTATGTGCTGCAAATCAATCCCCTCTATAGTGCAAAACTACTCACACCTGATGCTGACATACTCCCCTCCATTATCAATTTGAAGAACCTTGATGGATTTCCCACTTTGTTTCTCAATAAGAGCCTTGAAGTCTATAAAATTTTCAAACACTTCAGACTTTTGTTTGAGAAAATATATCCAAGTGTACCTAGATAAATCATTAATGAAAGTGAGGATGTACTTGGCCCTTATGAAATATTGTTTGGAAAAGGGTCCTGATACATCACTATGGATTAACTCCAAAGGTTGTGAATCCCTCCATGCTTTTCCTTTATCAAATTTTGTTTTGGCATGCTTCCCAAGGGAACACCCTTCACAAAGTCCTTTTGAGAATTAGGCATGAGGCTAGCCAATGACTATGTCATTTTTATAAAGTTGCTCAAGATAGCGGTAGTTAAGGTGGCCAAACTACTCATGCCACAATTTGTTAACTCCATCTGAATGAGTCAACAGTGCTGTTGGAGAAGAATCTGATGCAAAATGTGAGAAGGTGTATAACCTTGCTTGGTGATCTTTCCTACCTACTACCAATGTAGTATCACTATGCAACTCCCTGATAGCAACTGAATCTGGTGAAAACTCAACTCCCATACCGTAACCAATGTGAGTGATTTGGTACATTGATAGGAGATTGGCTGAAAGAGAAGGAACACTTAGAACATTATTAAATGTTCCTCCTTCCATTTCAACTGACCCTCTCCATGCAACAAAAATTGATGTGTCATCACCCAAACTAATTGAAGTCATGCTACAAGGTTCTAAAGATGAAAATTCAACTAGTGAAGAGCCCATGTGTTGAGAAGCACCCAAATCAATGACCCATGAAGATGTAGAAGCTGCTGTAGCTAAAAGGGCCTTGCCCTTTTCTTTCTCCTTACTCTTGCCTTTTGCCTTGGTAAAATCTTGGGTAGATGAATTCTGCTTGATGGACTCAGGAACACCTATGTTGTTCTTCTCTAGAAGATGAGTTAAGTGATCTATTTGTTTCTTCATGTATTTGTGTTCATCATGCCCTATATTTTTACAATAGGCACACTTAACCTTCTTCTTCTTAGGTTTAGAATTGGAATAGGAAGTCTCGAAGCTATTTTTGGCAGGATTGGTGTTTTCTTTCTTCTTCTCCTGGTCCTTGTTCTTTTTCTTCTTCTCCTTTATTTAAGTCTTGTCCTTACCATTTCCAGCTATCAAAGCTTGGGGTTGAGTAGACATCATTGTGCCCATTTGAATTAGCTTATCTTGCTCCCTAGTCAAGTCGGCAATGAATGAATTCAAAGAAGGCATTTTCCATGTAGTGTCAAGGGCACTTTTTGTGGCATGGAAAGTGGAGACAAAGACTGAATAGCTTGGATCTAACTTTGTGAGAATAGAAAGAATGAGTTGATCATCTTTCTTCTCTTTCCCACATTCTTTCAATTTTAATCTAAGCGCCTTAAACTTAGTGAAGAAGTCCTGTAGGGTGTCAAAGTTGCTAGGACTTAGACTTATGAGTTCATTTTTGAGCTCATGACCTCTCATCTCATCAAGCTTCCCAGATAACTTTTCTAAGGTGTCCCATATGTCATTGGGAGTCTAGGAGGATTCTAGATGGAAGAGAAGTTTTGGAGACACAGACAAGCTTAGTAATCCATAGGCTTCATCACTATGATTGTACCACTTGACTTTTTTAGCATCAGTGTTGGGTTCTACTTCAGTACCCATGGTGATCCTATACAACCCTTTGCTTCTAAGAATGATTGAAATTTTAACCTTACATTCATGATATTTGAATGGTGTTAGGGGTTTAAGTTGAAAATAATCCATTTTTAGCTGAATTTAGGTGAAGTTGTGTTAATTGCAAGTTCTAAAATTATGCAAAAAGGAGAATGAAAGCAAAGATCTGCAAGTTGTGAAAAGCAATCACACCCCCCAAAATATTTATCCCCCCATAAATATGAAAGTGCATGCTCAAAACATGTTGGACTCAGCTGAGAATGCGTCTTAGAGCAATCAGTGCAAGACTAAAGCAAACAGGATGTCAGACTCAGCCGAAAATGTGTCCCGAGAGACCCAAATTTTTGGCACTTTATAAAATAGTGAATTTTTTACAAAGAACAAGCCTATGCTTTGTATAATTAAATTAAAAACACTTTTTCAAAAAATGGCACCCAAATTTGAGCTACCGTTTGCAAGATATTAAAGGTTTAATTTTTTCGTAAACTAGTGTTTTTACAAAAAAAAGCACTAAAACATTAAAAAAATACCTGTTATGAGAGAGAAAGTGGCCTTCTAACCACTTGTAAGATTCATCATGGAATGAGGAATCCAAAGGAGGATTTTTTGAGGGGGAATTGGCCTCCTTCCAACCTGGGCCTCACCCTTCGTCTTCGTAGGTTGAAGATACAAGCTTAAAATGAAAAAACCCCAAATTACAAAACTTTCTATAAAACTGAATATTCAGTTAAATTGACTAGTTTTTGTTTTATCAAGTCAATTTTAACTAAAAACAAATGAAGCATAGATAGAATGATGGATGCCACATGTCCAAGGGTTGCCACATGGGATGCCAAGTAAGGTAGGGGCGCCAAAAAACAAACAGTCCAGATTATACTTGCAGAAAAGATAAAAGACAAATGTGTAGACCTATTGGACACACCACATGACCTACTTGGCACCTTACTGGGTAGAGAAAAAATGAAATAATGTCTAGACTTCAAAGCATAGCAGGTTTACCAAAAAAATGTGTCATATTCAGACAAAAATAGACCTATTTTGGACATCGTACAATGGATGGAGTGGCAGAAGTGAAAGATGCTAAAGTTGGCACACCCCAGAAGTGCTTGAACCTGTAGACTTGCACATCTATGGCCTTCTATTTCTAGAAATAAAGTTGACTACTGACCAGAATGTAAAAGCTTGGCACAGCTGAAGGTTGGCACTAAATGCAGAAGCTTGGTGTTGATTGTAGCAGAAAGTATGCTCTAATAGATGAGTGCTACTCTTTCCTCTACTACTCCACACAACAATGGTGCCCAAGAATAGAACCAACACCTAACGTGAAGATAGCCAAGACACCCAAAGGCCAAAGATCCCAAGAAAACTAACCAGAAATGATACATTTTTTTATTTTAAATCAGATCTAGAAAATAAAAAAACAAAGAGAACTCCAATCCTCTTGATTTCAAAATGAACTAAAAGCATAACCAGACACATGATTACCGTTCTTTCTTTGATACCATATCAGAGTTATTGCCAGAATCTAGATAATGTGAGTGTAATGGAGATGTGATCACATGAGTTGAAGTAATTGCACACCACATAGATGCTAAAGCAATTTGAAAATAACACAAGAAGATAAATTGCATAAGACAAAATGGAGAAAACTAAAATCTTATTAACATGAGATGGCCAAAGTGAGGACTACAAATAAGAGAGTACGTAAGTAACTCCTCCACAAAAGGTGGATAAGGCACCCCAAGAATAGGCTATAACTCCTCCATGAAAGGTGGTGACAAGGTGCTAAGAATAGATAAGTAACTCCCATCAAGGGAGTTACTTATGACATTCTTATGACACCTATGACACAACTATGACACACACCTCCACATAAGCTACCCTATCCCACAAATGTCAGAAAACTCCATGTATCCACAAGAAATAAAATTTCCCTAATTAATAAATAGGGAAAAATAAAAACCTACACTAATACTTTCTTGAACATAACACCAACAACATGCAAAAATGGAATTGATTGTAATCTAAAATATCTTCTTTAGAATCATTGTAAGTGGCTTAGCTTAAATAGAAAAATCTAAAATATATCTCCTTCTGAAATTAATTTTTCCAAAGAAACTTGTAAAGCATTTTTGTGCTTAGGAAAAAAGAGTGAAATAATGGACTGAATCATTTTAGAATCTATTCTTAAGCCATGCTTTGAAATAACATGTCCAAGAATCTTACCTTCATGAACTAAAAATATAAACTTTTGGGGATTTAGAGATATCCCAAATTGCCTATACCTGTCGAGCACTTGCTTGAGATGAACCATGTGATCTTCTACGTTCTTTGAAAACATTGGATAAGGGGTTGATCTACCATAATTCGCTAAAGGGGTAAGGCTTCAAGCTACACTTTTCTTATAAACATAACACATTAGTTACACTTTCTAACCCATGCATGGCAATCACCAAATATACTAGGCCAATAGTACACACCTCTCATTATCTTAAGTGATATAATTCTTGTAGAAAAGTGTCCTACACCATGCCCATCATGGAATTATTCAAGCAATCTCTGAGTTTGGCTTAGTTCTACACATCTTAGCAACATTCCATTGATATCTTTCTTGAAGAAAACACCATCAACATGCAAAAATGGAATTGACTATAATCTAAAATATCTTATTTAGCATCATTTTAAGTGGCTTAGCTAAAATAGAAAAATCTAAAATATATCTCCTTATGAAATTAATTTTTCCAAAGAAACTTTGTAAAGCATTTTTGTGCATAGGCAAAAAGAGTGAAAGAATGAACTGAATCATTTTAGAATCTATTCTTAAGCCAAGCTTTGAAATAACATGTCCATGAATCTTACCTTCATGAACTAAAAATATACACTTTTGGAGATTTAGAGATATCCCAAATTGCCTATACCTTTCGAAAACTTGCTTGAGATGAACCATGTGATCTTCTACATTCTTTGAAAACATTGGATAAATGGTTGATCTACCACAATTGGCTGAAGAGGTAAGGCTTCAAGCTTGACTTTTCCTATAAACATAACACATTAATTACACTTTCTAACCCATGCATGGCAATCACCAAATATACTAGGCCAATAGTACCCACCTCTCATGATCTTAAGTGATATAATTCTTGTAGAAAAGTGTCCTACACCATGCCCATCATGGAATTCTTCAAGCAATCTCTGAGTTTGGCTTTGTTCTACACATCTTAGCAACATTCCATTGATATCTTTCTTGAGCAAAATGCCATCAACATGTAAAAATGGAATTGACTATAATCTAAAATATCTTTTTTAGCATAATTGTAAGTGGCTTAGCTAAAATAGAAAAATCTAAAATATATCTCCTTATTAAATTGATTTTTCCAAAGAAACTTTGTAAAGTATTTTTGTGCTTAGGCAAGAGGAGTGAAAGAATGGACTGAATCATTTTAGAATCTATTCTTAAACCATGCTTTGAAATAACATGTCTAAGAATCTTACCTTCATGAACTAAAAATATACACTTTTGGGGATTTAGAGATATCCCAAATTGCCTATAGCTTTCAAAAACTTGCTTGAGATGAACCATGTGATCTTCTGCATTCTTTGAAAACATTGGATAAAGGGTTGATCTACCACAATTGGCTAAAGAGGTAAGGCTTCAAGCTTGACTTTATCTATAAACATAGCACATTAATTATACTTTCTAACCCATGCATGGCAATCACCAAATATACTAGGCCAATAGTACCCACCTCTCATGATCTTAAGTGATATAATTCTTGTAGAAAAGTGTCCTACACCATGCCCATCATGGAATTCTTAAGCAATCTCTGAGTTTGACTTGGTTCTACACATCTTAGCAACATTCCATTGATATCTTTCTTGAACAAAACACCATCAACATGCAAAAATGGAATTGACTATAATCTAAAATATCTTCTTTAGCATCATTGTAAGTGGCTTAGCTAAAATAGAAAAATCTAAAATATATCTCCTTATGAAATTGATTTTTCCAAAGAAACTTTGTAAAGCATTTTTGTGCTTAGGCAAGAGGAGTGAAAGAATGGACTGAATCATTTTAGAATCTATTCTTAATCCATGCTTTGAAATAACATGTGCAAGAATCTTACCTTCATGAACTAAAAATATACACTTTTGGGGATTTAGAGATATCCCAAACTTCTTATACCTTTCAAACACTTGCTTGAGGTGAACCATGTGATCTTTTTCATTCTTTGAGAACATTGGATAAAGGGTTGATCTACCACAATTGGCTGAAGAGGTAAGGCTTCAAGCTTGAATTTTCCTATAAACATAGCACATTAATTACAGTTTCTAACCCATGCATGGCAATCACCAAATATACTAGGCCAATAGTACCCACCTCTCATGATCTTAAGTGATATTATTCTTGTCCAAGAATTTTACCTTCATGAACTAAAAATATACACTTTTGGGGATTTAGAGGTATCCCAAATTGCCTATACCTTTCAAACACTTGCTTGAGATGAACCATGTGATCTTCTACATTCTTTGAAAACATTAGATAAAGGGTTGATCTACCATAATTGGCTGAAGAGGTAAGGCTTCAAGCTTGACTTTTCCTATAAACATAGCACATTAATTACACTTTCTAACCATGCATGGCAATCACCAAATATAGTAGGCCAATATTACCCACCTCTCATGATCTTAAGTTATATAATTATTATAGAAAAGTGTCCTACACCATGCCCATCATGGAATTTTTTAAACAATCTCTGAGTTTGGCTTGGTTTTACACATCTTAGCAACATTCCATTGATATCTTTCTTAAACAAAACACCACCAACATACAAAAATGGAATTGATTGTAATCTTATTTTTTTTTTAAGCACTAAGATGAGATGGATAAATACCATCTTGGAGATAACTTACCAAGTCATGAATCTAGATGAAAGGTGAGGTATGACTAGCTGCAACCTCTTCATCATTTGACACTAAAACAAGCTCATTAGTCTCTTACAAGTCTTGAGCTAGATGCTCACACAATCCTTTACCTCTAATCAACTTTGTGACTTTAATTTCTACATCATATTCCATTAATTTTGTTATCTGTTTAAAAGAAACTTTCTGATGCTTAGATGGGAAATCATTAGGTGTATCTTATTATTAGACAATAAGTACCTAAACTTCTTAAGAGATCTTATAACTGAAAGGACATGCATTTAAAAATAATAATACCTTGTTTTATACTCTTCCAAGCCTTGGCTATAGAAATATATTGGATGCTCCAAGGACTCATGATTTTACTGCATAAGAATGCTTGAAATAGTGTCTATGTTAGCATAAGTGTATAAAATGAAATCTTTCATAAAATCTAAATTTATAAGCTTAGGAGAACTAGCTATGGCCTTCTTAATATCCTCAAACCCTTTCATTCCTTATTTTTACTAGATAAAGTTTTGATTTTTCTTTAGCATCACTGTAAGTGGCTTAGCTAAAATATCAAAATCTAAAATATATCTCCTTATGAAATTGATTTTTTCAAAGAAACTTTATAAAGAATTTTTGTGCTTAGGCAAGAAGAGTGAAAGAATGGACTGAATCATTTTAGAATCTATTCTTAAATTGTGCTTTGAAATAACATGTCCAAGAATCTTACCTTCATGAACTAAAAATATACAATTTTGGGGATTTAAAGATATCCCAAATTGCCTATACCTTTCAAACACTTGCTTGAGATGAACCATGTGATCTTCTGCATTCTTTGAAAACATTGTTATATCATTCAAATAAAAAAGTACAAACCTATTAAGAAGGCCTTGGAATACCATATCCATAACTCTCTAAAAGGTTGTTCCAACATTAGATAAACTGAATGACATCTTTTTTTATGCAAATGTCCCCCACTTAGTTATCAAGACTATCTTAAATTGGTCTTCTTATTTGACCAAAATTTACTTGTAGCAACTATATCTATCCAACAAAGAAAACCTCTCTGAACCTACAACAAGCTATAATTTTTTTTTATTGATGGTAGTGGATAGTGATATTTAAGTGAAGACCTATTCAAATCATGAAAGTCAACTCACAAACTAATCTCACCATTCTTCTTTCATAATGAAGTAAGATTTACCACCCAATTTGAGTCTTTGATTGGAAATATAATACGTTATTCTTTGAGCTTGTGAAGCTCAAATCTTGTCAAAGGCTCAATCTTTGAATTGATGGGCCTTTGTCTTTGTTTCAATGGTTTAGTTTCCTCTTATAACTTAATGGTGTGTTGAGCCAAAATTAGATCAAAACCTTTGAGATCACTATACTGCCATGTAAATATATCAAAAAAACTTGTCCATAACTCGATGAAATCTTTATTTTGTGAAGTGCATAACTTACCCAATTTTAAAAATTTACCAGCTATAATCCCTACATTGGCATAGTGTTCCTCCTTTGTTGACAAGGAAGACTTATCTTTTCTTCACTCATCATCACCACTAAAAATTTTCTCAAGTGTGACTAATCCTTTGGGTAGCTTATTCATTTTTGTTTTCATAATCTGATCACCATATTATTTTAAGTGCTTTGCTTGGTTTCTTGAGGAAAACTCAACCTCTTCTTACAAGAATCTCATAATTTGACTATCATCTTCAAACACTTTCTAATTCTCATGATTATGTGGAATAGAGGGCCTTATGAACACCTTTATATGTGACTAATTTTTTTCACTTTTTATATCAATTGGAATGCTAAATTTGGACCGAACAGTAGCTAGCCTATTAACATGTTTATTCTCAACTCTTGGTATTGGTTGAATGTTAAAAGCTTAAAAATCTTCAAGTAAAACCCAAATTATATGCTTTTAATATTTAAGTAACAAATTTTTGCATACCTTCAAACATCTTATTTGGTGGACTACAAGCTCACTATCCCCAAATACTTGCAAAGAATTAACTTTCATCTTCCTAGCCCATTACAAACCGTGAACTAGTGCTTCATACTCAACAACATTATTTGAATAGATAAATTGAAATTTAATAGAAGAGAAATACCTTAACATTTTTAGATAAATTGACATCATTCTCACTCTGGTTCCATGTTTATTTCTTGATCCATCAGAGTATAATTGCCATAAACCTTCATTAGATTCATCTTCTTTAACTATGGCTAGAATTGGTGAATCATTCTCATGAAGGAAATACACACCAATACCATCTTCTTCAATCATATTATAAGGATCATGTTCATGCAAGGTATAATCCCACTCATCAAGAAACAAATCTAGAACTCCATCTAAAGGTAATCCATTTTCTACTTCACTAGCTTCTAGTACTTCATCTGAGATGATATAGTTAATATTCACAACACTTGGCATATATGGCTCCATATGAAAATGTGAAATAGGATTAGAATGAATTTTTACCTTGGTACCATACCTAGTTTTAAACAAAAAATAATTCCAATCAAATGATAAATATCCCCTAATCTTTGAGGTGAAATCTCTTGAAAGGCACATAGCAAACTAAGGAGGCAAGTCCACCACCACAACATCTTGCTGAATAGTAACATTGGGACATGCATGTAATCTCAATTTCAGATCCTTCATGATGCTTAGAATCTTAGTTGGTAACCCATCTAATTTTAATACTCCTTTAGTGTTGGGCTCATAAACAAGTCCAAGCTTGTCTGTAATCTGTTTAGGCATGACTATACTACTAGTTCTACTATCCACCACTCAATTATGAACCAAAATATCACCTAATATCAAATAAAGGTAGAAAGGAGGAGTTTTGTTTGATTTTAAATTATTTTTTTCAACCTTTTCCATCTTATTTACTTTCTATACCTATTGCTTTGTTGGCTAATCTAAATTAGTCAAGACAACACCTTCTTTTTCAATCAGTTTTCGAGATAATTTAAGAGCTAAAAGCTCTTTAATGAGATTATCCTTTTATCTTAAAATGTAAAGATAATGTGACATGCTAATTATGATGTTATACTTTATCATTGATGTACTATACTAAAATGAGATCCACTAACCTTGGGTTATACCTTCTAAAACACTGGTTGTTCACAAACTAGAGGTAGTTGATGAACCTTACCAACCTCTATATTTTATTTTTTTAGTTGTAGGGATATAATCTTTCTCTTTTTTACTCTTAAAAATAACCCTAGGAGTACTTGAAGCATTTTACACCTATTGAGCCTCTTTAATGGCTCTTCTTTTAGCTCTAATTACAATTACAATTAGACCACTTGAATTATTAGTTTCAACACCTTGAGTAAAAGTAACATGATCATCTACTTTATAATTTACATTAATAGAATCAAGCTACCTTTGAAATTGATGAGTCTCTCCTTGTGATGGAAAAACTCTATCTTGGTATTGACCTCCTTGAAAAAAAACTCTTTTTGTGTTATTTGAGGTAATGATGTTATGTGATACCAAGACTTGGTAGCATCATTGATATTTGAGGTATGCCAACCTAAATTATACATCATGTTATTTTGATGTGGGGTGGGAACAATAGCATTCAAAGTGTAAGGAACATTAGGATCAATAGAATCATATGGCCTAGCTAGACTTATGGCTCCTTGTGCTTGATAAGGTTGTCTATTCTCTCTAAAACCTTGATAAGGAGGCCTTTGATCATTGAAGGGCTGATAGGTGTTCTGATTTTGCTATATATAGGGCCTATTTGACTAAAAATTTTGCCTCTTGAGTTGTACTATTTCATTCCCAAAGGATTTAAGCAAACTTTTCAACTCTCCTATCTCACTAGCTTGACTAGTAGGGGCTACAATTTGAGCTCGAGGTGCTAGAATTGGAGCTAAGGATGGAAGTTGAGGAATTTTGGAGGTTGTTATAGAAATTAATTCTAAAAATATAGACATTTAAGGTCTTGGAGAAAGCATACCAGTTTATATCAAACTATTTTCTACCCTTATTGTAATCTCATAAGCACCTAATAAGGTAGTACCACCTATTGACTATATCATCACACTAATGTCATAATTAAGGGCTCTCAAATAGTACAAAAATGCATATTCAAAGGATAGACTTACCAACACAAGTATTCTAGTCCATGTATTTTTGAATCTAAGGTTAAAATTAGACATGAACTCATGAGGAGCCCTTGCATGGTGGTCAATTGCTCAACTAAAGAAAGGTGATCAGATTTATCTTTAAATTGCTTGACCAAGGCTACACCTAATTCATCCTAGGTAGAGATGGAATTAAGATGTAGATTTATATACCACTACAATGCTTTTCTTTTAAAGGAGGAAGCCAACAATCTAATAGAAACATTATCCTCAACCACATTATGGACTAAATAGAGATTATCAACATCTTGGATATGTTCAATAGGGGTTGTTTGATTTTCTCTTGAGAAGAATGGGATACTCTTGAGGGAAGAAACTAGAATGTCATTAAATTGGGCTAAATTTAGTGGGTTGCCTCTATTGAATAGAGTAAACACTTGATTTTTAGGGCCATTTAGATAGTGGGGATTGTAGTCCTTAGAATAATAGGATGACCAAGAGGCAAGTACTAATTTTGAGGATATGGTTTTGCCCCATTAAATATTGATCTCTTATAAGATATAAATTCAAAAGGAATACCTTTCCTTGTTGACCTTGTGGTAACTTTTGGCATGAAAGAGATACCTGAATGATGTTATGACCTTTGCAACTTGAATAATCTTTAGCTTATGATGAAGATATATATTATCTTATACTATAAATGCTTTCTTTAGCTTCAAACATTTTTAGATCTATAAAATATTTCTTTCCTAGTCCCGCTGAGCATGCTAAAAACTATTTTCAATTAGCCCTACACCCTTGTGAATGTATTTTTAAGCCTTCACAGTCTACTAAAACATGTAAATAATCCTAGGTTATGGGTGACCTAATCAATGGATTGAATATCTAGATTACAAGGGCTAGCTCCCTCTGGTGTATCAATTAGGACCTTTGCTTTATGCTACAAACTATTAAGAAAAGGGAGAGAAAATTGAATAAAAAACCTATCTAATGATGGTGATACACCTGAATGATTGGTTGATCCACTCAATTAGAGCTCCTAAAAACATTGATTTAGACAAGAGAAAGGCTAAACATTCAACTCCAATTGACCAATATGCATAAGTATTTCATGAAAAGGTTCTATATTATGATCAAATCTTGAGGGAAATGATGGAATAAGATTGATTCAAGACACTAACTAGCCACTTACATCCATTGTAAACTTAGCAAAAAGACACTTAAACATAGAGCATGACTTGCATAATTTGACTAGCTAGTAACTAGGTAAGAATCAAGACTTGGCAAGGAAGAAAACTCTATCACTTATGCAAATCAATTACAAAATACACTATACCAACTTGATAGAAATTGAAAACAATAGTCTTTCTATTAATTTAAAAAATATTACAACTTAGTATTTGGTACAATTTTGTCTTGCCAAAAGAGGGATCCAATTCGAGGCTAAAAAGCCAACTTATATACAGAAAATATGCAACAACCAAGAGGTTGGCATTGAAAATAGAAGAATAAGACAACTCTTTCATTAGCCAAAGTCTAATTTCTATTATCCCAAGATAACAAATCCTTTTAAATTTGTCTTTTCTTGTCTTTTTTCTTACATGAAAACTCCTTGGCATTGAAAATCAATGGTGGGCCTCTTTTAGACTAATCTATTCCATATATGGAAAGCTACACCAATATTCAAATAAATAACTCTAATTGAACTTATTAAAACAAGAGAACAATCTCTTTTACATGAAATCAATGATAATGCTAAACTTATAATTCTATTTGAACTACTAAAACATTGAAATATTTAGATTGCATGAAAACCAAGGAGAAGCATGATCTCAACAAATAGTAAACTAAAGTTTTGACCAACTAAAAATAGCCTTTCATCATTAAGTTCCTCAAGCCTTTCATGCATTTGAGTCTCTATTCTAGAACTAAGGGTGTCATGTTTGGAACAGTTACACCTAGATGTGTCTAATCCTACTTGGACCACTTTGCATGCTATAGCACATGTTCATTGGCTATTTGAAATCTATCACTTTATCTGGCTCTTCATTTCTATGCATGTTCTTTAGTTTTTATCTATGATATTTCCTATGGAATTTATTTTGGCTTCCTTATTCATTATCTTTCCTATTCATTTCCTTTGTCTTGATCTTCTTTACTTTCTTCAGGTCTATTATTTTAGGCTTGGGTCCTTTCACTTTCCCTTGAACAAATTATCCATGGGAATTATCTCTCTCCCTCATTGCATGACTTTCCCCTTGTGATGTCTTCTGAAGGAATTCCATTAGACAAAATGTCTGAAGGAATTCCTTTATACTTTTTGTCCCTACCCCTCAACTTATAAAATGGTCCTTTAGCTTTCTTGTTATCCTTCAGAGAAATTAAATGAACATTCTTGAAGGGAACATACCCTTCAAGAATTCTGAAATGACCCTTCAAAATTTGCTAATTGACCCTTCAACCTCCCAAAATACCCTTTTATATTTTATTTTTTAACTTTCCCAAAGGGTGCATACCCTTTGGGATTTATTTAAAGGACCCTTTTCTTTGGACAATTCATCTAAAGCCTTTTCCTTTGTAAACTTCCTATCATAATTGCCCTTTGGCATTTTGAAGTGTCCTCTTGACATTTTTGACAATGATTTTCCCAAATGGAACATACCTTTCTAGTTTTTTGCTCAAGTTTTTGTAAATGGTCCTTTTCCATTGGATTAATCTTCCTAAAATAATTCTTTTATATAATTTTTTGAAAGAATTATTTTTAACTATTGTCTAAACCTTCTTTTCCTTCAGACAAAATGTCTGAAGGATTAGTTATCATTTTATTTCTATCCATTTTCCTAAAAACTTAATGTCCTTGGGAATTATCTCATAGGCTTTACCAAATTACCCTTCATACTTCTACAAGTGCCCCTTGGGATTTTCTAAATGGTCCACTCATCTTCAAAATTACATTTTAGATTTCTTTGAAATGGACTTTCCTTAAAGTGCCTCTTAGGTTTCTTTGTTTTCAAATTTCTTGAAGGGTTTTTACCATTCAATATTTTTTTAAAGGACCTTATATAAGGGTACATACCCTTTAATATTTTTTTAAAGGACCCCTTTTAATAGTTTAATGAAATGTGATTTTCCTGAAGGGACTCTAACCCCTCAAAAAAATTATAAAGGTCCTCCTTCCCTTTCAAATGGTTTTTCAGATTTCTATAATGAACTCTCTAAAAGGGCACATAACCTTCAGTTTTTTTGTGAAATATCCTTATTTTTAAGGGTATATACCCCTTGGAATTTGAAAATTACCCCTTCAAGTTTCTTTTAATCAGTGTCATTTCCTTCAGACAAAATGTTCAAACGAATTGAATCTTCAACTAGTGATTCATTAGACAAAAAGTCTGAAGGATTCAAACCCTTTTTAAATTCAAAATGATCTTTTACCCTTTTTTAAACCACAAAATTCTAATCTCTTTATAATATAATCCTTCAACTACTTGAATAAACATTTATTCTTTTCTTGTAGGGCAAAAAATTATCAACAATAATCTAGATAAGCACCAATGTTTTCCATTTATTTCAATATCAATCATTGGTTGTACTTAATATTTTTATCATATATCAGTATTTAAATTCATAATATTATTTATCTAATTTTTTATAATTATCATGTTATAGAGATAGTTTATCACCCTTTTTCTGTAGGCTATCTCTACTCCTTTAACCCTAGATACTTTAATCTAGATTTTAAAGATAAATAAAATCATATGTTTTACATTGTATCAAATTTTCAAATTCAATATATTTTACATTACCTACTTCATAACCTCTTTAAGTGCACATTATGGATATTTTTTAAAAACCTCAATACATACGAAAAATATAATGAAACTAATGAAGCCAAATTTATGTGATATTTTTTAGAACATCTATAAAAAGTTGATTCAATTTTTTATGTTGTTAGAGATTAAAAAAGTAAATGTGATCAAGGTAAATCTTCTAATATATCCATTTACACTATTAAATCCATCCCTATTATTACTCTTCTAGTTACTTACATAGTTTCATCCCTTAGTTTGGGACCATCAATTGGTTTCTAATAGATATTCATGTGTATATCTATTCATGTTACATATACTCCTCAAATAAACTCTATAAATTATACTCTAGAGCATACCATTATTACCTTATAGTCTAAGATATCTAAAATTAAGAAAACTATTTCTCATGTTAGCCCTTATATGGACTCATGTTCCTTGCTACATAACCCTTTGACACATAGAATTAATCTTATCCATTATTGGTTAGCTTTTTGGCTCCTAAGCTTATTCTATATGAAGTCAAAGGTGATCGTAAACATCATTTGTGTGCATTATATGTAGCTTGTCTAGACTATGTAGATAATGAAAAAGTGTTGACAAAAATATTTCCAAGAATTCTCAGAACATATGCTCTTAGATGGTTTTATGATCTTCTCCTTCAATCATTAAAGGCTTTCAATCCTTTCACAAATCAGTTTTTAACACATTTAACATTGGTGAAAACATATCATATTCTCAAATTTCAAAGCTAGAATAATTGTATAATGAAATAATAAGTGAGTATGTTTTAAGATACATATTTTTAATATCAAAAATAAAAAATCAAATTGTTGATAATGAGCTTTAAGACATCCTCACTCAAATTTTTTCATCTCCACATCAATAATCTATTGTGTTTGATAAGTTAAAGTCTTTTGATAAGTTATGCCATACAATTAAATAGAATTAGGTAAAATTTATTACTTTGAACAAACTCAATTATACTTTAAATGTTCCTTCTACTTCAATTTTCAAAATTTCAAATCAATCCAAATTTTAAGAGCAAACCCAATGAAATAAATAATGAAGCCAAGTTTAGAGTTAATGTTATCTCACAACCAACTCAAAAAATTCAATTAAAACCTCATAAAGAATGAAATTCTCAATGTTACCTTCACCTCCTCATGTATTATTAAAAAAATCACTTGAATGTAATCTCATCACTCTTCTTACACTAATGTAATTAGATATGTCTAGACCACAATCTAAAAAAATTGATGGTAATGGATATTGTGACTATCATATATGTATTAAACATTCTAAAAATAGAGGTTTCAAAATCAAGAATGAGATTGAATATCTCATTGATGAAAACATTATTGATATTGACACATCCATTGAAGAGGCTAAGCCCCAAGTAAATTCCAACTCAAAGCTCAAAATTTACAAATATCCTTTTCCAAATCATGAAGAAAAAAATAACATGGATAATTTTGATGTAAATTATACATATTATGTTCATCTTCCTCATATATACATAAATCCACTTGAAAAAATCATTGGCACATTTAAACTTAAACAAGCATCATGTCTTATGATTACATTTGATGATAGTGAAGTTGTTGATGATGATTTAGAGAGACATGCACTCTTTACTCTATAATATGTTGATAGGTAATCCATACAAATTTTTATGATAGACAATGGATCAAACATAAATGTGTGCACCATAGCACTCATATACTATTTTGGTTACATAGAGTAAGATTTACAAGATAATCATGGGCATATAGTACTACCTTTATAAGTGGGGCATTTTATAGTGTTCACTCCATTATTAGTTCTGCCAATAACATGCATATTCGATATGTTATTAGGACACCCTTGAAACAAAATATTAAATTAGTACCTTTTATAGTGGATAAATGTCTCAAATATATTCACAGTAATTAAGTGGTCAAAATTCTAGGAATCCAATATGAATATCCTTTGAAACCAATGATATTTACTCTTCTTACAGAACATTTGAAGTCACATAAATTGAGTGACATGGTAATAAAATAGTCTATAAAATATTCAAGAGCATATTATAAAATCAATTTCTAAATTTACTTATGATAATGATATATTTTCACATGACCATAACATAGAATCAGTTTCTCCATATATTAATAAGCATGATATAGTTACACCTAAGCATATAATATAATTAATTTATCCATCTAATTATGAGCATGGTACACTTACATATAAGCATAATCAATTAGTTATAAAGAGCATGGAAAAATATCCCAAGAATAAAGTGGAACCTAAAAATAAGTCTTCATCTCCTAAGGCATCATAATTTATTCAAAGAGCTTCCCCATAGGTATAAGTTTTTACATCTTCTCCTATTACACATGAGGATACGAACTTACATGGGTATGTAAGTAGCGATTTAGATGGTTATAATATAACTAGTTATATTATAATATAAGGTTATAATTTAAATTCATAGGCATCTATATTTGGTACTTCCTCTTCATAGGAAGTCATTACCTCATAAAATTTAGTTGGGTATACATATGTTCATCCTCTTGATGAGATCCTTGTTTAGATAGAACCTCCTACTTCCTCCCAATATACTAATTGGGTTGAGTATCTTCATTAATTATATACATATTTTTCCTTTATACATAGCTTTTCTTATATTTCATTGGTAATTTATTCTTCCCATATGCAAGCATTATCCTAGACCTTGGATTTATTTTCACTTTGGGTATGTTTCATCTTACATTTTGAAACTAGTTTGAATAATCTAAAACACTTATATTAAATTAATTTAAAATACTTAATTCACTTTCTTACTATGATATATCCACCATGATATGGCTTCTACTGTACTTACACGATCACCTCTAGCTATTTTTACATCACCCATGAGCACACAAATTATTTCTCATTAAGGAGGCATGGATATTTTTATCCACATTTTATCTACATTTCTATGACTCCTTTACACATACATTGGAAGTATTTCCCTTGTCTTCTTTCTTGCCATGTTATGTTTGAGGACCTTTTTTCATATTGTTCAAATCCTTCTTATTTATTCTCTTTTCAAAGCTTTGATTATTAGCACCTTTTCATATATTTTTATTTCAAATATTAAAAAAAATACATTTATGTCAAAAAATAGAAAATAAATTATATATGTCAAAAAATTAAAAAAATAAAAACATTTTACAATTTTCAAAATCAAGACCTTTAATAATTTTTCTTATGTTTCTATCTTGATTATTTATATAAATTATTTATTATATATTAGGTATATAAAAAATTTAAATTTTTGATACACAATACTTATCATGAGGCATTATAGTGTGAAACAAAATATATTGTTTAATGGTTTTTTTAATATCAGGATTCCCTTTTTATCCAATAGCCTTGTTAAGCTAGGGGCATCTCTTCATTCTCCATGAACACTTCAATATGTTTTACCTATCCACATTATCCATATCATGCTGAGTTACATATCATATAATTTTTTTTCTGATCACTCATACTTTAAATTTTATTACATGAATATGTTATTTTCTAATAATGATAGGGTAGGTATGTTTGATGTAGACTAGTCTCATTTATTCTATGCTTATTTCTTAATTTTTTACATGATTAGTTAGGACTTGATTATTTATTTTGTGTATTCATTTACCTTATATGTATAATATATACATTTTCATAATTGAATTGTATTCTCATACCATTTGCTTGTGACCCTTGGTCTTGTGTGTTTATGCAACATTTACATGTCCATTGTATGTTTACCTCAAGCCTTATGTGTGACATTATATGAAACTTTTGTGACATTGTATGACATTTCCTTTTATTTTCATTGATTTTTAATATGGTTCCATGATTAACATCATGCATTATTATTATTATTTCAACTGTTATGCCATGATACATATCATGCACATTCTACTTGTGTTCTTCAATATTATATCTATCTACCACATTTTCATATATAATTCAATGATATATTCAATCAATATATAATTCAAATGTTTAAAATTATACTACATGCTTATATATTTCACATATGCTTTATTTTTATATAATTGACTTACAGGCTACATCTCTCATCTCAAAAGGTGGGTATCACAATGTGCTTGCCTTGAAAATTCAAGCCTCATGAGATTTTTTTTTTATATTTATGGTAGTATATAGTTTTCATATTCTAATATGATTCAACATTTTTAAACTATGAGGCCATGTAACATGCATGTGCACTCATTTCTATAATTAAAATTAATAGGTTTCAAATAGTTACAGGTTGTAAGATTCAAAATTTATTAGTTCAATTGGCATTCAATATCAATTTGTTACACTATAAGGATATGATATTCACTCATGTTCAAATTAGTACATGGAAATTTAATTCTTTTTAAAGTTTAAAAATATTAGAGTATAAAATAAAATATAGATTCATCTATAGTGTTTTGATTCATATTCTTATTAAAATTGGGAGACATTAGAGTTTAGTAAAACTTAACTTCTATGGTTACACTTTTTTTATGTAGTGAGTGACATTTGGTGGCTCTGTCCCTTATTTCAATTTCAAAGTAAAGAGCCACATTTTTGAGTTTCAACCTTTAATTATTTTACAAATTACTCTACATATTAAAATGAGATTTGGATCATAAAATATTTCCATCTCAAGGGATTTCATTAGTTTTAAAATTGAGACTTGATCACTCTCAATTCACCATAGTTTTAGAATTTTCCCAAATGCTTCAATAAGGGGGCACACACACTTATCTAATTTCAAGTTACAAGGTAATTATATTGTATATTCTTTTAAGGGTATCCTTTATTTTCTCTCTTTTCATAATTCAAATATCATGTTTCAAGTTTTCATTTTCAAATATGGTAAATAACTACTTTCAATGGCATTGTTGCAGGGTTGGCATTAAGGTATCTTGCATAATGAAGGTTCCCATCAAAATATAAAGTGTGTATACACACTTAGGTTAAAAATAATTTACTCTATTATTTTAAATTCATTACATCACTATAATAAAGTGTTAGATAAATATATACACTCAAAATTAATCATTAATTCTTTTATAATGTTTTATCTTAACATCCTTACCTTTAATTGGCCTAGTTGCCATTCCATTACCTTACATCTCTACAAGAGCATTTAATATTATACAAATAATATTTTAACAATTTATAACATAATTTATACATCCATATTTTTCTTATACTTTCATTTCATGCTATTTATATAAGTATTTGTCACTCTTGGACAAGGACCACACTAGGTCAGATAGGGTCACACTGTGGTCTTTTTTATCAATTTGGTCTTGTCTCTTGCAATGCAGTGGTATATTTTTAAATTTGAGACATTTAATATTACCCTTCCCATATTTTTGAAAAGGTTTTTTAGTGTAAATATTTAAAATATTTACCTATATAAGTACATCAAGGGATCTCAAAACACATATAGAAATCTCTTGGCATTTCTATTGTAAATTGAGCAAAAGAGAACTATTTCTTCTAATTATAATTTTGAATAATTATAAAAATCATAGACCAAGTATATATTTTATAATATGATATATTTTTGCTATTTTTTATCTATTTCATGCATTTTATTGGTACATACATTCAAATAGTAAACTCTCATAGATGACTTCATGCATAGAAATTGAATAATTAGTCACATAGTCAACTAGGATGAAACCATAGTCAAAATTAAAGGACATCATTCATCCTTTTCCTCATAATGTGTAATTTTATGAACACATTTTAAAATTCTATTTTAGGATGAAACATAGTTCATAGGAATTCCCAAGTAGCTTTCAATTAGAATCGGTGATAAACCAAATTTAATCTAGGTTTGCATGTCTTTTATCAATTTACTATTTTTAATTTTCTTTTAGTTATGTAAATTAAATATTTTAAATTCATATTTATATATATTTTAGATATAAATTATTTTTAAGTATTTTATTTATTCTTAGAAATTCAATATTAAATAAAAAAGAATGTTAAACAATCACATGTTTTTTTTAAGGTGATGGTGAAAATTCTAAATTAGGTGGAAGGTAAAAAATGTGGGAATGAATATTAGAGGATAAATAGGCCTAAATTTACATTTAAATGATTAAAAATCCACTAAATTATCCAAAAAGTATCTAGTTGTGATGCCTAGATAGTGTAACTAGAAAATTGTCACTAAATACTTTAAAAAAATGGGTTCCACAAGACTCAAAGGTGGGTTGATCCATATGAATATGTATATTATAGGATTTAACTCCTAAAATTTACATTAAAAAGGAAAGTCTAGAAGAGATGTTGATATGTTCCCCTATAATAATAACCGAAATAATTACACACAATACTTGAAGTAAAAAGTATAACCCTGTAACCCTCCATAATTTTTAATAAATGGAGTGGATGAATAATATTGTATGAGTGTTTTTAATCCACTACTTAAACATTGAATAGATAATATATATTTGGAATTATATAAAATTATAACCACAAGGAGTCATATATACTATTTTGATGTACAAAATATGGAGGAAAATATCTCACAAAAGATATCTAAAAGAATAAAAAATACATTAGGGACACTAGAACTTGCTCCACACAAGGAGACTATCAATCTATCAATAAAAACATCATAAAGGTGGGATTTTCTCAAAAAAAAATAACTACTAGGTAGTGTGGATGGTTTACATATGATGTAACCAAATAGTTGAGGAACCATGTTGTTAAAGTCCATGTAAGAATTGACGATGATGCTTTAAAAAAAATCCCATACAAGCATAATTGGTATAATATTTTTTTTTTATGTGATTCAATTCCATGTGCATAAATTATGTATGTAATAAAATATCTAAATTAGATTCGAGACACTCGTGCCTATGTGAGTTTGAAAATGTGTTAGCACTCTCATGTTTGAAATAATAAATCTCATGTCTCTCATTCTTGGGTGAGGGTGAATAGTATCTCATGTGTCACTCTATTTCCTCAAAAATATTGGAGTGAATAAATACATGTTTATACCCCACATGAAGTGATTCCAATGAAGATGAAGTATATTGTCAATACCCAATGGCATGATGAGTAATATATTGAGTATGACATATGGGTGATATAATACCTTATAAGCACTTAATAATACCTATACTACAATTACCAATGGATTGTATTAAATGGGAATCAATATCATTATTTTGATTCTCAAATAAGGCAATTACATCTACATAATGATCTGAATTGATGGTCACTATAAGTACAACCATATGTGGTGAAAGATCATAAAAACACTTATGGTTTAGTATATCATAATCTATAAGAGCATTTATAGGATGCATGCTATAATCATAAATAGTGACAAGTGGTGAATTGGGTCCAATAGAGTCTATATGAATAATTTGTTTTTGCAACAAAGAAATAGTTCCTACAAATGTTTGATGAGGTAATATTTATCTATAAGGTGTAAGAGATATAGGGTATTTTCTTTTTAATTTTATTATTTTACTCAAAAAAACTTATCATATCTTATTGAAGTGCACATACTTTAGAAAATAACATGGTTTTCTCAACATTAAGTTTGTTATTAGTTTATGTCAATACAATGATGTCTTGGCCCAATGTCATTAAAATGATATATGTCAAACAAAATGGAATGAGAAAAACCTAAACCCAATAAATTTTTTAAATTAATAGATATGGAAAAAAAAAAGACAATGGGAACTTAAAACATGCCTTGTAACAACCCATAAAAAAATTTACACACCAAAGCGTGTAGAAATTGGTCCTCCCATTAGAAATAGGTGGCACTTTCTAAATAATGCATTTATAGATGTTATAAAATATAAAATTATGTAAGTTTTTCTAAAGATACAATTCTAAAATTGAATAGATTAAATTTGAAATCATGTCTACAAAGAACATAAAAAATCATAGACTTTCAAAAAATAACAATTCAAAGCATTGTACGGATCAAAATATATGGCTTCTCAAAAGATGAAAATTGATAATTACATAGAAAAATATTAAAAATAAATATACAATTTATAAGAAAATGATTTCTCAAATTTATAAATATACCCCACCATTGCATAGAGTTTAATAAATAGGTAGGAGGGAAAAATGATCCTCCCAGGCTTTCTAGATTGAAATTTATGAGCCCACAAAGGTGCTTGAATGGAGAATCTATAATGATTCATAGTAATAAAATTATTTTTTGGATAAAAATAGTTGTAAATATTAATAAATGACCTATACCAGAAAATAATTATTAGAACCACTGTCAGGGGATCTACAGCTCTACCAATTAGAGCACAATTGATTACTTTCTTATATGCAATTAAACACAAAATTATACCAGAATGATAAAGTAGCTAGAAACTTGAGACATCAAATAATTTGAGAGACAATACACAATCTTGTATTAAATACTACTAGAAGAAAATACAATAAGGAAGATGCCACTTCTTCCTCCACCTCAAAGGCTTGCCACACCTCAAGACCTTCCCTCTCTCTCTTGCTCAACACAATAACTCTAAAGCCTGAGTTGCTATCCCTCCTTGAATGCTTCAGCTGATCTCCTTGACCTTACACCTGTAGATCTCCTTGACCTTGCTAGCTTCAATGCTTTTACTTGCCTTAGAATGATTGCAATACATGCCTTATGGGTCTATAAATAAGATCCCATGCTTACAAAAATAGAACTCTAGTTACAATAATTAGACATGCAGCTCGTGACTATAATTAGTCGCTTGACATACAAACACTCGCTTCACTTAACTGACTGTTTGTCAACAGCAGTTCCAAAAATACATAGGTGATCGATGCTGGTCCCTGCTAGTCTAGTGCTGCCGACGTCGACCGACTCCCTACCGTCACCGGTCTCCTTCTCCACTGCACTTGACCGACGTCGGTCATGCTGCCGACATCGGTGGCTCTGGTTCTTCAGCATCCTTCCTTGTGTCTGCAAATAGTTGAAGCTTTTAGCTCCACACCACAATAATCTCCCACTTGGAGATAAATAGCTGCAACTTGTACCTATACCTGTACCCCATCTATTTTGTTCCTTAGGCTCTATATCCCTCTTCAATGTCACTCTTGAAGACCAACCACCACAAAAACCTGTGGTGTAATACCTGTCTCTTATGCCACAAGAATTTTGCTGCTCCCAAATTCTCCATGACATACTTCTAAACCAACTCTACCCTTAGCTCAAAAAACTCCCTGTATATGAAACCCTGCAACAAGTAACACAATACAGTAACAGGATAATGTAGCTAATATTATCCAACCTGGTAAAGATAAAATACAATGGTCAAACCTCCATTGTTTTGGAGCATAATCAAGACCATATACCATAGCCTTCTATCTCATGTGTCCATCCACTCTCTTCTCTAAAATGGGAATCCATCCCTCTATCCAATGCTTACTTCCAGCTGACAACACTACCAACAAATACCTATTTGATTCTCCAAGGACTCACACTCCTCATCCATGCCAAGCTCCCACTATTTCTGGATTCTACCTGCATTGCTTCTTCCATCTTCCTAGTTTGTGACTATCAGTAAGCAATATAAAGAAGGTGAACAATGAATATGAGGTTTACATACCTTTCCTGACCTCCACATGGGTGTTTGAGACTTATTAATTCACCCAACATCCGTTCTAGTGACCGATCTAGGCCATCTCCCAGTCTGCTCCCAACCGATGTCAGTTCCCTACACTGATCCTGACTACCAACGTCATTTCCCTTGCCGACGCCAGTGTCCCTCATACTGACATCAGTCCTTATGACCGATGTTGGACTTCTCTTATTTGACCTACCGACCCTGCTAGTTTGCACATGACCGATGTCGGTATCTGGATGACTAACATTGGTGCCAAGCTACTGACATCAGTGTCTGTGTGTTCTTGTAAGTGATGAAATTTTCATCTGCGAGCTCTTCTTGGATCAAACCTCTGTCTATGCTGCCTTGCTCAGACTTATTCAGCCCCTGTGACTGATCTTTGTCCTTCATCTCCTCCATAAACACCAAGGCTTCTTTATTCCTGTCAAAAGCATCAAATTTCCTCTTTCTGCAATGAACTGTATTTATGCTTTCCAAATTTGAACACATACCTTTTGAATCAAGAACTTCCATTCCCTTCCTATTCTTGTGACCAAGCCTATTAGGCCACATCTTTGAATCTACACCAAAAGTGGAATCAGTAATACAAGTAGACAGATAAAGAGTATCTACTTTCTTACCTCTTGCTAGAACAAGTGCTCCATTGGTAACCTTCCAAGAATCTGCTATAAGGGTTATTGTGCATCCCTCATCTCCTAACCTTCCTATAAAAATTAGACTCTGCTTCAGAATTGGAACATGCATGACCTCTTTCAACACCCATGTGTTGTCAATCTGCAATCTCAGCTGCACTTTCCCTTTGCCAACTATCTGACAAGGCGTACCATCCCCTAAATAAAGAACTCCAAAGTCTCCCTGTTCATACTCATAAAACAAATCTCTGTTTGGGGATGCATGAAAAGATGAACCAGAATCTAAAATCCATGATCCTACCTGACTATCTGAAAAAAGTATTAGAGCATCCTGCATCACAATATTTGCATCCTTTGCTTCTTCCATACCTGCATGTTGATTCTCTTTATCTCTCAACCAACACTCCTTCTTTGTATGTCTTTTCTTTCCACAAAACCAATAGGTAATACCTTTGGACTTAGATCTCCTTCCTGACCTTGATTTCCCTTGCTCAACCTTCTCCCTTTGCCTTTCCCTACTTTCTGCACTTAGAGCATTCCCTGATGATTCACCTGTGCTTCTCCTGCGTATTTATTCATTCAAGATCACACTCACAACATCATCAACTTTTAAGATTTTAGAAGCAGATGCAGAATTACTTACTGCCATAACCATACCATCCCAACTTTTAGGTAAAGAACATAAAATCAAGAGAGCCTTTACCTCATCATCAAAAACAATATTGATTGAAGCTAGTTGGTTTACCAAACCATGGAAATCACTGAGATGAGTATGTACCGATCCACCTTCCTACATTTGCAAAGTAAATAGCTGCTTCATAAGATATACCTTATTAGAAGCCGAGGGATTTTCGTATAAAGTTGCCAAGGACTTTATCAACTCTTCCGTTGTCTTACACTATGATAAGCTGGAAATCACAGACGATGAAAGGTTCAACCTTATGGAACCTAGAGCCTTTTGATCAAGAACATTCCACTCTTCATCCTTCATATCTGTGGGCTTGCATGCAACCCCACCCAATGGTAAGTACAAATCCTTCTGATATAGATAGTCCTCAATCTGCATCCTCTAATGTTGATAATTCTTGCCGTTAAACTTCTCCATTCGTAGTCTACTTTCTTCTGCCATTGCTGAACTCCCACTTAATCAGAAAACCCTGTGAATAACCTGTAATCAAAAAACAATACCCTGCTTCCTACAAACCATAGCTCTGATACCACTTGTCAGGGGATCTACAACTCTACCAATTAGAGCATAATTGATTACTTTCTTATATGCAATTAAACACGGAATTATACCAGAATGATAGAGTAGCTAGAAACTTGAGACAACAAAGAATTTGAGAGACAATACACACTCTTATATTAAATACTACTAGAAGAAAATACAATAAGGAAGATGCCACTTCTTCCTCCACCTCAAAGGCTTGCCACACCTCAAGACCTTCTTCCCTCTCTCTCTTGCTCAACACAACAACTCTAAAGCCTGAGTTGCT
Source organism: Torreya grandis (assembly GCA_037957365.1). Taxonomy (NCBI): domain Eukaryota; kingdom Viridiplantae; phylum Streptophyta; class Pinopsida; order Cupressales; family Taxaceae; genus Torreya; species Torreya grandis. The sequence continues at coordinate 504,360 of JARHVA010007027.1, forward strand.
ATCCCTCCTTGAATGCTTCAGCCGATCTCCTTGACCTTACACCTGTAGATCTCCTTGACCTTGCTAGCTTCAATGCTTTTACTTGCCTTAGAATGATTACAATAAATGCCTTATGGGTCTATAAATAAGATCCCATGCTTACAAAAATAGAACTCTAGTTACAATAATTAGACATGTAGCTCGTGACTATAATTAGTCGCTTGACATGCAAACACTCGCTTCACTTAACTGACTGTTCGTCAATAGCAGTTCCAAAAATACACAGGCGATCGATGCCGGTCCCTGCTAGTCTGGTGCTGCCGACGTCAGTCGACTCCCTACCGTCACCGGTCTCCTTCTCCACTGCACTTGACTGATGTTGATCATACTACCGACGTTGGTGGCTCTGGTTCTTCAGCATCCTTCCTTGTGTCTACAAATAGTTGAAGCTTTTAGCTCCACACCATAACAACCACAACCCCAATATAAAAATAAGACCTTAGTATCCTTCCCATATTATAATATATTGCCTCTAAAGTGAATGTAGGTCAAATAAGGAAGTAATAAAATATAGACACCTAAATTTGGCATTACACACTTTAGAAACATAAAATTTTACACCTTTTGACATACTTGGACATTATGCATGCAATTTATGCTTGTGCACACTTTACCCTATTTGTCTACTCACATGTTTTCTTGACCAACAAATTTACCAAATACACATATTTAGGACCACCTAGTCTATGAAAGAACCTTCTAGAATCCTAAACAGACTATCTTCATATCTCATATAACTTATTTTCACTCTTAGAGTAATACCAAAAATAGTCAGTTAGTTATGATTTACCATAAGTTTCTACCTCTACTAGTAGTGTGTAAGAACACTCAATGGCTATTTTTCAAATTGGCATGTCTTACTTAGGTCAGACTAGACACATTTCATGGGTTGATCATAGTAAACAATATCAAAGAGTCATCTTTAAATAAAAATAAGTCATAATGTTATACTATTTTAGTTAATAATTTGATATTATGTTGAAAATCACTTTAAATTTTAAGAAATATATTAGCACTCTCTTCAGGCATTATCATAAAGTTATACATATATGAATATACCTCAAAAGAGTAGTTTAAGAGCCAAGTCTAAATACAAACACCAATTTAAACTACATAGTGCCAATTATTGAAAACTAAATATTACATTTCATTCTATAATGATCATGTTGGTGTGAAGACACATTTAGGTTAGAGAACTAAATGTAGTTTGAGTCCTCTTTGAATTATTGGAATGTATTTAGTGCTCATCCATTTAGCAAGGAGTAGTTGGGGTTGTCTAACCCAAAATAGGAGCCCTTTTTCAAGGTTCATCTTGTGGGAAAAAACATAGTTAGGATTTGGATGAAAGGAGGGTAAAATATAAATAAATTCATAGTATTGATGTCAAGTGCTTAAATATTAGTTATTTATAGGCATAAGGGTTTAAGGAGTTATAAACCTACATAGTCTATAAACACACTACAAGATCTAGAACATTACTAATTTTCATAGGTATTGGACTTTACTGTAAATGTCCATGTAAGGGTTTGATCCATTATTTTTTTATTTAGGTAATGGTAAATCATAAAAATAATAAATTTATAATCATTGACAACTATTGTGAGTGATATAATATTAGAATAAACTAAGTACCTCTCTTACATAGTGCTTTGTGAATTTCTATTTATATAAATACAATACCAATCTACCATTTTACATTTAGATTTGTATTATTATTTATATATTTTATGTAATATAAATATTCATAATTTTACTTCGATTAGATCACATTAGTCCTAAAATTAATACATTTTGGTGAACCCACTCATTTACTTGAGCATGAGCAAACTCTAGATCCTTTCTACCTTGGGGTCTCATATTTATTTCACTTTAGAGTTTGAATTTCAAATAATGATTTTTGATTTCCCATTATCCACATAAGCAAATCCATGACATAGCTCTAATGGATGTTAATTTTTTATAATTATAACTCAATCCATGGTCTCCATAATTTCATGTTCATCTCATTGATATATGATGTTTTCTTATCTCATGACATGAAATGGGTTAAATTTGTTTATAATAAATCTAAGGATGATGATAATAATAATAATAATGATGAATTTTTATCTCTCCTTAATAACACATATTACCTCAATTAAAATATAAGGTGATTCTAGTTACTACTCAAAATGAAAGAGCATGTGTTACTCATTTTATTTCCTTTTCCTCAAAACATCATGGTAGTGATAGCCAACACCCCTCCAATGTTATTCAACCAAGGATTATATTATTAAGTAGGTCTATGTTATCACTACATGAATATATATGGTGAATTATCTTGTAGGACAAATTTGAGGTATTAAAATTTCCCTCCTAATCTTCCTAAGGTATTGGTCAATGTGACTAGATATTATGATGTCATTGGTCAACTTAATAATAGATACACTATCTATGAGGAAATTATTAAAATAATACTAATATTATATCCTTAAACATTTAAACTAGGACAAAAATAAAGGTATATACATACATACGTGTGTGTGTGTGTGTGTGTGTGTGTGTGTGTGTGTGTGTGTGTGTGTGTGTGCGCGCGCGCGTGCATGCATGTGTGCATGTGTGTATTTTTGTGTCTTTGTGTGTCATTTATTACCATATTAACCAAAAAATGAATGATTAGATTTAATATAAATTTTCCATCATAATATAGCTCACATACATTAGTGTTAGTCAACATGCCTTAAGCTCAACATTTTTTATGATTTAAAATAACAAGCCATGATATGCAAAAATGAGTTAGGTCCATGACCATTACTAAACATCCTACTTATTAATATTTTAAGAATTCAATTTTAGTTTAGGGACATAGTAATGAAACATTCAAATTAATGTTACTCATAAAAAAACCACCCCTTACATTTATTTGGGTGAATTAAGGTCTAATATATTCCTTAGTTTATCTTGATTAAATTAAGGTGATCTAGATGTTTCCTTAAGTGCCCTCTTAAATATTTACTTAAACACAATAAAATTTCCTAAGGTTTGTCTAAGGGTAGGTTAACCACAAACTCAAGTGGTAATCAATGCCATTTATTTATTACTTTTAATTAAAATTATTTTTACATATAAATTTAATGAAATTATGTAACAATGTCTATTTATTAACCACCATGTTATCCTCTATAAATATTTCAATTAAGAATATAAGCACATAATCATATATGGAGGTTTATCTATAAAAATAGATGGCAACTAGATAAATGTAGTTTAAATATTTTAATCACTACATTTTTCTTTGAGCATTATAATTTATTTATAAATCATAATACCATATGTATATTTAAATTCTCTTACATTTGAAAACACTACCAAAGGCCTTCATTAATTAAAAATAACCATGCCATATGTTTATAAGGATAAAACCATTAAGAGAACCATTTCCATTTAAATTAATTCCACTATAGTCAATAGGTTAAAGCATTTTAAAATACTTATAAATATGATATTTTTGAGTCAAAGCATGCATGTAATCAAATATACTGAGCATATACTACTTCTAATCCATCCTAGAGTAGGATCAAGTTAAACAACAAAAATGTTTTATCTTTTAATGTTTTGCTAACTCTTTTATTAAAGTCAAGAATTTTCATGCCAATAAGAATGCATTTTAATTATTTCCAAATAACTTGTTAAGGAATTCTATTATCCAAATCTAGCATAAATTATTTCACTGTTAGTTAATGTTTTATAATTTATTTTTCATGGTAAAGTTTAGTCATTTAAATTTAATAGGTGAGTAAAGACCATAAATGAAAAAAGATACATATCCATTATTTCTATTTAGGTTCCTTTTATTTATTCTTATTTATTTATTTATTTAAGATCAATTATTTTTCCAGACTTTACAAATATTCTAAAGAAGAGAGGATATCTACGATCATCATGAAAAACTAGGTTTTATATTATCATCTTTAAGAATGATAATCTATAATGAATGAAATCAATACTTTGAAGTTCATAATACATCCAAATAGGTCAGTCAAAGGGAACAAAATTAATCTTAAATTTAACATAGTATAGTTATTTATAGTAAATTACCTTCCCCTTTCTAATCATGGTACCAAAATAGAGAATAATGTGATATTGATAAAGACTTTCATTAACAACATATCCATAAGATAATCAATGCCACAACTTAAGTTAGATCAGTCAAGCACAATATTTACTATTGAAAACCTTCACCTATAAACTTATTAAATATTTAATGACCAATCATTTTATCATCCAATTATTTACTTATCTCATTTAATATTTATATAACTTCCATTCAAATCCAACACATGAAAAATGGGTCTTAGAGAATATTAAGTACATACCCAATTATTTATTATTTAAATTAAATCTTAATTTTCATAACATCATCTCAATCCAAATCTATTCTAAAATTACAGTACGTAAATTCTATATACAATATAGAATGCATAATTAATTTGCATCCTAATCTAAATTAAACAACATCCAATCATATATTTATCCAAAATCATAAATACAAGTCATAATAGTACACCAATTCTATTTAAATATAAAATGATACTTATATATTTTGTTTAAACACCTAATCCCTAAATTCTCACACCACTAAGTAAACATCTTCCAAATCACCCTTTTACAGAGAGTGGAAATTTTATATTCAAAGTAAATTCATTCTTGTATAAGGAATTAACAAAAAAAATCGTAATAGAATCCACCACTCATAAAATAATCTAAGTGAAAATAAAATTTTTATATTATATTTTAAATAATACTAAAATATTATTATTATTATTAAATTATTTTTTTAATAAAATATAATTCATTTTTTTGTATGGATCAGTTGCCTTATCTTAATATGGATGTTATAGGAAAACTGACCACATAAACATTATGCATTTTAAGTAATACATTCAAAAACATCGTAGTACAACTAAGACCTAATAAATATTAATATTAAATTAAATATTTTTAAAAAAATGTGTGCATATTTTTAATTTAATTTTTTAAGTCACCAATCATGATCCATCATTAGGAAAAATATAGTTATAAGTTTCTTTCTCTTGATGATGAATCATGGTTAGTATTTACAAAATCTAAATAAAAATAGGCACACAATATTTCCAAAATATTTAATATAATTTTAATAGACTATGAAAAAATTAAATATCTTAATATTATTATCATATTATCACTAAATCTTCACACTTAATCTGAATAAAAACACTAAGTGTGATTATTATATTTTAACCATCTCATAAACAAGTGAATATGTCATATAAACCAAAAGATATAACTATAAGTTATAGCATTTTATAACATATTCATGTAATCTCAAGACATCAAATATAAACACGTATTTCCATTTGAATGATATGTAAAAACTTAAACAATCCCAAGAACACTCATGATATTAGTATATTAACTCATTCACATGTAAATGTCCATCCAATGGGATAGTCTTAGCAAATATAATAAGAATATCATATATCTGTATATTAAAAAAAATGGATTCATATTTAATAAACTAAATACCAATCATTAATTTATAAATCATAGCTACCCTAGTATAAAGTGTCTTTTATACCATCTAAAAGAAAATTTTCACGTGTCATTATGTTAGATAAGATTAATCATGGAATCGTGAAGAAATACGATACAAGTAAAATGACAATAAACATATGACTACAACTACTTTATTAAAAAAAATATTATATAAAATATATAAACATGAAAATGAGTACACTACCTATAGATTAGATTGAATCAGTTAAAATCAAGTACAATCAATTCATATTTCTATTTTACAAGTTAAATTTTTATAATATGTTATACTTGTATTTTCAACTGGAAATTTAAATTCACATTGATAAATATAGATACAAAATAAATAATATATTTTAGATTTATCTTTTATAATAAGAGAAAGTCAAAAAAAATTCAAGATTATTACAACTTTATGGATGTGTAATGAAATACAAAATGTTATCAGTATGTGCAATCACACCATTAAAAATATGTATAATACAAAAATCCTTAATATTAGTTCTTATCTACAACCCAACAGTAAATAGTCTCAAGTAAAACTAATAATCATATCAATCTAAAACAACCTTATCTTGTACAACTCCATAAAAATGGAATTTAATAAGATGAGCACATCAATTGGTTGCCCTTTCAACCCCAACCATCAATTTTTTCATGAATATTTCCTCTAAATAGATGAATATAACAAGATAAAATCATAATCAAATAAACAATATAGAGAGAGATATATACTTTTCACCAAACGAACACTTTAAAGAGTTACACATCCAAATGAAGAACAAGGAAAAATACAAAGAAACACAAACATAATACGATGAGCTCATTATGGTCCATGGTAAACAAACCCACCATCAAATAGTATCCATTCAAGGGGACCTATCCATTTATTAATCTTGTAGCCATCTAAGGTATCTCAAAATATATCACTTATTCTTCTCATTTAAGCACTTGAGGAGGTATCTAGGTTTTTATTTTTCTTTCCATCACAACACACATATATAAACACAACAACTTAATACATAATAATGATAAAAGAGAAAGCTTAGCAGATATATATTATGCAAATGGTGTTTATTGGTATGATAATTAAAAGAAGAATTAGATGAAGATCGCATAATCACCTTCTTATATGAATACCATCCAATACCTTTTTCATAGTGAAATTAATCTTGAAAGTATGATTATTAACACATAATAGCTATAACTAAACTTTATAAATAATATAGTATTAAATGTACTAAATAATTTTATAATCCCAAATGTAGTATATAAATGTTAGAATATCAACCTTATTTTTATTTTATTCTTTTATCTTCTACCTATGTGTATTTTATCTCAAAAACCATCATAAATAAAAACTAAAATATTATAATAACTCCTCAAGAGTGATAATAAGTATGTGGAAGAATCTATTAGTAGTTTTGTCATAGTTTTACTATTCTTAATATTAATAATGATGATGATGATGGTGGTGGTGGTGGTGGTGGTGGTGGTGGACATGTCTTCTCTCTAAATAAGGTGATCATATCCCCTAAAATATCTCAAAAATTAACTTATAAATTACTTGTGATATGTTGTTATAAAAATATATATGACTAACCAACCAAATAACTATATTACCTTATTAACTATTTACCATATGGTACCTTACAAATAATAAATAGTAATTTAACTCAATGTAAATACTAATTCCCAACATCCCCCTCATTAGTGTTTACATGGGGAGAAATTATGTCATGTAAATTAAAAATATAATTATATGCCAATGCATACTTTTAGGTCTACATACTACTATATGAATCTTGTTTCCTGGATATTGTTGCACATGATCAACTACATATGATAATTTATCTCACTTTCACTTCTAGTTGAACATATTCATTTACTGACTATCTTATAATTAAATATGATAATCAAAATATATTTATAGTCAAAGGATTCTTACGGTTAACTACCCTCCTATATAATTGTTTTCATATTCAATTATGTCTATATTATCCTCTTTTTCAACTTAGGATGAGAATGATTACAATGTGTTATTTTGAACACAACACAAACAACCAAAAACTAAAATCCACACCATATAACTAAAAAAATGCCACTAGATCATAGTGTCCTCATCTTTGGTAACTAACAAGAGGATTTGAAAACTTTCTTCCTCCATTTCCTCTGAGACCTCCTCAGTCTCCCTAGTCACTCAGTTGATTTGGTTTTGAGGCTCAATAGTTCCACATTGTTCTTATTTGATAACTCCCCAATAATTTGAAACAATGCATGTACTTAGGATGTTGAATACTCGATAATGCATCCTTTTAAAAAAAATTCATTTACTCTTTGTGATGATAAATTTATTGACACACTTGATAATGACCTTTTTAATGGACCTTGTTTTGACAACACACATAAAAACCATAGATGACTTACTCTTGACTCATTTTAATTTTATAATATTGAATTTATTATAAAATTATAATGACAAAACCTTATACACTTTTAAATACAAATTTGACTCATAAAATAAAATAAATAAATGAATTTTAATAAAATAAAATTTCATAACCCAAAGCTAATAGACTAAACATCACAGCAAACTATAAATAATATTAACCAAACCTAAAACAAAAGACTTGAAATTAATTAATACTTTTTTGAGTCACAGGCTTGGTGACACATTCCAAGAGTCCAAGTTTAATATCAAATAATGTGTAATCCAATGAAAGAGATGTGGATTATGAGAAACCATTTGAATTTATAAGCATGCATGTAATCTAATTTCAAGACTAAGGTTTGACATAATAATTAACTAGTTATGTGGGTTTGCTATGAGTGGAGACTGGTGTAGATTTTTTGAGTAAGATATGATATATATTTAATATTTGAGATGAAAAATGAACTCACTACACTGAGATATAATACATATTTTAAGGGTCCAAATCATTAATTATCACTTTAATAGAATCAAACATGTTGACTGTTAAATCAAGCATGATGGAGACATCACTAACTTGTAAAATATTCACATTAAATTAATTATATGTCTAAAAACATAATGAATATTATGTTGGAATAGGTGTCAAGTAATTTTTTGATTAATTATGAGGGTTGAGGGATGAAAAGAGATCATTTGGAAATTAGAAGATAGATCTTGGCAAACCAAATAAGTAGATCTATATCATTAATTAGTAGATCATTCATATTATCAAAAATGATTCATCAGGTATCAACATTCTCATATCTAAATTTTTGTGGACTGTACACTAACATTAATGTTATAATCATTGATTATATTTGATCCTTCCTATTTCATTTCTATCAAATAGTGAACTCTCTAATTCTCCTAAGCAAACTAACATGGACATAGTTAATAAACACATCCAATAAATATACATCAAATAAGAATAATGAATGCTATAAAGCTATACTAATATTCAATCAATTTTACACTTAGTACTACCATCCATAGGGAAAATAATTGAATGACTACCTATTATAAAATTATTAAGCTTTCTTTGAATAAAATACCTACTCTGATACCACTATTATTAATTGAAAGATTCAAATACATAGATCACAACAACAACAACAACAATAATAATAATAATACTTCATTAATATTTTCAACATATAAACATACATATATATAGGACATGTCTTCCCTCTAAATAGGGTGCATCATATCCCAAAAAATATCTCAACAACTAACCTATAATTTTTTCATGATATATTTTTTTTTATAAAATATATATAAATAACCAACCAAATAACCATATTACCATATTAAATATTTACCATATGGTAACTTAAAAAAAAATAGTAATTTACCTCAATGTAAATACTAATTCCAAAAATTTACCACTTGTTAACTCTCTCATTTTCCTTAAGTAACACAATAGGGTTATGCCCTAGTTCCCTCACCTTTTATTTCATTTTCCTCTCTTTCTTTCTCATTCTTATTTTTCTTTTCTAGCTGATTCAATGCCCAATTTAAGGTACATTTAAAATAATCATTTCATACTTTACAAAGATTTGATTAATTATTCACCATCTAAATTCAAGGTTTAATTAATGGGTGGTCCCCCACTCTAATATATGCCAAGCACTTTATGTGATTTAATTTTTAATTTGAAATGAAAAATAAAATTCAAAGATTTGAATAATCATTAAGTCTCTTAATTCAATGACCATGGTGTAGTCTTTACATTACTTTTGTGTTAAACATTTATTACCTTATCCATAGTTTATTTCATAAGTGAATAGTATAATTGCCTTTGAAATAGAATCTAGGAATTAGTTTTACATAATTAAGAATAGATTACCAACATGTGAACCAAGCTAGCATATTATTAAATTAGTAGTCATAATAGGGAATCACTATAATTACAAAATAGAGAATGTCATCTAATAGGTAAGGATCTCTCAAGTGTTATTTATAATATTTTTATACATTATCAATCTTACTAAGGATTAATTATAATATGTGAAATTATCTTTGAAACATTTAATACACCAACAATGTATTTGATTTTAAAATAACAAGTGATAATATGTTAAGCAGTAGATCAAATTGATCAGTCAATAAAGATAACCAACCTAATATAGGGCAATGAAAAAAATAAATACATGTGTTTTACTCTATTTTTTATAAAACAATAAATTTCAATGTGTTATAATATATTTAAAACTATATTATATTATAATTATAAAGATGTAAAATAATAAAGAATTTTGGTTTTGACAAATGCAAAATATGGAAATTTAATATTTTTAAAAAACATTAGGAAGAAAATATCTTAGTTTTCACACAAATTTCTATTGACTATTTTGGATGCCGAATAGTATAAATCAATATAAAAGATGACTATTAATGCTTAATATTATAATATACTTATGTATAGGTCTAATTTAAGTGGTTACATCATAGGACACTCAAATATGTTGACTGTGGACTTGTCCATGTTGACTATGCTAAATGATTGACATGAAAATGTAAAAAGATGACTATTAATGCTTAATATTATAATATACTTATGTATAGGTCTAATTTAAGTGGTTACATCATAGGACACTCAAATATGTTGACTGTGGACTTGTCCATGTTGACTATGCTAAATGATAAACCAATAAAAAATATGAAACTACTTATAGATAGGAACATTTTAGGATGAAAATAAAATATTACACTTGATTTTATTGATTATGGATTTGTACTGGTTGACTCTGATGAAAAACTAACAGCTACACCTTTTACACACGTGTCTATTGAGCAAGTTGAGATATTTTAATTTTAATTTTGCTACACATAATTCACTATTTGTATTATATTTTATTATAAACCCTAATGTAAATTTTATATATTTAAAACCTATCAAAAATATGGGAGTGTAATGGGTTGAGTTGACCTCAATTACCCTCTTGATGATTGGTCAATGCGTACATATCCAATACTCCAAGGAGGGAAATCAATCTCACATAGTTCTCCTAGATAAAGTGATTTTTCTCCTTAACTATATATATGTCGATATAAAATGGATTTGATATCTGAAAATGATATCTCTTAAATTAAATTGTAATGCTCTTAACTCATCTTATGACCACTCCTTGTGAGTGATCTTGAATTTGGAAAGAATAGGGCATCTTTTCACAATATGCAATATTATGAATCCTTGATAGAATTAGATACAAAATAGGATTAATGAATGGCCTTTAATATGTATTTATAGGTGAAAATTTTTATTATTTCCTTTACCCACCCTTATGAAACATTTATGAAGACCCAAAAGATTGATTTCAAATTTAGAAACTAGTCACTATTTGGCTTGAGATGTAGTCAGCCTAAGTGCATAAGAGCACAATATCACTCTTATCTACCTAGGGAAGAATTTCCTTGAAATATAAAGGACACTTTTTATGAGGCATATATAGTCTTAGGGTGATTTTAACCAACTTGAGTATTTGACATTGATACATTTGTGTGGTAGTGATGAAAAACAAAGGGTCAAGCCTACATATGGATAAATGGATACAATAATGGTGAACAAGGGTCATGCACTTGGGTGAAATTCATGTGTTTCAATATGTGTCAATAATTAGTATTGTCGATTACCTATGACCATATTTATGTGTTTATAATGCACACCATAAGTCAAGCACATCACACACTAATATTATTATAAGGTGGATCATATATATCTTTATACTGATTATATACATATGTATACCTATATGAAAGTTTTTTTGAGTGGTATACCCTTTTTTAATAGGCCTAACTCACCTTGTCGAATGGTAAATCCTAAAATAGTCAAACAACATCCAAATTATCTAAATTGAAAGACATATGAACTATTGTACCAAATAACTAAAATTAAATGGATATATTAACTAAAGTATTAAATTTAGGTTTCAAGTACATCATGGTACTAAATATAATAAAACCATATATAAAAAACAAGTGGGTCTGGTTATAGTAATATTTGAAACCACATTATTCATATAAAAATTGGGATGTGATAATGATGTGATGTAACTTTACCAAAAAAATAAAAGTGGCTTATTTTACATCTATTTTAAATACATTAAATGATACTAAGGTAGAAAATTATTTTGACAAATAAAATTTTCCTACTCGACATACTATAAAATAGACTCTCCCACTTTTTTTCATGTATGAATATTAAATAAGGGAGTTAATATTATGTTTATAAATAATGGGTCATGATTGAACATTTATAATATCACATTTTTTCAAGCACTTGATATCAATATAGATTCTATTCATAAAATAGACAATAATATAAGAGGATTTGATAATGTATGCCAAGTTCTAGGAACAATAATACAATAATAACGCCTAAAACATTAACTATTATATTTCAAGTAATTCCAAATAATTTCTATTATAATCTACAATATTAGTTAGACCTTGGTTTCATGTTATATAAGTTGTATCATCCACCTTATGTTGATTATTAAAAATTTTGTTTGAGGGAATGCTTCCATACAAGTCCTATGAATGAAAAACCTTTCAAATATTGAGAAATATTTTAATATATTGATGAATGTATATTGTAATTTGATTCTCCGAACTCCCCCATAATACCTCCATTACATGTCATGACATTATAAAAATTGCATACATATGAATTTGGAAAGTCATGTAAATCTAATGAACAATATTTATCTCCAAAGTTATCATTTATTAAATAGATGATAAAAGGGTCACCATATGTCTAAAACATGAAAAATAGAAGATACCAAATCTTCCTTTGTTTGTCAATACAAAATATCCTAATCAAATGATTATTGAGAATGATATTGATGATGATGAAAATGAAATATATTTGAACATACATGATTATTTGTCTCATCTAAAATTTACACCTATAATCCCATGAGAGTATAAATGTGATTTGATTAAACATAGTGAGTGTCGATAAATTATGAAGTCTCCTTAATGTATAACCAAAGTTAGATAAAGGGAAGGCACCCTTATGAGAAAAAATGAGGATATAAATGTAAATGTTTGTTTCAATAATAATTAAAAATAAGAATCTCTCAAAATAATTGACCCCTTGAGACAACATTTTTTAAATTATTGTATGACTCGATCACAAGAAGCATTACACATTGCACAATGAATAAATGATGAATATATAATATAATTATGAATATTAGTTAACAACATATAATTTAATGAAACAATACCTTCCAAATTATTGATAATATTATAAGTAACTATTTTATAAAATGAAAAAATAATTATATTATAAATATTACTTCATAATAATCTGATCACCTTACACTCCACTAGACATTGATTTATGGCTCATCTATCACATCATGAATCATGTTATAATTATCACATAATTATTAGACATGGAAAATATAACTATGAGTAGTTACAAAAAAACATTCATAAAATTTAAGGACAATGTTTCATCATAATCATATAAGTATAGGTAAAGCCACCTAAATGGATATACCAGTTGTGACTCTAAAAAACACTGAATAGAGGAAAATATATACTAACATGTACAATCATCCATGAATGGACCCATTGAGTATTCAAGTGTTTGTTGAGAGTGGCTATTGAATATAATTTAAATTTGATGAGTGATAAGGACCTAATACATGTAACATTTAATTTTAAATAGTTGGGCCACACAATAGATGAATTACCAAAAAAATACACGTGAAGAATCAATAGGCCATATTACATTACCAGTTTATTATGGGCCAAATGTTGTGGACACATTTATGTTTGTGATATGTAATTGGTTAAAAATGTGTGATAAAATTTTATAACATTGGATATAACATATTCAAGTGATTTTTGATGTTTCAAATAAATGTATGACATTCAATTTTGAAAATAATACAATAAAATTTAATCATGATGAAAATAATGAGCACCAAAAGACCAAAGATTAAAAAATGAGTAAATTGGAATGTCTTAATAATATTGCACTTGACCCTTCATGGTGTTTAAATAAATTAAACTATTATTCATACACATCTTGAGAAGGGAAAGAGAAAGATGATATCCATACCTAGTATGATGACTCTAATGATAATTACCTATGGGAATTTAATATTATTTTATATCTAGAGATAAGTGTTGTATTACTATATACTACATATGCATGTAATAAATGTTATAAATCTAAATTAAACCCCTAAAAATATTTTTCAAGCCTCTTTACTTAGATGATCGCGTGGAGACAACTATAAGCTATGGGTGGCCTAATCAATGAGGCAAATCTCTATATATGGTTTATCTCCTTTGATGCTTCACACAAAAATACTCACTAACCTACTTATATTACAATGAAAATGGTAAGAGAATACTAGAAAAATATAATAAAAACACATGGAGGTGATTCACCAAAATATTGCTTCCTTTACTTGCGTATGATTTCACTATGAAATAAAAAGGTTACAATCCAATTCCAAAACTTTAAAATAGTTCTTCCTACAGAAATATTTTTATATGAAGGTTATGGCTAATGTAACATCTAAGGTGAATGATCAAGAGGACTAAGAGAAGACATTAATGATATTTATATACTTAAACTTGAAAAAACTATATTACACACATCATATGACCTATATAAATATAATAAATCATATAGAATCATGAATGAAGAGGACAAATGTAAGTGATATAAATATCACTAAAATTCAATAGTAACTCATAAATATTCATGAATGAAGAGGAAAAATTCAAGGAAGTGAGATAAATATCACTAAAATTCATCAACAATCCATCTCAAAATAATAGATTCAAGATGAAGAAAGTATAAATTAGCTTGAATCCATTTTAGAGGCAATAAACAAATATTAAATTTGGTAGGGCTTCATCATACAAAATTTGAGGATACATGTCATTACTTTAAGGGTTAATTTATAGAATAAATAAGGAGAGATATAGGTAGGATAGAGATAAGATCCATCATGACATTTTTTCATCATCAAATTAGTTACAAAATAGAGGTATTGTGCTACCAAGTCTATAAGGAATGTGTTTTATTCTTATTGTCAACACTATATGCCAAGTGTTGGTGGAGTTATAAATGGATAATGGTGTGGGAGATCATCTTGTTAGGCTTGATTCTTCTTGAAGCTAACTACTTCTCCTTAGAGTTATACATATACTTCTTTGAAGGGAAGTTACAAGATGATTCATTAACATTTGGCCTATTTGTAGACCTTTTATGACAATCCTAAATTATAAAATGCTTCCCCTATCTTTTTAAAAATGAGATTCAATCTATAAACCTATATTTTACCTTAATATTTACCATCAGGGCTTGTATTTTATGCCAAAGTTGATTTGTCCACATAACCTAGTATAAACTAGCCTATAGCTCATATTCGATCCTTATTTTAAGGTTGTCATGACCATGTAAGTATTTTCAAAGTTTTATAAGAGATCATAGGACCTATACCAATATCTATAAGTCTCTTAAAAATTATATAGAAGACTTTACTCATCCAAAACCCTATAAATAAATCTTAAAATATAACTTTTAGGCTGTTTTATTGTATTTTTCACCTCACACATGCCAAGTAGTGGCTCTATTAGATGTTCCTAAGGTCTTAATACATCATCAAGGTGATTTAAAGATAAAATATGTGCATTTAAGTCAATTTAATAATTTTTCATGACCAAAGAGATTCAATATAGGGTTCTATAGGGTTTTAAGGTATCAAACTTGTTAAGGATTTTTCATAAAGAAAATGTCCTTGATCCTCTAACTAATGCCAAAAAATGGAGTAGGGGATCCTATTAACATCTCCAATATACATTAGGACCCATGAAAAATATCATTCAAGTTCACATGTAGTGAAAGTGACATTCTTAAGAAATATAGGCCTATAGGTGAACTTGAGAAAGGGATATTTGGGCAAAAAGGTTAATAAGATGTTTGGATTTGGTTTGAAACACCTCCTTGGCATCTTTCTATAGATGTATAAGTATTATAGTTCATTTATTTGGCATAGATTTAGGGAATACCTATAGGTAAATGACAACAACTTATAAGTAATAAACCCATAGATAACATGAGGATGTGAGATAATGGTGAGTTAGAGTCACATATGTATGCATAATTTCTATAGGGTGAAGGCAAGTCAAAATAGGCATTTCCAAGTGTCTAAACCATATTTTAGCATCTAAACATATAATTTATATTTATAATTGTGTGTGGTTACATGATTTATATCATACATCTTACTACATGGCTTATTATTAAGTGTTTTTCACTACAACATGCCTATTTGTTATATTTATATTAACATGACATGTGTATGCCTTATGATACATGTTTTATATATGCTTTAATCATATTATGATGATATATTTCCATCATGTTAGCACATGCTTTACATGTTTACATCTATATATATAATATGATTAGTAGGCTAAATTTATCACCTCAAAAGGGGGACATATTAGTGGGATTGTTATAGATATTTAAGCCTATAGACACATTGTTTTAGATTTTAGGACACATTACATAGTTTAAGTGTTTATATTCGATCATATTATCATATTGATTTAGTTTATGAGAATGGTATATGAAAATTGAGATGGATTTTAGGGGTATATATAATGTATGTGTAAACATTTTATAAGTAAATGAGTGACAAGTTATCAAATTTTATATATTAGCGATAGAGTGACACTATATTTAAAGTGTTATATACCATATTGGGATAGTTTTATCAGACTATGGGACATGTATATTATTCATGTGTTCACTTTTATATATTTAATTTGGTATTGAAAGTAATAAATATATAATTATAAGTAAAAAATTCATCCACATCAACTGATTCAGTCTATTCACATTTACATACAAACCTAGTATGGGGTTACACCTTTTTCATCTTGAACCTATTATAATTTTAAGAAAAATTAGAGTGTGGTTGAGGTTCCATATCACTCAACTACCAAGAACTTATCCATATTCATTAGGTTTGGTAAATTTATTAGCCTAATCCATGTTTTAGACATTTTCACTCACCTTGAGAAATAATCACCCTATTTTATAGTACTTTAGATGGTTGTGTGATTCACTTTCTCATAAGTGTATTCCTTCCTTGCTCTTTATATTTTAAATGTTTCATTGACTTAGTTTAATTTTGATTTCATATCATATATCGACATTTATTTTTCATGTTTAAATGTGATTTTTCATGGAGTAAGATAGACACCTTGAGCCTTCTTTTGAAGACAAAGTGTGGTTACACACTAAGATATGCAATCTATTTATCCTTTTACTCTAGAATTTTTAATATTATCATTAAAAGTAGACATTTTTAGACACTAAAATATGTTATTAGACACTAGAAAATGTTATTCTTAACCTATATCTAGCTTACATTACTTATTCAAACATTTATTAATGTTTTACACACTCATCCTTAGTTATTCATCTCTATGTAGACCCCACATTCCTAAATTTCTATCGATCACCTATATAAATTCCCTAGTGTCTACTTTATCTACTTATTATCCTAATTAGACTATCTCGTGATTATTATATCATTGTTTAGTCTTCCTTGGACACATATTATTATAATTAAATGGATCTAGATACCAAATTCATCCACCTACATTAGAGCCATCCATGTTCCTTACAATGGGAACTTTAGCAAGTTTAAATTATTCTTATGGGTTAGATTATACATTTTACATGTTGGTGGTAGAACACATTACCCAAATAATCATATATTTATACACACTAGGCCTAAGATTATTCCCATATATAAAACATATATCTATAACCTACTAATAAGACTTCTATCATTTTCACATTGAGAACAAACAACCTAAAACTTTTAAATCAAAAAATCCTCAAAGGATAAAGCCATAAACAAGTCTAAAGCACCCAAGCCAAGTCAATTTTTCATATTTTCAAGTGTCAAACTATAAGTTACTTGTTACAACCATACTTGAGGATCACTATTTCATAGGTAAACTTAGCCAAGATAAATTCATGCAATTTTATTGCTCTTATGAGTATTGGATGTGTAGGAAGTGCTCAGCCACTCAGCGAGGGATGATTTGAGTAATTTCAAAACATTTTTTTACTTCTCTCCTACTATTTTCCTTTTCCCAAAGGTGTGTATTTTAAATCAATTTTCATCCTAATATTTATAAGAATGACATCCTATTTGAATAATATCTCTATCTAACCACTTTTATTTCATTTTATTAACTTCCTCCATTTATGGATGAAAGCCTAAATTTTTGACATATTTTTAATTGGATTGAATTTATTATGTCTCTAAAGTAGTGAAAACATCAAAAAATATCATTTATTAGTAGTAAACATCTTCTAGACACCCATGTGGTTTTAAAAGGCTATATATTTCAATATTTCCAACTTATGTTATAACAATAAAATTTGGTCTTTAAAATTCTATTTCATTTATAAGAAGGTATAATCAATTTTAAAATGCAACTTTGATGAACATAATCATTGCCCATATTTTAAAAAACCAAAAGGGTCAACTAAGGCCTAAAATTTATGGTTTTAAAGAATATAAACATATTTGAATGTAATAAAATCATGATAAAATATAAGGCAACCATAAAATTATATAAGATGTTAATAAATATATATTTATATTACTTAATGTTTCTTCCTCTTTCTATGAACTATAATATAATTTTAAAGGCAAGGTTTAATGGATGTTCATCATTAAATAAATTCAATAAATACAAGGTCAACTACCAAAATCAATTGATTAAGGACAACTAAAGTTAATCCAGCTATATTTTTATCTCAAGTTCAAGAGAAAATATATGCTAAAATGCACTTTTTAAAATATTTTTTAACACAAATAGGTTAGATCAAATGATGTTACTTATTATGGACAATAAGGTAGTGTGCATAAAACACATGCACAAATAATTTTAAGTGTATCAAATAAAATGGATAATATAAATGATCAATGAGGAAAAAAAGTACTAAATGAGGGGTCTTACATTTTATTCTTCTTAAATAATCATCATATTTGATGCATAAACTATGCTTAAGGGTATTAAAACAAATATTCCTCCCCAATAACTCTAAATAAAATTAATAACTAAACACAATAGCTACAATCAGAGTGAAATGTGTCATATATATGATATTTATTGACATGAAACTATTCTTAAAGGCTATAATATGGATTTATTAGTATAATGTAAAATAGTATTCATTATTATAGACCTTATTTTTAAAATTAATTTGAGTATATTGGACAAACACCTAATATCAATTCCTCTTATACATCACATTGAAAGTAACTGATACCCAAAGTTCTACCATAGAATAACTAAAACCTAGATAACCTCTGATATGAAGCATGTAATTACAAATTCCAATCTGATGTATATCTTATTAAGAAAGATTAATAGTACCACTCCATGGTGAAAGTAAATTGTGATGAGATAAGTGATATTCCATGGCAAGGCCATAATGAGAAATATTAAGTGCCAATCCATGGAAAAATAAATAAATATATTTTAAGGCTATATGAAATCACCAAATATAAGGGCATGGGAAGTTGGATCCCTATCCAATATTACTACATAAAAAAAATGTATCTAGTGAGGAAAGGATGGTGTCATGAACTCAACCGTAAACGTTCCCATCATGACCTTATAACTTGTTTGATAAGTTATATTTTTATCCTATATAACTACACAAGGTGAAAACTATGTGCATTACTTAACATATAAGAAAACAACATTTACAATCAATAAATAACTCATAATAAATTGATCAAAATAATTAAAATATTTAAAACCAAGTAGCCATCAAAAAATGTTATAACCAAAATAAATAAAACTTCAAAATTCTATTTGAGATTTATCATGATGATGTCATGGGGGTGTGATGGAGGTGTTTTGGTGAGTGGATGAAGTGCCTTATTAGTCTATATGACAAAGACAAAGTGTACAATGTGCTTATCCTAATATGCTTGATGTTGGCTTAGTTGATCATCAAAGTTTGACTGATCAGAGGTATTTAGGGTTGAGTATTGTGATTTGAACATGTGAAATAGGTACCTAAGATATTATCTAATTTTTGAGAGCTTGTGTGCACAAGTGGAATTTATCTGGTTGATCATAGTTTTCATCTACACACTTTGGGTCTAGTGGTAGAAAGTCTAAGTAGGTAATTTGATGACATCACCATTGCCACATGGGAATGAGACAAGGAGATTTGATCATATGGTTGTGATCACTATGGTCCCTAGTTATTATGTTATATATTTCAATTCATGTATTATAGCATGTCAAAATATATGCATATGCAAAGTTGGGATCCTAGGTAGTTTGACTGTGTTTTTCCATACTTAGCCAAATTTACATAAGGTAAGAAAGAGCCAAGAGAGTATTTTTTTGGTGTTATATATTTCATGTGTGAATGTGTAAAGAAAAAATAATCATATGGTTTTTTAAAAAAAATTTATCATAGATGGTTTTTTCTAAATTTTAGATCATTCACTAAAGCACGACAAAAGTTATGGATGCTTAAAGTTGTCCTCTCAGGTAGATTTGGACATAGTTAGCTCTGTGACAAAAGTTTTTGAGAATGAACTTTAATGGCATTATATATCACATATGTGAGGGTTTCAAGAGTAGTGTGTCACATGGTTGGAATTTCCTATGAGAGGATATCATCTAGTCCAAATTTGAGATCCTTTGTTGAAGTGTAGGAGAAGTTATAACGATAAAAAGGACTACTCAAGCATATTTATAGGGTTCCCATAATCATTTTTGAAAGTGTTAAAGATCGAGCAAGATCAATGAAGCATGTTGATCTAAGGAGTCAAGAATTAGCAATATGATGACAAGTTCACAATGTTTAAATATTGAGCAAGTCTATAGGATAATGATCCAAGGGTGAGTAGGAATTCATAAAGTTGATCAAATGGTGAACATTAATTGTTAAAGACCTAATTGATCCATAGAGATTGATAGAGTGTGTCGAGTCAAAGTTCCCAAATTACATGAGATGTGGTCAAAGTGATAGAGGTTTAACATCTGGCATTAGTAGTCTATGCATTAAAGATCAAATAAGATAGTTGGCATGAGATTGATCGTAAGTTGAGAGTTCATGAGATTCGAGCATTGCATTCAAAGGTTAACTATAACCATTTATATTCAAATATTTGAATTTAACATAGGAAAAACTAGAGCTTTGTATTTCATCTATAACTTTTGATAAAAGTCAAATTTGCTCATGCAATAAAAATAAAAGTGGTTGAGGACTCCAAGGCACATCTATCTATATAGATTTGAAGATTTAAAAGTGAATACAACATAGTTATTATGCTCCAAAGTTGAATGCATGTTTGAATATGTTCTAAAAATGATCCAAGAAGGATGTTTGAGCTTGTTTTGATGTTGTTTCTATGTCTAATGATGAATTAGCTATTAGATCATGTTGTAGCTCCATGAGGATGATCCATGTGGATTTTATAGGTGTGATAAATCTATGTTAAGTATGAATAATTCCTAAGAAATTGACTATGTTCCTTCATGGTGATTGTGTGCACCAGGTCTCTATTTGATTTTTTCGAACATATCCAAAGGTGAGCTAAGTTGACTATGATTATTTGAGGATGTATAAGGGGACATAATAAGTGGACCCATGTATTTTTAATTGGTATTGTGTTCTTATTTTTCTTAAGGGAGTGATAAAGGAATGAATGGGTTCACATGAGACCTATAAGGACTAAAAGGGCCTTATTAAAAGGTGTAGTTTCCTAAGGGTGACCCATAGATGCTATGGAAAACCTATGGAGATTATATTAATCTATCTTTATGTGAGAGATGCCTTAAGGGCTAAGGTATGCCTAATAGCCAACCAAGGTATGATTATCAAGATTACTCTATAAATAGTAGAATCAAAGATGATGGGTTCTAGACTTGTAAGACTTGGATGAAGTATGAGAATTGAAGCAAACAAGAGAAGAGGCTAAGTGCACCCAATGGTTAGGTTGATAATCAAATCAGACTGAGGACTATGAATATGACTTGTAGGTTATATTTATGATGGTAGAAGAGTGCTCTTATAGGTTGAGCATGAGTGAAGATGCCTAGAGTGATCCAAAAGGATGTTTTGGATGTGTTGAGAATGATTGAAGGATTGGTAGTGTCTATGAGAGCTTGGTTTCTAGTTTGAGAGACTAGTCACAGTGTGAATAGTCTATATGACCATCTAGTCATGTTATTGAAGACTATGATAAAGTTTTTACTAAGAATGATGCATTAAATGTGCAGACTTGAAGAGTGGGTTTAGTTAGGATTTGTAATGTGTTCTAATTGATCTTTGTGTGTTGATTCAAGTATGTAATGTTGTTTTCCCAACATGGAGTGTTGTGTGATCCAAAAGTTGGACTTAGATACATTAAGAGATTGATAATCAGAGTTCCATTATTAGGTTGTGTTGACATAAATATAGAGGTGGATTTTTTCATAGGTGTTTTTGTGGTAGCTCATCATCTAGGGTGGTTATAGCCTCCTTGAAAGGTGAAACTTGATAAAAGGTCTAGTTTTTGTTATAGATTAACTAGACAGGTGTGTTAGCACCTTGTGGGATTAGAGTCTCACTAAATAGGGATTGTAGTTCCTTAATCATTTGTAGATGGTCTAAAATGGATCTTGTTATTATAGAATAGTATTCCAATTGTAGGTTCCAGTGGGTTTTATTCCCCAAGAGGGTTTCCCATGTATGTCATGTTCTATGTGATTAATCTTGAATTGTTTCTCTTGTTCTTTGTTATGAATGTTGTAAATGATTAATTAATGCTTGTGGTAGTTGATAAAGTGTTTTTAAAGATCAAAATTAAAGTTGGATTATTTTATCTCACTGATTCACCTCTCCTCTCAATGATTGTACCTCTAACAATTGTTATTAGAGCAGGTCCTTTGGAGGAAGCTTAATAGCTTGAGGGTGATCATAAGAAGGTATAAAGATGGCTAAATAGTTGAAGAAAGAAAATCAATAGTGGAAGGTTGTGATCAAGGTGATTGAAGAATATATATATATATATATATATATATATATATATATATACTTTAAATAAAAATTACAAAGATGATGAGAATGTTATCAATGATCTCAAGGTTCAACTAGTAGAATCCAAGACAAGTTTATGGTCAAAATAAAAGGACATCATGTTTGATAAATAAACATGCCATAAAAGTAGAGAAGATGATAGAAAATAAGAAAATAAGTATAAATAATATATCAAGTATATTGAATTACATGCATATAGATTGAAAGACATGGCCAACAAGGTCAAAAAGGATGAAGAGAAGATCAATATTATTGAGGATTAGTTAAAGACTACAAATGCAAATCTAAAATCAAAAGAAGATGAGTGCAATTCACTAAAGGTTGAAATGAAGTCATTGAAAAGTGAGCATGATCTTGCTATATTAAAGTTAGATAAGATGGAAAGGAAACATGAGAAGCCTGTGCAAGTGAAGAAGAATGCAAACTTGAAGATCAATGTTAGAAGGTTAGTTAGATAACCTAATGCTTCAAGGTATGCTATTTTATTTCATGGTCATTATTATACATGTAATAAGTATGGTCATAGAGATAATTATTGTAAAAGGAAGTTAGTCAATAATGTATCCTCATTGAGCCTTGGTAAGAAGCAATTGGTCATAGATAAATCATAATTCAGATTAGTCAAGAGGTATGGTGAATGATGTTATTTATTTTAGTTGTCATAAGAGTGGAAATATTGATAGATTATATCTAAATGTTGTTAAAAGGTATTCAAATTATGTCAAAGGATATATATCTCATAGAAGGTATGAGAAAGGACAAACTCAGGTGTGGAAACCAAAGGTAATCATTGGCAATTCTTCTAGTCATAAGGTTGAGAAGAAAGTTTCTCTAGAAAGTTATGTTGTAAATTAGGATAAGCTCAAGGATCAAGTAGGTAAGATGGCTATAGAAGACAAGAAGAGATAAACTTTTGTATGGAGTCCCAAGGTATTAAATACTAAGGATATTAAGTCGATTGAGTCCAAGAGTCTTGATGATTGTTTGCCAAGGTAGAAAAAATTATAAATACAAGAAAGTCAAGAGTTTTTGTTGACAACTTTTTCCAACAAGTTTGATGTAAAGAATGTGTCAACTATCTAGTTATAAAAATAAAATCAAAAATCTACTCATGTTGAAAATAAACAGACCAAGATCAAGGATAAGACCAATGTATTGGTTGAGGCTAGTTCTAAAGTGTGTATAGATCTAAGTGAACATCCTACTATTGCTGAGCAAATTTCATGCAAAGAACATCAGTTATCAGTATCTAATAATGAGATTCCAAACTTCAAGGTGGATTATTTAGACAAAAAGGTATGTCATGAATCTATGTTATCTACATGTGTTATCAATTCTATGTTAAAATAGAAGGAGAGTGATATATAAAAGGAATCAACCATCATAGTTAAGATAAAGAAGAAGAACTATAAGTATAAAATGACCAAGGAGGAGAAGGAATATGAGGAGCTATGAGAAACTCCTAGTTTCACATCATGGTAAGAGCATTGTGGTATAGAGGGGTGTCTCTATCTAGGAATCAAGGAGACATTTTTCACTCAGAGGAAGCTTGGTGGCTATTAGATATTGTTTGGTGAGAAGATATGAAAACAAGGTATGTTTTGTGCATTATATATATATATATATATATATGAAAAAATAAGTGTGTGAATAATCTCAGTGGTCCTATCTTGAGAATGAGTTTAATTTTTTATCATGGTTTGGATATTTTGGTATAAAGGTGAGATACAAATATCTATCTGCATATTAGTTTTTGGTAGATGTCAGTTGTGTATGCCATGGTAGTTCACAGTGTTCTAAATATGATGTGTCTCTATTTGAGTATTGATTATGATTGGAAAACATTTGAAGTCTCGTTGAAGATATCATATTTTTGATGAAGCATGTAGTTAGGGGGAGCTTTGTAATTGGTCAAGTCCTAGGATCAAAGGACTAAGTAGTTGAATTTGAGAAAGAAGGTGTGGATAAGAAATTTTGTGTGCTCAATATGATAATGCCATTTAGAGGAAGTCTTTGGTTAAGGGGGAGCAACAAGTTTGTGTATTTTCTCTATAAGATTGTGAAATAGTAGTATAGAGTCAATAAGGGTGGTTCTAGGTGGATTAATGATATTGATGCAAATTTAAATAATTTTTTGGTATTTAGAAAGTTCTATGTATTTATTTTTGGTATGCTCCAAGTGTTTTTGAGGTCTAAAGATATGTATGTGCCAATTGAGGATTTTTGAGTGATCTCAATTTTATCTATTTTTGGTTTAAGGGTAAGTATGCCTAAATTGGGTTATAGGATGTATGGGTTAACAAAGGTATGGAAGCTTATTTTTTGTTCCAAAATTTTGTGATGGGTGTATTTAGGTGTACAAAAATTTTTAGAGATGAGTATTGACCAGAATAAGGTTTGTTCACCCTATTTGTTTTAAGATTCTAGGGTTTTGTGTTATACTAGAAAAGTGGTTTGCCTTATGACTTGAGTTTAAGTCTCCTTAATATGTTGAACAGACCAAATGGGTGGTCAAATAAATATTCACATAGAATTGAAGGTTTGTGGTTCTCAATCTATTTAAAGGTTTGCCAATATGGAAGGCTAATTAGTAAGTAGGTTTGTGAATGAAATATGTTTCATATGATGAGATTGGTAAATAAAATTGATTTGCTTAAGGGGGAATATGAGATTGATCCATATATAAATTTTCAATTCCTAAAGATGTGTCTACTAAAAAGTGTGGGCTTTGAAAGTTTTAGGTAGGGCTAAAAGGAGGCTAGATAGGCCTAGTTTGAAGAAGAGTGTTTTTTTGCTCAGTTTATCCAAAAGAGTAAGGTATGAGTATCTAAAGGTATATTATTATGTTGGTTTAGTGCATATTTCCTATTTTTTATAGTATATATGTAGAGATGGTGGTCATGTAAGTTCCTTGAGAAAGAAGGCTAGTAAGCTTGCATGGTGGTTCTTCATGGTGTGTGGAGATCTAAAGATGCTTAGAAGGTGAAATTTCTTAGAGATCATAGAGGGAATACCTATTATATTTTTATTGGTGAGTTACATCAGATTTATATGGTTTTTTTGTGTCATTTATTTATTTATTATAGTTTTTTATTGAAGAGAGTGTTGGCTTGGAGTAAGAGGAGGTTGTTAAGATAAGAAGAGGTTGGCTCAAGGTAAGGGGGAGTATTTTATCATCTTTATAAGATGGTCCTTTCTTATTTTATGGTATTTTTAGGTCCTTATGATCAATTTGTTCCCACTTTGTAATTTTTTCAAAGGGAGAGAAATTTCTTGTTGGGGAGAAATTTCCTCTTGTAGGAGTGCTTTAAAGAGAGAGAAGGTTAGCTATATATTGTTATATTGATGGCTATTGAAATCAATGACAAATGGTGAGATTGTTGGAGAGTTGTCATGATGATTTCATGGTGGTGTCATAGAGGTGTCTTAGTGAGTTGATGAATTACCTTGTTAGTCCATATGATAATGACAAAGCATGCAATGTGCTTATCCTAGTATCCTTGATGTTGGCTTAGTTGATCATTAGAGTTTGATTGATTAGAGGTGTTTAGGGTTGAGTATGTTTATTAGATAATGTGAAAAAATATACCTAAGATTTTATCTAATATTTTAGATCTTGTGTACACAAGTGGAATTCATCTAGTTCATCATAGTTTCTAGCTAGACACTTTGGGTCTAGTGGCAAAAAATCTAAGTAGGTAGTTTGATGATATCACCATTGCCATGTGGGAATGAGCCAAGGGGAGTTGGTCATATGTTTTTGATCAATATAGTCCATATTTTTTATTCATTATATCTAAATTCATGTATTTTATCCTATTAAAATATATGCATATGCAAATTTGGGCTCCCAAGCACCTTGACTGTGTTTTTCCATACTTAGCCAAATTTGCATAAGCTAAGAAAGAGTTGAGTGAGAATTTTGTTGGTGTTGTATATTACACATGTTAAGGTGTAAATAAAAATTGATAATATGGGTTTGATTAATTTTTATCATATATTTCTTTACTAAATTTGAGTTCATGTGCTGAAGCATGACTAAAGTTATGGATGATCAAAGTTGGCCTCTTAGGCAGATTTGGACATAGTTGGCTCTATGAAAAATGTTTTTGAGAAAGAAATTTAATGGAATTATATCTTAAATGCATGAGGGTTTCAATAGTAGAGTGTTATATGGTTGGATTATATTATGAGAGGAGATAATTTGGTCCAAATATGAGATCCTACATCAAAGCACACAAGAAGTTATTAAGGATCAAAAATGGCTACGCAAGCATATTGATAGGGTTTTCATAGTCATTTTTTATAGTATTAGTGCTTGAGAAAGATCAAAAGTGAATGTGGATCCAAGGAGTCAAAATTTAGAGAGATGATGAAAGGTGTATTATTTTTAATAATTGATCAAAGGTATATGATAATGATCAAATAATGACTTGGAATTAGTATAGTTGATCAAATGGTGAGTGTTGATCATTAAGGAGCGCATTGAGTCAAAGTTCATAGATTACATAAGATGAGGTCAAATTGATAGAGGTTTAACTTATAGAATTGGTGGTCTATACATTAATGCTCAAACAAGATCAATGGCATGAGATTGATCCTAAGTTAAGATTTCACAAGATTTTAGCATTATCTTTGAAGGTTAACTATAACCATTATTATTAAAATATTTGAATTTAACATAGGAAAACCATAGATATGCATTTTTTCCATATATTTTGAGAGAAATTGAATTTGATCATGTAGTAAAAATAAAAGTGGTATAGGACTACATGGTGAATCTAGCTATATAGATTTGAATATCTAAAAGTGAATACAAACATATTTATGGTGCTCCAAAGTTTATTTTATGTTTGACTATGTTTGTGAGTGATCCAAGAAGGATGTTTGAGCTTATTTTAATGTTTTTTCAATGTCTCATGATGAGTTATTTATTAAAGCATGTTTTAGACTCCATAAGGATTCTTTATGTGGATTTTGGAGGTGTGATTAACTTATCTTGAGTATGAACAATGATTAATAAATTGACTGTGTAATCCTTCATGGTGATTATGTGTACCAGGTCTCTATTTGATTTTTTTTAACATAAGAAAAGGTGAGCTAAGTTTAATATGATCATTTGAGGATGTCTAATGGGATAGAAGTAGTGGAACCATGTATTTTAAAGTGGTCCTATGTTATTTTTTGGTTAAGGGAGTTTTAAAGGAGGGAATCGATTCACATGAGACCTATAAGGGTTATAAAGGATTTATTAAAAGGTGTAGTTTCTTAAGGGTGACCCATAGATGTTATGGCCAACCTATGGAGATTGTATTTAGTCATGTATTCATGTGAGAGATACATTAAAGGCTAAGGCATGCCTAATGGCTAACCAAGGTAGTGATTATCAAGATTACTCTGTAAATAGTGGAACTAAAGATGATGGGTTCTAGACTTGTAAGACTTAGATAAGGTGTGAGTGTTGAAGAAAAGAAGAGAAGAGATTGAGTGTGCCAAATGGTTGGGTTGATGATAAGATTAGATTAAGGACTATGAGTATGACCTATAGGTCAGGTTTTTTATAATAAAATAGTACTCTTATAGGTTGATCATGAATGAAGAGGTGTAGAGTGATCTAAAAGGATGTTTTATATGTCTTGATAATGAGAAAATTATTACTAGTGTTTTTGAGATCTTGGTGGTTGGTTTGAGAGATTGATCAGAGTGTGAATAGTATGTATAACCATATGGTCATGTTGTTAAATACTATGATAGATTTATTGTAATTAAGGATACATTGAGTGTCTAGAGTTGAAGAGTGGTGTTAGTTGGGATATTTAATGTGTCCTAATTAATCTTTATGAGTTTATTCAAGTATGTAATATACTTTGGCCAATAGGGAGTGTTATGTGATCCATAATATGGATTTGGATACATTGAGGGATTGGTAATCAGAGTTCCATCATCAGGTGTTGTTAACATCAATACAAAGGTGGATTTTTTCATAGGTGTTGTTATGTAGCTCAACATCTAAGGTGGTTATATCCTCCTTTCAATTTGAAACTTGATAAAAGGTTTGGTTGTTATGCCATCTTAACTAGATATGTGTGGTATCACCTTATAGGATTGGAGTCTCATTAAATAGGGATTATAGTTCCTTGATCATTTGTAGATGGTCTAAATTAGATCTTTTTATTATAGGATAATAGTCTAATTGAAGTTTCTAGTGGGTTTTATTCCCTAGGAGAGTTTCCCATGTATGTCATGTGCTATATGATTGATATTACATTGTCTCTCTTTTTATTTGCTATGAATGTTTTATATGTTTCATGAATGCTTGTGGTTTTTGATTAAGTATTTATTAATATAAAAATTAAATTTGGATTATTTGGTCTCACTAATTCACCCTCCCTCTTAGTGATTATACCTCTAATAAATTCCACACAAAAAATTCAATAGTCGGTTACCCCTTATTAAAATTTGGTCTCAAAATAAGAATTAAAAAAATGGGTTTGAATTCAAATTAATTTTCCAAATAAATTAAAATAAGCTTTCAACATAACCATATTATAAAATTTTATATAACTTACACTATGTGTCTTAAGAATCCATCCAAGGGGAGGACATAAATTAATCATTATATAAACCTCAATTACCTATCAAACACAAGATTAATATAGAATTAGTATCATCTTATCCACATGGATCAACATATAATAATAACCACAAATATTATATTTTTATAACCACTAAGGATGAGTGGAGGGATATTATGTCCATAAAATAATATTATACATGAATAATCTATAGTACTCACTCAAAAAAATTAGTGTATTGCTTCATGAAAAAAAGGAAAAGTGGTTTTTCAACCTATGGAAAGCTCCACTTCCTAGCCCATAATCTAGTCTAGGCCAATTTGAATATATATCTACACCTTCCTCAAACCCCACTCTTACATCCATACATAATTATATAGAAATGGTATAGGATTACACTACATGACACTACACTATTAAGTTAATAATTAAACTACTTAGTAGTTTCACATATATGACACACAAATAAAACATAACACATTTACATAGTTAAAAATTAGTTATATATAATAATTGTCATTTTCTACCATAACATACATCATGATCACATAAAAAATTTAGTAACATTAATCCATAAGGGTTCACAATAGTTATTTGGGAGAGTACAAGTACATAAAAGATAATGAATTTGGATCATTGGCATATACATGATGTAATTAGTTACCCTACCAATCCACAATGGTAGTAATCATGTATCCTCTCTAATAAAAAATAATTCAAGGATGTCAATTTTATTTTAAAATAATGATTTCAAATAGTTATCTTCATGTTAAATAAAAAATAACAAGTGGGCATCCTCATACATAACATCTTAGTGACTTAAGAGTTTATCATAGAAATATGTACATGTCTTCCATGCACTTATAAATATCTAACCAATATGTTTTATGTTTACTATTGAAGGAAACTAAACTAGTCATACTAATTTACCCAAAGCTCTTAGTGCTAAACTTGGGATATAATACCAAAATTTCACATGCCTAAACACACGCAATAAAAATAAACCTTTTTTTAATTAAAAAATGAACAACACACATTATGCATAACTTACATTGCCTAATGTCTATCCATATTTTTGGCATGATACATGTAATGCATCAAGACAAAATTCACATGTATAGATGACATGAATAATAATGCATGAGAAAAATCACAACTATGATGCAACCATGTTGGCCCCACTTTCCCAATTTAACCTATAATCCCTCCACTAGCCTAAAACTACTTATTTGGGTTAGTATCTCCTCATCCTAATGTCTAAACTAAACATAAGACTATAGAGATGTTAATTTTTCTTCAAATGACACATACGTTATCAACCATCATTTCACTAAAATTTCATTTATAAGGTTAAGGATATTTCATAATAAGTTTACAAAAATATATTTCATTAATTTAATTTAATTTCAAATTAATGATCTTAAGAAAAAGAGTTTTTTCCTATCTCAAGGGTTGGAAAAATAACAACCCTAACCTAGACTTGATTCCCCACCTCAATGTAGAAACCTACATGTCTACTAGTTAGAATCAAGGTTAGATGTAGTTCTCCATAAGAACCTGTAAAGAGTCTCCTTCATGATATTTCATCACTGACAAGGGTTATAAATCTAATACAACAAGGGGGGAACTAACATAAATCCAACAAGATTTTATAATCTCCAAATGTTAATAAAAAAGACCACCCACACTCATAACAATACCATATCACCTTGACTTCCTAATGTGTGATCTCAACAAAATGAACTATCATGAAAGAGTGCATACGAGTATGATAAATAAACCCCAAGTCCCTATAACTAAAACGGGAAGTCTCACTAATCCTTAAAATAATAAAACTCATATTAGAATTCATATATGATAGGACTAGTGATGTCTATCATCATTCTCGTGTCCTTATGTATTTCCATACTTATGGCTATAAACACATACTAATTATTTTGTACAACCATAGGTTAATTTTTTTTTCTCTTAGAATAATACAAACTCATTGAGATCTTAAATTTGTATAACCTTATCATCACTATAACTAATATTTTTCAATGTTTAGGAAATTATACATTGTAATATCATAATAATAATAATAATTTTCATTTCCCTCTTCAAGTAACAATCAGTAACAAAATATTTCATGACTTAATAAATGAACACATGAAAATTTAATAGGTAGAA
This sequence comes from Torreya grandis, assembly GCA_037957365.1. Classification (NCBI taxonomy): domain Eukaryota; kingdom Viridiplantae; phylum Streptophyta; class Pinopsida; order Cupressales; family Taxaceae; genus Torreya; species Torreya grandis. Next base: position 536,287 of record JARHVA010007027.1, read on the forward strand.
CCCATGCTTCCCATATTAGGGCCAAAATTACACCTGGGTCTAGATTGAGTCTAAGGTTATTTTTTGAGTATTGTCATTCAAGGCCAAATATAAGCGAAAGGTAATTAAACACTTTCATAAGTAATTGACTTAAAAAATATTTTTGGGTTTTAATCAGTTTTTATTATTCATCTCAAGGTGACCTACATGAAAAAACAAACACAATGACATTAATTTACTAATTTATTTAGGTAATAATCATAAGGTAAGGAACAACAAAGTACTTCATCAAATTTTAGGCTTCTTACAATCTATCCTTTTTATCCATCAGTAAGTATCTTGAAGAAAATAACACCTTATATTTTAAATTATACATATGTAAGGAAACTAAAATAATATGAATTTTGAGCATGTTAATCAAGAAACTAACATGAATCAATAGGACTTAGAAATCCCAAGTAGAAATCAAAACTGAAGTATACCCTCACAAATTTTGTGTGTGTGTGTGTGTGTGTGTGTGTGTGTGTGTGTGTGTGTGTGTGTGTGTGTGTGTGTGTGTGTGTGTGTGTGTGTGTGTGTGTGTGTGTGTGTGTGTGTGTGTGTGTGTGTGTGTGTGTGTGTGTGTGTGTGTATCGGTAATATCATCTAATAATTGTTATAATTCCCATTAGTCACTACTTTAAAAATTCCATCTTGATATTTTAAAAAACTAAACCTTCAACCTATCCATAAAACACAACTTTGTGATTATTAGAATAGTTTATTATAGTTTATAATAATGTAATATATTGTTACGTGGTCTAATTATTTTGGTATTTGGAACTATTATCTACTAGACTTGTACCTTTATGAAGGTTGTTACAAGCCTTCATAGCCTTAAGTAACATTGAGACAATCCTAGGATATGGGTGGACTAATGGATGGATTGAATATCTAGATTATAAGGGCTATCTCCCCTTAATGTATTAGTTAGGATCTCCACTCTACACTATCATCCTATAAGGGAAATGAGAAGAAGGTAAACTAAAAGGAAAACATATTTAACTAAGGGGATACACCAAAATATGTCCTTCACTTGTCTAATATGAATTAAGAAGGATGAATAAGAACATAAACCTTATTTCACTTCTCAAATGATAGTATTAAAACATCAATATTTCACATAGAGGCTTAGCTTGATGATTGATCTAAGGCAGCTAATCAATATATATCTCAAATACAATAAGGAAAGCTTTCACTTGACATACATACAAGATTTATCAAGAACACTATGTAACCTATAAGGATGAGATAACACCTATAAATAAATAAAGAGGAAAGGACAAAATGAAAGGAAGCATACACTATCACTATTATTCATCAACTAACCATAAACATATAATAGACACAATCTTTGAGAAGGCATGAATTCGGTATTAGTCATTCAAAAGAGAAAAGTACAATTGTTTTTCTAAGCATGTCCTTACCATAACTTAGGTTAAGGATTATTAAAATTCCAAACATAGCCTTACATATAGATATTTGAGAAATAAGAGAGAGAGAAAGAGATAAGAGCCAATAAACTAGGAATGTATCATTTACTTAGTCCTTCCCCAATTTATACATATTATTTCCATGAATATCTCTCATCCACCATTTGAAAAATTGTGTATATGTTTAGTGAGGATTTTTTGGAAACTTGAAGGATTATTTGATCATTAATTTCTAGTCTTTGACCCATACAACCTCCTAGATCTTTGTTTCACACCTGTATATTCTTGGTGAAGAAGCTACCTCATTGAAAATAATACTTAAAGGATTAGTAAATTATTAATTACTCTATCTCTTTTTAAACCTTATATAAATATTTATTAGGTATTTACATATTTCTTGAGTTGTTAGAAGATTTTTGATGATTGTTTGACTTTGTCTTTTGACTAGGCATTAGAGGGAAAGAAGGTCCTCTTAGGAGTCTTAGAGACCCTTTCCACATTTGAAACCTTATTCAAACCACTGTATTACTTATTAAAACTTTATTAGGCATATAAGGGAGAAATAAACATTAATAAATCCCTTTGAATAAATTTTATACATCCATTTAGTGCTTTAATCACTTAATTCTTCCTTATGCATAAGTGGCATAGGAGAGAGAAAATTAATTTTTCCATTGAACCAATAAAACCTCCACTATGTATGGATTCTCAAAATGACATAAAACCTAAAATAAGGCATTTGGAGCCATCAATTAGTCCAATATATACAATTTTTCTCCTAAAGCATGATTTTCACTCATTTCTTGTAGCCCTAAGAACCTATAAAACTCCTTGTCTAGAACATTTTACAAATAAAATTGGAAACATCAATACATTTTTTTAGCACCCTCTATCCCTTTACATATCCATGAAAATTTTCATGAGCCAATGTTAGGTGGAAGAACTCTTTGTCTATGATTTATGTCTCCAATTAGGCTTCCTCAACTTAGAAAGAGAAAATTAGACCAAATGGCCACCCACACATGTGAAATTGGATACAAGTGTTTGATTCACTTTACCTAGCCTAATAAATTTATCCATGCCAAATTTAATTTTCTATAATGTTGTGCATATGGTCAAATCATGAAATGTTCATTTTTAAGCTTGAGTGGGTGTTTGAGAGCTTTTTCAATAAATTTGTATGTTTTTATGCTTTAAAATGACTTTATAACACATGTAACACTTAAGAAAATCTTATCTCTTTAGTTATAAGTCCTTTATGGTAACAATTGTCCTTCATCATTGGTTTTTTCTAATAAAACTGAGTTCTTCACACCATTGGGCCTATTTTCCAACTTGTATGAAATATATATCTCTTTGAGGGAATTTTATAACCTTTTTAATGACCATTAAACCTCAATTAATTTCCTATAAACATCTTCAAATGGTTTGTTTAACACTCCACTTTACATTCCTTTACAAATAAGCTAAAAATCACCCTTTTTGCCTTGTACCATATGCATAGTATTGTAACTACATGTATGAAAAAATTCATGAAAATGGATCTTAGGATTTTTTTAGTCATTAAGGTCATTTATAAATCAAACTATTTAATTTTAAGGCATTAAAAGTCATATTTCTATAATTAGGTTCATTTAAGGGTTTTAAGAGGTTTTTTGAGGGTTTAAGTTATTAATGATGGTTCATAAAGGACAAGGGATCTTTCCAAAAACCAATTAAAATAATTGATTTTAGGGGAACCCCTATATAATATCTAATAGGATTGATTTCACATGCATCTTCTCATGAAAGTTCTGAGCAAACCATGATACCTCTTCAAGCTCCTTCTTAATTAAAATAGGGTTCTTTGTACTCAAGCTGATTGTTCATGAAGTTATGGAATATAATTACTGAAATAATGTCATTAATATGAATAATAAAATCCCCCCTAAACACCTCCTTCAACTAAATTCATCATTCATCTCCCAAAAAAGTTTTATTCTATGCAAAACTACTTCTGAGGCTTGTGACTATGCATGAAAGGCCAAGAAGGATTCTTTTTGGGTCTAAGACCACAAAACTAGTTTTCATATAAATTGAAACTCTTGAATATTTTTAAAAACATCCATTAAATTATTCATGATTAGTATATAAGCGTTGACCTCTCAAACTGGTTTGAGACACTGAATTCCATAATAGAGGGTTTGTATGCAAAATAGGCTTGCTGACCTAAGATCTCCATGAACAGAGCTTACTCTCCTCATTTAATATTCAAATTTTTTATTAAATCATTTATTTTAGGTCATATACATTCACTCCTTAATTTTATACATCAAACTCTTATTTAACATGTTCTCTCACTCTGTCTATAAGTAGTCCTTTAGGTATATTAATACACTATGTTTATAGATATTATTATGCCCTTTGGGACATGATACTATTACTTACTTCCTTAATGGAAATATATCATATTCAAAACTCAATCTAAAATAATCCAACATCATTTACAAACTCATATTTACTCTTCTCACTTATGACCCCTTTCTACATCTCCACTCTTGCCTTTGACTGTCTGTAGGTATACTAACTATAGGTGGAGATCCATGTAGGTTCTCTGAGAAATTTTTATGTCCTATATTTATTTATAAGGTGTTATTAATATCCATATAATATTTCCCTCATCACTCCAACCTTATTTTCATACCACTGCATGAGTCAAAATAGGGTGGCTATACGTGGTGATTCTTCCCTATGTACAGACTGAGGAGGGATGAAAGATTTATCTCAAGAGACAAAAAAGATCTTAAGACCATAATTTAACATTAATATAAATATATATATATATATATATATATATATATATAAAATAATCATTAACTTTACATAATGAGGATTTAATAATAATGAAAACAAGAAATGATCCATTACCTTAAAAAATGCAAAAATACCTTAACTTTTCTAAATAAAGGAACTTCCAATGTTATTTATTCATCAAATTTAGATAATTAAGAATGAATTATTACATTTTTTACATTATATATTTGTTTTGTTTATATGACACCAATTTATGTAATATTAACCTTGAGTTGAGCTTCTAAAACCAACCAATACTTCTTTTGACCCCTATTCCATCATGACTATTGTAGGTAGTCATTTCTCTCTATGACACTTATCATAATTTCACATAATAAGTCTTACATGAGCATGTTAACCTAATATATCCATGTAGTGATAAATTTATCCTATTTTATGAGGAAAGGAGATCAAATTAGTGTTCTCATTTTTCTTACCTAATTATTATCAGTCTCTATGATCATAACATACAAGCCTAACTAGTACATTTAGGCATAATAGGCCCTTTTAGGTCTTTTGATCCTTATGATTATAATTATCAATTTTAATAATTATAAATAGTTAAATTTTAAAATATCATATTATTTAAAAAACCTCCCAACCTTTGAGATTCCTTTATTTATTTTATTTGTCATGATATTCCTCTTAACTTGCTCACCAAAGTTTGGAGGTAAAGCTATGCTACTAGACCTCTAAGTGATGTTTTTTACCTTAAGATAGTATGGTCACTTGAAAATAATTGAAATTACATAAATTAATGAATTAAACCTATCCAAGAACTATTATTGATAATATCATGTTCAACTCATTGATATACTGTTCAATCACTAGAAACTCATTAACTACAACTATAACTTGTTAAAGAGATTATCTCACGAAAACTATCTCAAAGGAGATTATACTAAATATAGAGATATATGATATTTTTATTGGATGAATAAGGTGTGAAATTATTTAGGAATTAACTTGGGAACCCATAAATATTAATAAAATTTCTTGAGAACTCAAATCATGTTCCAAAACTAATCAAATAGACCATTCATAAGGACACTATATGAAACTAGTTTTGTACCACATTTACCTTATTAGAAGGAGTTACGTGATGAATCCACATTTAATATGTCTAATTTTACCTAAAATAACCTCATTATAACCATTTTTACCCATTGAATCTTGAAGTGAAGAAACTAAAGAAAACTTGGGCCGTATTTGGACGAATAGGCCATATAGACCCCCTTGCACTCTTAGTGATTTTTCATAAATATGGAGAAATTGATATAAAAAAATTTAAATAAATTTAATTTCATTAAGATACTTATAATTTACCAATATATTTAGACTTGACTCTCTCTCTTGTCTGTACTGAGCAAAAATTGATGGCCTTCTTAGAGTTGCTAAAGAGGTTGATATGAGAGATAAGCAGTTTTTATTCATTTTATCACCTAAAACTTCCTCCAAACCATTGATTTGAAATTTTCATATAAATATAAATCCTAAATATGTTTTAATATCAATTTCACCTATAATAACTATGTGGATGGCCTTAAAATAGGCCTTTTTATCATTAAAATGTCCAAAATAACTAGAAAAACTTGGTGAAACTACTAAAAATGTATAGATTGTACTTTTCATGCTTAAAACAAGTAAATGTCCTTTACCTAATATTAAACTATCATTATCATGAAAAACCTACTCCAAAATCCATAAAATGACCTAAAATGCAGTTAATTTAGTCATAAAGTTAGTCAAGCATATCGCTAACCAATTTGATCAATTATACAACATGAGATGACTTTAACACCATCCATACGGCATCTTTGGATTTTTTATAATCTTATTATGTCTTGAAATAACCTAAAAGTAGTCAAAAGGTGCCTAAACAATCATATGGTCATGATGATCAAAACCTTAATTTCATCAAACATACCTTGAACTCTAATAATCAAGCTTTTAGATGACCATTTCAGAGACATAACAAGAATAACATACCAATACATAGGGAAAACAACATGTCAAGCAAAGTTTGAAGTGGTAGGGGTGACATTTTGACCTATGAGGTCAAAATTGTCAACATTATGGTGATTCAGCTAGGAAGTATGCCTATTATACTTGAGAACTAAACCGTTGACATCTCTTTTAGGTTCATATGACCAGTCTTACATTCTAAAATAAATAGTAATAAATCTAATCCATGATTACAAGACTCTTGAATTGAAATAAGATAATGTATTTCCTCTAAAATAAGGAAATAAAACACACAAAATAATGGAAACTAACTAACAAGGAAAATGTGCATTTAAAACACTTATTTGAAATAAAACATAAGAAAATTAATATGGTAGACAATAATTGGAGGAAAGCTAAATTGACTACAACTAACCTGCAAAGAATCCTCCTCCAAAATCAAAATAATTTATTTTTTATCACTTACTTCATAAAGTATGCAATGGTGTATGAAATCACATTTGATTGAGTCCTTACTTGTCTAAGACTTTATTTTAATGTCAATACATTTGACATACCTTGTAACATGTCCACATCATCAAATAGAGCTCCAATGAACACATACTAGTCTTGGACTTCATCCTCTACCTTTTGTAGTTATTCTTCTTTGGCAATAGTCTCTATGATGGAAATATACTAGTTTTTAAGAGTAGATGCATCATTAAATTCATATGATTAATTGAAGTATCCTACTTGGACCTTAGTATCCTCTTGAAGACTCTCAACTTATCTATTATTATCTCCAAAAGTGAAACTTTGTTTTTCCTTGAGAAATTATGGCCAAAAGAGATCCTCTTGTCTTCCAAGAGTACATCAAGGTCTGAAAATGAGGTGATAGGATGACAACCCATGTCTAATATCTCAAACAAAACACCATATAGTGAGGCTACCTCTTGAAAAGGTAAATCTACAAGACTATCACTCTCTAGCTTGTTGATTGGTTTACCAAAACTACCTCTTATTTCTTTAATCAACTCTTAATCATTTGGGATAAGTGAGTAAACTAATCCCAAGCCTCAAACAATGCTTCATGCTCTTAATTAATACAAAGGAGATCAAATCAAGAATTTACCTTCTCTTATTCATGTTCAATCAAATAAAAAGAAAGCTCTTAAACCAAGTCAACATCTCCTTTATCTTCTACTACAACTTCTTCATCTAGTTTGAAAGACAAAATACCTTTGATATCACCAAGGGGAGTACCAATAAAGATTTATTCCTCTTCATGCACAATTGAATCATCATACTCTCTTTGAAACTTAGTTGCAACTACAACTTCCTCTTTTATCCTCCATAGATCAGGATCCTCTTTAGAAAGGGAGATGGTGGTAGGGCAACGTATGTGCTCATGAGTTTACTTGGGAATTAAGGGGTTACTTTTACAATTTAAGGTCTAGGGGATGGTGAAATATTGTAGGAATGCTTGGAGAGAGAGTGAATTGAGTTGTCATATGAGTGCTTCATCCTTCTCAACAACCATTTCAACCTTCTTATAGTCTTTTTTAGGTTCCATCTCATCTACAACTTGATTTCCATCCTTCTCAGCTAAGACCTCTTTCTTGTCTTGAGAGCCTTCTTAGGACATCCTCAAATATATAATAACATTAGGTTATGAGGAATGGTAAACTAGGAATGCATAGGCATAAAGTCTTCTTTAGGCTTAAACTCCATAACACTCACCTCCTTCTATTTATCCAAAGACTCAACTACTTGTTTCCAAGGTAGGAATTTGAAATTAGAAGGTTCACTTGGAGGTTGAATTGGATCCCTTAGAAGCTCCATTTGAGAATGTTTAATGACTTCATGAGGACAATGAGCATAAGAGGGATGATATGGTAAAAAAGAGGGTTCTCAAAGAGTAATGGGAGGACATTCATCCACAATACTTAGCATGGCATAACTAGGAGTCATCCCAAGAAGGCCTTTAAGATGGAATAAGCTTGATTTCTTGAGGAAGGGTAGGTGTAGCTAGAGGGAACCTTGAAACACAAGAAGTTTGACTAGGGATAGGAAGAGATGGTTGAGGTTGTTTGGGTTGGATATATTTATTCTCACACCTCACTAACCTATCTACCCACCATTGAATCATATCTCTTATTTAACATAATTCATAAGTCATGCCATACTGATTTTCCTCTCCAAATACTACCCACCTACTTGTCAACATCTATACTATTTTAGTCATCTTCTCTATAAGGTGAAAAGGAATAGCATCCAACTCTCTATCCCATATTCTCATCACCCATTTAGAATTTATCATGTTTATATTAAATACCAACAAGGATATGGTAGGGGAGACATGATTCTAAGTTAGAAATGGAGAAGGAAGAGGTGAGTATGACTATTAAAATTATTGATATAAGTGTTGAGGCATATAGTTAGGGCCAAAGTGAGGCTGATAAGGGTCATTATAAAGCTAATATGAATGATCATACTCTTGACAAGACTAATCATAGGATTAATAATACTCTTGCTAAGGATGATTAGGCTAATAAAAAGGTTCATATGGATTATTATAAGGCTCATATGGATCATGACCATGCTGGTATAACTCATTATAAGGATGATAAGGAAGTATAGCATTAGAATTTTCCTCATATATAACCATAAAAAAACATCAAGATAGTGCAATGAAGATACACTTACTTGGAAACTATACCTGTAAAATTAGAAGTAGTTAATTGAGCATGGAATCACTAGATAATTCATGAATAATGATTCTAAAACTACAATTTCACTAAGACCAACAACAATCAATCCCATCGAGCATGCCAAAAACTATTAACTTCTAGACTTGCAACCTTGTGAAGGTAGTTTCAAGCCTTCACAGTCTAAAGTAACATGAATACAATCCTAGGATATGGGTGGACTAATGTATGGATTAAATCTCTATATTATAAGTTCTAGGTCTCCTTAATGTATCCATTAGTATCTCTACTATACACTACTAGCTTGAAAGGGAAAAGAGAAGAAGATAAACTAAACGAGAAACCTATATAACTAAGTTGATACACCAAAATATTTCCTCCACCTATCTAATATGCACTAATAAGTTTGAATAAGAACATAAACATTATTTTACTTCTCAAATGTGTCTCCAAACATTAATTTTTCACATAGAGGCTTATCTTAATGAATGATCTAAGGAACCTAAGCAATAGGTTTCTCAAAGACACTAAGGAAAACTTTCACTTACCAAACATACAAGATCAATTAACAACACTATGAAATGTATAAATATGAGATAACACCTAAAAATAGGTAAAAAACAAAGTGCAAAATGAAAGGAAGCATACACTATCACTATCATTCATCAACTAACCATGAACATACACTAGAGACAAGATTTGAGGAACCATGAATTCAATATTATTAATTCAAAAGAGGAAAGTACAAGTTTTATTTCTAAGCATGGTCCTGCCATAACTCATGTTAAGGATTATTAAAATTCCAAACATAGGCTTACATATATAGAATTAAAAAAGAAGAGAGAAAGAGAGACAAGAGACAAGAGCCAAGGAAATAGGAATGTATCATTTACGTAAACCTTCCTTGATTGATATGTAGTATTTTATTTTATACCTCTCATCCACCATTTGAAAAATGTATTATAAGTTGAGGGAGGATTTTTTCTAATGTTTAATGAATCTTTGAGCATTCATTTTTGGTTTTTAACCCACACAATTGCCTAGATCTTTGCTTGCACACCCCTATATTCTTGGTTAAGGATCTACCTCCTTGATAATAGTCATTAAAGGCTTTCTCAAGTCTTTATTAATATATATTTTGAAGCCTTGTACAATTATTTACAAGGTATTTCCATCTTTCTTGGGTTGTTAGAATCTCTTTAATGATTTTTTGACTTTGTCTTTTTACCAAGCATTGGACAGAAAGAAGGTCCTCTTAAAAGTATTAAAGACATTTTCCACATTATTTAAATAAATTCATGACTTATTCAAAATCTATTAGGTGTAGGTGTGAGAAATAATCATTAATAAATCCCTTTGAATAACTTTTATGCATCTATTTAGTGCTTTGATCACTTAATTCTTCCTTATACAAAAATCATATAGGAGAGAGAAAATTGGTTTTTTAATTTAACCAAGAAAAAATACATCATGGATGTCTTCTCAACATGAAATAAAACTTGAAACAAGTCACTTTCATCCATCTAGTAGTCTATAAGATGCAATTTTGCTCCTAAAGCATGCTTCTTCACTCATTTCTTATAACCCTAAAAACCTATAAAGTTCCTTGTCTAGAATATTGTATAGATAAAATTAGAAACTTCAAAAAAAAATTAAGTACCATATATCCCATTAAATATCCATGCAAAATTTCATGATCCAAATCTAATTTTAAGTACTCTTTTTATATTATTTCTATCTCTAAATAGGCCTAATTAGGCCTCTTAGGTCTAGAAAGAGAAAATTGGCCCAAATGACCACCCACACGTGTGAAACTAGACAAAAATGTTTTATTCACTTTAAATATACTAAGGCCCTTATCCATTATAGATTTTATGTTCTGTAACATTTTTCATATGGTCAAACCATGAAATGGCCATTTGCAAGCCCATACACCTTTGTTAGCTTAAGGGGGTGTTTGAGATGTTTTTTAAGAAATTCATAGGTTTTTATTCTTTAAAATTACTTGATAATAAATTATAAACTTTAATATAACTTATCCATTTAATTTTAAGTCCTTTATGACACCCATTGGCCTTCACCATTGGTTTTTTGCTTACAAAACTGAGTTCTTCACACCATTGGGCCTAGTTGCCTACTTGTAGGAATTATGTATCTCTTTGAGGTAACTATAAAATATTTTTAATTATCATTAAACCTAAATTAATTCCCTATAAACATATTCAAATGGTTTGGGTGACACTCTACCTTTGATAGCTTCACAAACAAGCTAAAAACTACCCTTTTTGCCTTGTATTCTATAGTACTTTACCTACACCTATGAAAAAATTAATGGAAAAGGAGAATAGGAGAGTTTATAGAGTCATTAGGGTCATTTTAAAATCATATTATTTAATTTTAAGGAATTATAAGTCATATTTCTCTAATCAGGTTCATTGAAGGGTTTTAAGAGGGGTTTTTAGTGTTTAAGTTTTTAACAATGGTTCATAAAGCATAGGGGTCCTTTCAAAAAACCAATTATAATAATTTGTGTTATGGAAACACATATAAAATATCTAATAATATTTATTTCCCATGAGAATTTTGAGGAAACCAAGATACCTCTTCAAGCTCATTATTAAGTAAAACAAAGTTATGTGTACTTAAGCTAATTTTTCATGAAGTTATGAGATATAATGAGTGAAATATTGTCATAAATATGAATAATAATACCCATTTTAATATTTCATAAAACTCAATTCACCATTAATCTACTCAAAAATGTTCTATTCTATGCTAAAAACAGCCTCTCAAGCTTGTGACTGTGCATGAAAGGCTGAGAAGGATTTTTTTTGGGTCTAAGACCCCAAAACTTATTTTTGCATAAAATAAAAATCTTAAAAATGTTTAATAACATTAATTAAATAATTAAATATTATTATATAATTGTTTACCTCTTAAAATGGTTTGAGACACTAAATTCCATAATGGAGGGTTTGTATGCAAAATAGGCCTACTGACCCTAGAGCTCCATGAACAGAGCTAGCTCTCCTCATTTCATGTTCATAACTTTATTAAATAATTTATTTAAGGTAATATAAATTCCCCCCTTAATTTTATACATCAAACTCTTAGTTATCAACATGTTCTCTCACTCTGTCTATAAGTGGGCCTATAGGTATACTAATACACTGTGTTTGTAAACTATATTATTCCCTTTGGGACATGGTATTATTACTTACATCCTTAATTTAAATATATAATATTAAAAAATAACTACAAAATCATCCAAAATATTTTCCAAAATTTAATTTCCTCTTCTCACTTATGACCCCTTTTCACATCTCCACTCTTGCCTTTCACTGCCTGTAGGTATACTAACTATATGTGGAGATTTTATGTTGTTTATACAGATTGAGGTGGATAAATGAATGTAAAAAACATTAAAATTTATATAAAATGTCTTAACAACCTATTTTATATTTAAAAAAAAATTAAACCTCTAATCTCCATCTCCTCAGACAAGTCTCCTTCTCAAGATAATATATTGTGTTTGTAGACTATATGCACATATAGGCTAATTATAGCTCTATAAGAAAAGTTTTTTCCTTTGAAATTTCCTAATGGTATTAGGTAAAATTAAATCATATAATAAATTAATAATCAATCAAACCTCAAAATTATCATTACACTTATTACATCCATGCATCCTTGGAACTTAAAGTAGGCCTATATATTGGATGTAGGTGATTGTTATGGAGTTTGTACAGACTAAGTAAAGAAGGTAAAAGCATTTAAAACTATTGAATATGTCTGAAACACATATATATCACACCATAGAAGATTATATAAACATTAAAAACAACTTCATATTTTTACATAAAGATTCCTTACCTCTTCCTTTAATATAAGGCTTCTCACTAACATTTAACACACAAGATAACTATGTTATCTCCTTGGTTGAATATGTATACTCACCAAGATTACTCTAACTTATTAAAAATAAATCCATATTAATTTTATAAATATTTTAAATTATATAAAACCTTATATATTTATCTCTCAATTAATTTTCTCTCTATCAAGCAATTGTCTTCATGTGCTAACAAACTGACCATTTAAGGATTGTGACTGTTAGACTATTGTAGATGATTGTTTGGACTAAGAGAGAGGTGATATCCATGTAGGTGATATGATCCTTTTGTATTTACTATATTCATTTATAATTCATTATTTATCTCCATATAATATGTCTCTCATCATTCTCCTTCCAACTCTAACCTTCTTTTCATACCACTGCTTGAGTCACAACAATATGACTGTAGGTGGTGATTCTTCCCTATATATGGTTTAAGGAGGATAGGAGATTGGTCTCAAGAGACAAAAATTATATAAATACCCTCATTTACCCTTAATATTAAAAAATATATTAAATAATCATCAAATTTCCATACGGATGTTTTAATAGCAATGAAAATAAGAAATGATCCATTACATTAAAAAATGTAAAAATACCTTAACTTCTCTAAATAAAGGAATTTACAATGTTATTTGTTCATCAGCCTTAGATCACTATTAATTAATTCTTCCATGGTTTCCATTATATATTTAATTATTTTATATTATACCAATTTATTTTCTATTAACCTTGAGTTTATATTCTAAAACCAACCAATACTTCTTCTGACCCCTACTCCATCATGATTGTTATAGGTAGGCATATCTCTCTATAACACCTATCATCATTTCACCTACTAAATATTCCATGAGAATGTTCAAAAAATATATCCATCAAATTAATTATCACTTGATCAAATTAGTATTCTCATTATTCCTACATATTTATTATTAGTTTCCATGATCATAACAAACAGGCCTAACCAGTACATTTAGGCATAATAGACCTTGTGGGTATTTTGACCCTTATGAGTGTCATTATACATTTAAGTACTTATAAAGATTAAAAATATAAATTATAATGTGCTTTTAAAAAATCCAAACCTCCATTAATCCTTTATTCATGTCACTTATCGTGATATTCATCTTAACTTGCTCATCAAAGTCTGGAGTTAAAGCTATGCTACAAGACCTCTAAGTGATTTTGTGTACCTTAAGAGAGTAGGATATCTTTAACCTCATTGAAATAAATTTAATGAATTAATTATACCTATATATTAAATAATAAATATAATATAATGATTACCTCACAGATATACCTTTCAATCATTAGAAACTCATTAACTACACTTTTATATTGTTAAAGAGATTATCTTACCAAAATTGTCTCAAAGGAGATTGTACTCAAGATGGAGATATATGATATTTTTATTGGATGAATTATTTTTAAATGAATTATGAATTAACTTTGGAATACATTAATATTAATACATTTTATTTACAACTCAAATCATGTTCTAAAATTGATCAAACAGACCATTCACAAGGACACCACATGAAACTGATTTTATACCATATGTACCTTCCTAGAATGAGATACCTAATGAATTCACGTGTAATATGTCATATTTAACCATAAAATTATCTCACTATAAAAATTTTCCCCCATATAATCCTTAAGTGAAGAAAGGGATGAAAACCTAGACCATGTCTGGATGAATAGGCCATTTTGACCCCCTTACACTCTTAGTGATTATTAATAAATATGGGGGAATGAATTTGAAAAAAAATGCCACTAAATTTAAGGTAATTATGTTACCTATAATTTTCCTAATATATTTTTACCTAAATCTCTCTACCCTTCTTATACTGATAAAACACTAATGGCCTTCTTATAGCTGTCCAAGGAGGTTGATATGGGAGATAAGTAGGTCTTTTTTCATTTTATCACCTAAAAATTCCTCCAAAACATTTATTTTAAATTTTATTATAAAAATAAGGTCTTTAATATTATCTAAGACCAATTTCACCTTGAATAACTATATGGATGGCCTCAAAATAAGCCTTTTTAGCACTAACACTTCTAAAAACATTAGACAAACTTGATGAAACAATACAAAATGTATATATTGTAATTTTAATTCCTAAAAAATTAAATAATTTCCTTATAATATTATACTATCATTCTCATGAAAAACCTACTCTATGTTCCACAAAATGACCCAAAATGTACTCAAATAGGTCATGAAGTTAGTCAAACATTTCAATAACTAGTTTGATCAATTATACAACAAGAGATGACGTTGATACCATATATAAGGCCTATTATGATGTTATTGACTCTTATTATCTCTTGAAACAACCTAAAATTGGTCAAAAGGTGGCTAAATAAGGACATGGTCATGATGATCAAAACCTTAATTTCATCTAAGCTACCTTAAACTCTACAAAATGAAAGTTTTAGATGGCCATTTTAGAGACATAACAAGGACAACATAACAATACATAGGTAAAACAACATGAAAATTAAATTTTCATTTTTTAGCAATGAGATTATGACCTATGAGGTCAAAATTGTCAACAAGAACTATTTGCTATTACTATAAATATGGATTAAACTTATTTAAGATTTATGTTCAAATATTATTTAACCAACATCCCTAAATTATATTTGTTAATATTATATTTATATGGATATTATAAATGATTAATTAATGGATTTTAACTTCACATAAAATCTATTATGGTAATTAGAGCCTAAGGTTCACTAGATCAAGGAGGAAGCCTAGAGTAAATATCTGAGATGAAGGAAACTTGATTGGGGAGGAAACATTGAAATATATCACCTAATGTAGATAATATCTTGGACCCTAAGATACAAATCTATGAGATTGAGGCTTTATGTTGATTTGGTGTGAATTTTTTCTCATGAAGCACTTAAAGGAGTATAGTGGTTCTTTGGCTATATTACTTATTTTGATCAGTTCTATTATAAGGAGAATATTAGTTATAAGCATCAATATAATGTCAAAGAAATAAGTTTGAAATTCATGCAAAGGATGACACATATAGTTATAGAGGTAAAGTGACACTCAAATATAAATCATAGAGGTATGGAGGTAAATTTCAATTTTACCAAAACATCATAGTGTTCATCTTACAGGTTAAAATGTCACTCTAAGGCACAATATTACAATCCAATGTTGATTATTTAAATAATTCTAATCTACATGATTATTTTTTGTGTAATTAAGATGTTTTATCTAATATTTTTAACTATTATGTTGAATTTTTTTGCATATTTCATTATTAAAATAATGATCATACAAAACCTCTAATTTACATGTTGATTAAAACATTTGGTTGAAGAACAAAGATTCCATACATAGGTATTTTTTTATTAGTTTTTTATAATACCAATTCATTCTACACTCATTTTTGGATTATATTATTATTAACAGAAAAAATTAAAATTTCAAAGATTGTAAAATTTTAAACTTTACTAGCTGAAAGTGGATACCCTAAGCATTTTCCTAAAAACCAATGGTTAATTTCATAGCAAGAAAAACATAAGGATTAGACACTTAAAATTTTGCCACATTGTCCGATTGGAGGCCTAGATCCACATGCAAAAAATAATTTTGGTAAAATGTGTCTAAAATTTTTAATTTAATTATTTTAATCTTTTTAAGGCAATTTTATAGAAACTAGATAATTAAATTTTTCAGAAATTGTAAGGAATTTTTTGTTGATAATGAGTAACATTGTCTAGTTTTGGAGTAGAATACGTGTTAAAAATGATTTTTTGTAAAATCCTTTACAGTTTTCCTATGTGAAAAACTAGGGCAAATGGCTAAATTTACAACACTTATTACTGTCAAATTCCAAAATGTCAATAGGTAAAAACTTTAATTTATGGAGTCATAAGAAAATTACAATATGTGAGTATCAAAATCTTGATTAGATTATACTTGTTTAAGAAGATATACCAAATGATGAACATGATTATTATGATGAACATGATTATTATGATAAACATCATTGATAATCCTTATGCTATTAAAACATTTAGTAGCAAATAAATTGATCTCATAAGTTCAAATGCATTCACTAAATTAGAGTTATGAAAACATCTTACAACAAAATATGAAACTCTTAAATTCAAAAAGATGTTATATTTAAAAAAATTGGTTTTTTCATCTAAAATGTAGGATAGTGGGTCCATTTATAAATTTTTATCATAGTTTCAATAAATATGTGACTAATTAAAAGTAGAGGAAAAACATGTGGATGAATGAGACTTAATTTTTCTTCTCATGCATAATTTTTTGTAATCATATGAATCCTCTTTGGAGTCATTTCATATGATTGTAGAGATGTAGACACTATATTTTTATGAGTTTTAAAAAATTCTCATGTATAACGAAAGAAGATAAGAACAATAAATTTCTTCAACATTAGTTTCTATATAAAGTGTATTTATGACATGGTGAAAAAGTAAGTATCAATAGTGGAGTGCTAGTAGTCATTCAAAATAATCCTATGACAACTATGTAAGTACTTCTAATATATATATATATATATATATATATATATATATATATATATATATATATATATGGAAGTGTTTTTTGAAATATTGTCATAAGCAATAATATTATTTATAAAATAATATAAATAAGTCATAATGCTCAAATATGGCTCAAGAAAATAAAAAAAAATTAATGGGTGAGTTTTCATTCATGGCGGCACAAAAATATTCAACAAATTCAATTAATTTTGGCTTAGGTACATGAGGATAATACACATGTCATAAAGGCGGGGATGTAAACATTGTTGTAGAAGATATTTGTATTGAATCTATTTATTTAGGTGATGGTTGGGTTCACTATGTGAAAGGATATGGATATTTTCATATTCCATTAAATTATTTTACTTACACTTCTTAGAATGTTCAATTTGTCCTGACATGAACAAAATATTCTTTCCATAAGTGAAATAACTATGAATCATAACCTTTGTGTGGAGTTTAAAGGAAACATGTGCATGGTTAGTAATATTCATGAACATAAAGTCATTGTTATTTGTATTGGTAACAAGGGATTTTATAAGTTGAGTTTTCTCAAAATAACAAAGGAGAATACACTAGTAGTGGTTAAAATCACTAGTGAACTATGGCATAATAGGTATGGTTATCTTAGTTATGAACATTTGCATACATTAAGTCATATTAAAATGGTGAATGAAATGTTTTTATTAATAAGAGTGAAAATGTATGTTTATGATGTCAAATGGATAATAAATTTTCACATTCATGTCATATTGGTAGGGAAAATATAGTTAAAGGTGCATAGGATTTAATACATTGGTTTTTCAATGTCCAATGTGGACATGTTCAATATATGTATATTTGTATTTATTGATGATTATAGATGACTTGTATATGAAAATATGGGTTTATTTTTTGCATATAAATTCAGAATGTTTCTCTAAATTTGTTGCTTGGAAGGCTATGGTATAGAAATATGGAGGAAAACATGTAAAATATCCTATATTAATTAATTGGGAAGAATTTTTCTCTAAAATATTTATGAAATTATTCAATATATAAGGTATACACATGCAATATTGTACATATTAGAATAAATTCATGGAAAATTAGAATAATAAATCCATGGATATGTCATGGTGATTAGTGTATAGCCAAAATTTACCACATCAATATTGGGTAAAAGCTATGAATATAAGTGTGTAGACTTTCAATTGAATTCCCACACAATTCTTGAAAAATGTAACACCATAATAAGCATATCTCATAAAGACATTGAATGTAATTAATTTTTCATGTTTTTGCATCCATGGTTTCTATGATAGGAAAATTATACATGATTTTTGGTTATTATGAAAAAAGATATGCATATAGATTCTAATAATTCTTTACATACATAATTGTGGTTTGTAAATATGTTAATGTAGATGATAATGGTTAATATATTAATAATAATGTATTGTTACATATTAATGATGTTTATGGAACATTTTTTGGTACTAAATTTGAACAAGGTTAAAAAATTATTAAATTGAAGAGTGAAGTTATAATGGTGAAGAGTGTTTTTCACTTGTTATAATCAAATTAAAGAAGACCAACATAAAAGGCTAAAGTGGTACCATGTCATGATGAAATATGTAATGAAATATGAAGTACCTTACATTTTGTAAGGTTAATATACAAGTTATTTAAAATATATGGTGTTAGGTGAAGAGAAGGTAATTTTTTATCATACTACTACTTCATGAGTATTGAAACCAAAAGCTAGTTTAAAGACCAAATTAAAACCAAAATGAAAAATTTTAATGAATATTTAAGAAATATTAAGGGGTGTAAATAAAAATCACAAAAGTGTTTTAAATTGAAAATTTCCTAAAATTATTCAATAATGGAAGTTAGTAGGCATTGGGTTTTTAATAGCTCAGTAGAAATAATCACTAGGGGATATGATATGTTATTTAGTCTTGACGTATAATCCAATTTTTTTGTTATAATTGGTCACTCTAATAAATAAGTAAATTAAGATCTATTCAATACATGACAACAATTCAAGGAATAATATAATTCAATGAACCTAGTATTCATCACCATTTCCTACTCTATTTGGGAATTGCATTGGCTCATTACCCATGTATTTCGGTAAGCCAGATTGGTGAAACTAGGGACATTTTGATAATTTTTTGTAATGGTATTAGATATACACTTTGGTTAGTTTCATGTATGGACTTAATCTTATTAGTCTAATAATGAGTAAACCATGTCATTTAGTCATTAAGGGGGATATTATAATAGTTTATCATAGTTTGTAATAATGTAACATATGATTGTGTGTTTTACTTAGATTGGTTGCTAAAAATATTTATAATTGTTATAAATATGAATGAAGCATATTAAATATTTCCATAAAAATCTTGTTTAATGAACATCCATAGATTGTATCTTGTAATTCACTATCTATCTGGTTATTATAAATGATGAATTAATGGCTTTTAACTTCACATCAAAGATAATAATGATAAAATGTTTGATTATCCAAAATATATATGCATACAAATGAATGTTAAAAAATAATTTTATTTAAAGTATATAAGATAAAATTACATTAAATTATTGTATTTTGAAAAGTATCTTTGCATAATTACTCTTTGGAGTTCATTATATTTATCCTATACATGGCTTTCAACATGTAAATTCTAATTTAGAATATAATATAAATTGTAACACAAAGCACATTTAACTTCTCAAATATTTATTTAATTTTGAATCCTAGGTAGCATAAAAACTAGTGTAATAACATAAAAAGACTTATAATTACATTGAAAACTAAAATAAAGAAAAGAATACATGACCATAGATGGATACCTAAAAATTATGGATAAAATTACTAAGATTCCTACTAACATCAAATTCCTAGATACCATCAGTTAAAACCCTAATAATTATAAATTTTAGTAACTAAAATTTGTCCATAAATACTTGATCAAGTAATCCCTTTAATCCCTAATTAACTTGTTCACTCAATCAAAACCTATTTTATTACCACATTGTATCTTGAGCACAATAAAATGCATATCTTACTACAAGATCATAATCTGTTTCATATAGAAATTTATTGATTTCTAAAAACACATTTATTCATTTGTATGCCTTATTTTAGACTCAAAACTTAACACCTACCCTTAGGGAGAGGAACACTAGGTAGGGTTAAAGTCATCAGATAGTCTTGTCCTCATCCTTCTTCGGTGTTTACATCACATAAATGGGCATATTTTCAAATGAAACACTCTATTAGGTCAGGCTTCATATTTTTAGGTTTCCTATAATATGGTCATCCCATTATAATCACTATAAAGGCACATTAAATTTACTTATTACATAGTTCAATTCCATCTATATTTTTATTACAAAAGTGAAATTTAACAAAATTCCCATATTCTTTCTAAATCAAGTTCTAAGCACCTCAAGTAGTCCTCAACTAAGTCTCAACCTAGTTTTATGCAGCTCTAAATTAGCATGATTGAGTATTCAAGCCAATTATATATGCATCAATTTAGTAAAAAGAGAACAATTACACAAAGCACTTAGGTGGGAGATATACATGGAGGTTTGATCCCGCTTGTAAGTATTGGTATGTAGGAAACACTCAACACTATTGGGTGTTGAGGTCTAGCACAAATCCAACTAATAAAACATTTTAATAATTCATATTATTTATCTCCTTGTGTTACACAAGATAGGGTTTTAAGCTTCAAGAAGTTGTTTGTTGGTTTTTATTGCAAGAAAAATATAACATTATCACAAGCAAGCATATTTTACATGGTTACACATGATCATGCCCTAGTTTTTAGCATTCTTCAAAAAGATGATAATGTTAGCCTATGATAGTAGTGACCATCACTATTGACCCTACTAGGCATACATGTCCATACAATGCCTCAGGATTAGATTTTTAGAATATTTTGGGTTTCATCCTTATCACTATTTCTACACTTTCCTAGTCAATTGAATGCATAAAAAATTGAAGTATATATCTCTTTTTCATATTTTAGTCTTATTCACATTTATTTTATTTTGTCAATTCCAATTTATTGATTTCAAATACATGTTTTTAAGTTTGTTTAAAATGCCCTATTATATTTAAATTATTTATCATAATTAGGATTAATTCACCATATTTAATTTAATTTAAGATAAAACATTTAGTGGACCCACATATTGATTGAACATTGTCAAACTCTAAGCCTTCCTTAAGATTCCAACCTTCTAAGGGTTTATAATTTTATTCAATCCATTTCATCTTTCTTTCTCACAATCATATTATTATAAAAGATAAAATTCAAACATCCTCCATGTAATAATTTTTTCAATCAAGAATAACCTGTGATCAAAAATATTTATATGTTTATAATACTATAAATCTTCCTCAAAAGTAATCCCAAATTCCAAAAAAATCTCATTGATTTAATATCAAATCAAAATTTATACCAATCACAACTAGATCAATAAGGTAATATATGACACCTTTCTTTGCTCTATCCAAACTCCAATATTCTATTAGTCATCATCTCACTCCCATTATTTGCCCATGACTTATATTGGGTACCACAATTCATGTTATTAATACTTGATGAGGAAGGCCACCACATCATGGAGGTAGTCAATATCTTACTCCTAATCCCACTCTTCCTCATACATGATAATAAAATCAATGCAAAGGGTATGATATTATCAACCAATCAAAGAATACTCATACCAAATTTTTAATTTTTGATTTATTAAAGACATCATTAGACTATAATAATATTTTCTATGCAATATTAAGGGAATGTTATTATTAGTGACACACAACCAATTATTTTTTATTCAATTATGACTTATTTCAAAGATATAGACACAAGAATTACTTTTTATAATTAATATTTTCCAACTCTAGATATAATAATATAAAATATTCCATTGTATATCTCGGTAATAATGTGAAATATAGGCATTAAAAGAGTAATGATTGATGTTGGGGATGTAGTGAATGTTTTTATTATCAATTTATTACAATAAATGGATATCAACTTAGTAATATTCAACAAAAAAATAAAACCATCAAATTATTTGATGGTTCTTCAAAACAAAATCTTAGTTTTATCTCCTTAGACATAAATTTGGGGCAAAAAATGATACATAATTTATATCATTTTATTCCTAATCAATTGAGTTACATTTTATTATTATTCATACTTTGGATACATATTATGGTCTAAGTACCATTTACATTGCACATATGTTGAAAATTGATGCATGTAGGATACTCTTATGAGTTTTATATAGATGATTTATATTTTAGATATTGTAAAATTCAACCATATCAATAATTCACAAATTATTCCTTTAGGATAAATAATTCACATATAAAATTGGTGAAGCTAGTAATACCAAAAAGAACATAGATCAAAAATAATTATACATGGATAAACATGGAAAATTAGTGGAATAAATGCCAAATCACAAAAATAACTTCCATAATCAAATAAAATCACCCAAAAGTGCATACATAATGTATCCAAGATAAATAATTACAAGAATAACACATTAAGAAATATATGGTACAAATTTAACAAAATGAGCCATAATAAAAAAAAATTGCATTCAACAAGAAGAGCAAAGTAAAATAAATCAACAGGAGGTTATACCTGATCTCCCTCTAGTGGTAAATTCAAAAGTATAAGATGTCCATATCTCTAATTACTATGATAGTGATGAATATGATATAAACATAATTGATATGATATATGATCAAATTAGGAAGTTGGGTTTTCATCCTTTGGATGATTATTTATCTCATTCCTTGTTTATACCTATTACTCCATAGTTTGTCAAGATAATTCCATAAAAAATACTATACATTAATTAAATTAAAAAGGTCAACACCCTTTTAGAATGCCTATGTATTACAATGATACAAATATTATCACTAAATATTCTACTAAAATCACAAAATTAGAAGGTAACACATTAAAAGGTGATAAACATGTGAGTGCATAGTAAAAAGTTAAAAATTAGGGCATAAACAACTACAAAGATAGACTCCTTCAAATAGTAAGTCAACAAATAATATCTTTAAAATGGGGTTTTTTACTAAAGGAATATAAAATTAAATACAAATATACCAATCAAAATACAACATAAGTCACCAAAGAGCATTCATCATATATCAAACCTTTGTTTCTTAATCCTCTTATTGATGGCAAGTAATGCACTAATATTGAAACTGAATTCTTTTAAGATGCTAATATTTGTATCTTGACACTTATCCAATATCTTGGATATGGTCTTCAAAATATTTCTCATATTATAAGGCCTCAATGTTTCATTGGATCTTT
Organism: Torreya grandis; assembly: GCA_037957365.1. Taxonomy (NCBI): domain Eukaryota; kingdom Viridiplantae; phylum Streptophyta; class Pinopsida; order Cupressales; family Taxaceae; genus Torreya; species Torreya grandis. Next base: position 560,021 of record JARHVA010007027.1, read on the forward strand.
TTAGTTACCAATTACACTTAAATCTAAAACATGTTCCATCATATTTCATATTGATCCTAGATTGGACGATTGTAATGCAAAATTGGGTAGATCAAGAATGAGATCCATGGGGTAAATATTTGGAAAATATAATGATTATATCACATTTTATAATGAAAGTGACATTATTAAAATTTCACAAGATGGCCAAACAAAAAAATAAGAGTAAATAAAGAAAACCATTTCTTCATAAAATCAAGGAAATAATGATTATTCACTAAGGGTCATTCACTTACCAATCCTCATAAATTATTATGATCATATTGAGATCATTAGGTATATAGTGAATTTTAAAATACTATAAAAAAAATTCACAAATAGAAAAGTAATAAAAATATTATTTTACATAGCTTCTGGTATATTGCATCTTATTCTTCCATTATATTTATTATGTGATCATTTGACCCCTTATTCTATGCCCTTGGCTCTTATTGACATTTTGGCCTCTTGGTCCTCCTATTTTTATTATCTTAAAAAATGAATAATGTATGCTCAAAAATAGGCATGGTCCTCTCTATTACTATAGTATACACTGATGTAGATTCATTTTTCAATCTAGATAAAAGCACTAGACTCGCACAAAACTACCCAAAATTGTTATCCTAATTTAGAGAACCTATCATTTTCTATTTTATACCCAAAAAATACATTTTTAGAATTTTATGCCCTAATAATTCTAATTTATAGATTTCTCAATCAGTTTTAGTATGAAAACATTGTTCTTCATGCAAAATTTCTCTTTTCAAGCCATAATACTCACACATGAGACTTTTTTGACAACTACACATTTGATGAAATGAGAATGTACAGTCAAACACATTGTATACTGTTATTTTTCCTATATTATTCCCAATATCACAATGGGGGAATTTTGCTCATATTTTAGCATATTAATCTATCTAATCACATTACTATCATTAACACAAGTTGTGAGTTATTTTGATTTCCTTCATATTCTATTTTTGACACCTTGATTCATTTTAGTTTTAACCTTGATTTTTTTTATAAAAATTCAAATTAAAAAAAAAAAAAAAAATACAATAACTCTAAAATCAGGACCTAAACATGGTTGCCAATCTATTTTACATATTTGTAATATGTTATTTATCTCATGATTAGTAGATAGCATATTATTTTGATATCACATGCATTTCACTATTATATATGAATGTTTTGAATGACATATAAACTTTCCCTTAGATTAATATTTTGGACTTTCTTCTACCCATTATCCATCTTATGTTGGCAAATTTTATCCATATGTGATAATATGTAGGTGGTATTATTATACAAAAACTATATTGTTTAGCTTTATCTTATCTACGCATGTCTTGTTAACATTTTTGTCTTACATAGTGTACATGATTATGTTATTTTCTATGATGTGATCACATAACATATGTGATGATTAGACTACATATATATATATATATATGTGTGTGTGTGTGTGTGTGTGTGTGTGTGTGTGTGTGTGTGTGTGTGTGTGTGTGTGTGTGTGTGTGTGTGTGTGTGTGTGTGTGTGTGTGTGTGTGTGTGTGTTCTATTTGATGTTTTTTACTTGTACATAGTAGATTACATTATGTTTTTCTATTATGTTATCCCTTGGCTCTATGTTTGGTTTATGACATTTTAATAATTCCTTTATTTTTACCTTGGCCCTATGTATGGTGTGTGACATTTGAACATGTACCATGTATATGTTCCTTGGCCTTGTCACTTGCAGTTTTTATCATTGTGTTTATTATGTGTGTTTTTGTTGAGCTTGTGGAGTTTGATAAGTTCCATAATCCATATCATGAACTCTTAACATAATATAAATTAAATATTTTCACCCCATGAGCTTCATTGATACATATTATATGCCTTACCTCTTTAGTTACATTGAAATTGAAAAACTTACTATGCAAACACTTCTCTTTTAAAAATGCTCCATTTTTAATTATACATGTTTAATACACATATTACAAGTTAAATTTTATTTTGAGATGAGTAACTTTTTAGGATCAATTCCCTCAACTCAAATCAAAGAATTTTAGTGGGACTTTCATGAAAGAATATTTTCTTCAAAAAGTGTCAAAAATTAATTTGGTGCAAGTAAAATTTTAGAAGTTACAAAGGGTGTGAAAAATCTTTTTGGCATAAATATAGTTCTATAAATTGAAAATATTGAAAAAATCAATTATTAGCACATATTATGGTGGAATATGTCATTCATATAAACTAAATTTTTATTTTACACATTATACAGTTACAGTGAGGAGGAATTATACATATTCATGTCTACACATATTATACATTATCTAAAAACATAGTAGGGGCATGTATGACATTTTTCTCTTTTGGGTATGCATTCACTAATAAAATTACAATTGAATCATAATACATATATATTTGGTGATTAAATTATAAGATAATTGTACATAACTTGGAGATTAATGTGCACTCTAACATTATGTGAGAGAATCAATTTTGGATTCCAACCTATTTCACATCTTGGGGCTACAAATATCAACTGAGGTAAATTAAGGTTTTAGCATTCCTTAATGGGTGTTACTACAATTCAATAAGTTAGGGTTTGATCACCCCTAATATTATCCAATGGTTTAAATAAGTAACCATATTCACCATGTACTTAATGAGGGTCGCCTATTATCCAATGCTTCAAGGATGCTTCATCATACAATAAATTCATAAAAGATCAATATCAATTTGACACATACAGATGTATTCCTTCCATAATCTTATCTCAATTTTTCATATTTTCAAAGTTAAAACCAATTTTCAAATTTCCAATGTTTAAGTAAATTTTTAAATGATTCAAAAGTTTAATAAATTTTAAAATTTAGTTACTTTAATGTTTTAGTTTTCAAATGGAATGAAATAACTAGTTCATGTGTTTTTAAGGTTTTCCAAAGATTAGAGTGCCTTGCATGATTTAAGTTTGCATCTCAAAGACAAAGTGTGTCTTAAAAACTAAGAAATACACTTTCATTTAATGTATTAATTTCATTTCTAGACTAAATGGGAAGGATATGTGGTAACTAAAATTTGGCCACAAATACTTGATCTTGTATGATTTAGCCCCTTTAATCATTAATTAGCCTATGCACTGAATTAGTACCTATTATTATACCATTATTTATATTAATAATAATAAAATACATATTTTACCTTAATACCATCATCTATCATGTTGTTACATGAACAACATGCCCTAATTCTTCTAAGAATTAGGGAACCTCCTTTTTTGCCTTTTGTTCTGATTTACTTGCACTTAAGACTCATTAGTATCATCACCTTAAGTTCTTTGGTGGTTTTTTTTGGATTTAATGTTTAATTAACACTCTAAACCATCACCATTAGAAATAACATTTTTTTCAATAAAATTTCATATATTACACTTAACATGAAAGTGGAGTTTTGACCTCCCAATCTACAATTGAAGCCTAGATTTGTGCCTCTCTTAGCATGCTTCACGAGGTCATATAAATATCCTTTACCTTTAGGATATTTAAACCTATCCCATTATGATGAGAAATTCTAAAGAGGTAAATTTTCATATATAACACTTATCCCTAAAGCAGAGTCTTGTTGCACTTCTACTAATTTGGCATTCTTTCCTGCCTATTCTATTAGCTCCCTATAACTATTATAAGGAGATAGTTTAATATATATGTCTATTATAAATTTGATGCCTAACCCATCCTATCCACATCCCTCATGTGGATAAGTTTAATTATATAATATTTGAATTAAAATGCATTTTTGAGACACTTATCCCACTTGTTGGATCCCTAAACTAGTTATTCTCTAACTTTATTAGGTCTCTAATTTTTTCCTGATGGGTAATTTAGTTTTCATGATATTTGAGCCTTTATAATCTTCTCCATCATGTTAATTTGTCTCATTCAATCAATTTTCATGTTTTTACCTCCTTTCAAATGTGACTTCTAGATCCTTGTACCCTACTTACAAACTCTTGTTTATCTCAGGTAAAAAGCTTGTCAAATTCTCTATTTAGGTCTCCATATGCTTATTTCCCACTTTCCTAACCTAGTTAGGATTTTTCATGTTATTTGGTCCTTTATGTAAAAATTGTAACTCCATAAACCTAATTAGGTCCCTAAATATTGATTAGGTCTAGGAGGGGATTCACTTGTATTTTCTTTGCTAAGTTAAATTTAAGTCCCAATTAGGTCTGTGTGTAGGGTCAAAGTGAGTTCCTTTGTTAATCAAAGTGAAAATATGATTAGGTGTATGTTTTAGCATTGGGTCATTTTCATTATTATTCAGGTTTCAAATCCCAACTAGGTCTTTATTTTTTCCTTGGTGACCCTTCCTTTGTTAATTGGGGATGCATACTCATTTAGGTTGGGGTTATCCCTAACTATGTTTTTCAATTGTGATAGGGGCCCCAAACCTTGACTATGTCATGAAGGATATTTGGATCCCTTCTTAAATATATGCATGGTTTGGGTGCACCAAATCCCTGATTACCTTTTTATGCAGGGTTCACCCCCCACTTCCTTGAGCCTTTACATTCTAATGTTTTTCCCCCTCATAACCCCAACAACATATTCATCAAGATTTCACCTCATCAAAACCTTGGATACAATATGAACCATCAATAACAAGTTCCAATAGTGATAATTATGGGTCTAAGACATTATTATGTCTTGGGCCTCATTCGACATAAATGTTTATTCTTTCCCACCTATTTTTTCTTTTCCAATCAGTATTATGAGTACTGATTAGGTCTATGAGAAGGAATAAAACATCCCTTACTTCTATTTGGGATTTCAAATCCAATTATAACTAGATGTCAATAATTTTAAAAATCAACATTAAAATAGACTAGATGCCCCTCAAAACTATGAATAGGTCTAGGAGAGACCATGTTTGACTTGCCCTCCAATTTCCCCCATAACTTGAACATCCAATGTCAAAAACTCAAACTATTTATTTTCTTAAAAATTTGGTGTATACACATAATATTATCAAACTTTTATCAAATACTGATGCTTTACATCTTGTAGGAACTCATCAAGATTCAATCTCTTTGAGTACATGCCCTAAGGGGTGCACCGTGTAGACACTAGAAAACTACACACATATAATTTTTTATGACTAAATGCCTCAAGACCCCCTAAATATCACTTAAACCTTATTAACCCTTAACAAACCCTTATTAACCTAATCAAATCACTATTATTTTATTCAAAATTACTATTGACTATCACTATTCACTGTGGGACCCACTATCACTATTCATAATGACATGGCATTTGACATGGTAAGTGACATGGAAGGTGATATGGCAAGTGGCATGACTTAGAAGTAAGGTGGCTTGATGTGGGACACCATACCACACTTGAGACCCTTTTCTAAGGTGTTTAATGACCTTATTTAATCATCACAAGGCCCCCTTGAAATATGGTGAATTTCCCCTTAAAGGGCCATCATTCAACATATATGTTTCCTTCACACATGAAAGTGTCCTTCAAAATGAGATACCTACCTCTTTAGTTTTGTGGTAGAGATAAAGGGCACCCATTTTTGAATTTTTATCCCAAATGGGAGACTCACCAACCCAAATGAGAATCCCAACAATCTCATCTTTGACTCATTCATGCACCACATGGAAAATGGTGCTACATTTTATGTGCCTAGATGAAGCCAAGAAAGGGTGGTCAAAATTATTTAACATCATTTAGACCCATGTACATGATTCTCATTCAAAATTGGACTCATGTGCAAGGTGGCAGACTCACCAACCCAAATAAAAGTCCAAAAAAATCTCATATTTGACTCATTCATGCACCACATTGGAAATGGTGCCATACTTATACTAGTCCCTCCTTTGGCATGGTTCTTGACAACAAATGCTATAAATACCCCACTCTCCTTCACCCAAGGTTAAGTGGGAAGTGAGTCTCTTGTTATTAAAATATTTTTTTAGGTCTTTGAATGAGGTAATCATCTTGGACGTCATCCACATCTTAGAGTAAAATAAATCAAAGCACTGAATCTCTACCAAAATTACCACATGATTCTTTCATCACATCATCAACAACATCAACCACATCAACAAGCCTCAAGGTAATCTTATTTGGTTTTATTTCATTCATTCATTTACTTAAGTCCTTCCCTTAATTATCTTAACCTCTACCCCTTAATCTAATTTCCATCTTAATCCATTGACCTCATTTACCACCTTTGCCATTGTGATCCCATTTACCCTCATTTGTCCTCTTTACACCTTTGCCACCTTCACCCTCTTTGCCTCCTCATCCTTTTACTACCATAGTTACTTTCTATTTTATAATTTTCAATAATATATCCCTCTCATTTTATTATCTCATTCAACCCAAATTAAACCATTCTTTTTACCCTTATCAAATTACCAAACCCAAAAGCACAACCTTGCCTTAACCAATTTTCAGCATTAGTATAATCAAACTAGTTACTTCATTTTGGTTAACTTAGCCAAGCGTCTAAGTTTCTAAATTAATTAGCTTTAATTTTATATATTTTATTTCAATTTTATATTAATTTAAAGCAAATATATTTATTTTATCATTTCAACATAAGTGTTAAAATCAATTGGATTGATAGCCTCTTAGAAATCTTTCACTTTTAGGCTCTAGCTCGTACTAGGCAATACACCCAACTACTTGTCTAACTAGAAATTTTTGTGGTAGTGATTTCTTATTACAGGTAATTATTCCCTATCCAAATAGGAGTTCTTATAAATTTTGTATTCAATACATTTGTAGTCAACAAGAATTCTTTTACACACCCTTCTTAACTAGTTTTTTCTTTTCACACTTAAGAAAAAGCAAAAATTAGATAGAAACATTTTGGCACACCTGGTGGGACCCTTGAGTTTTCTTGCGTTATTATATTTTTTATGAAATTTATAATTTCATTAGTGAAATTAATTTATTTTAGTTATTAAAAAATTAAGCTTCTTTCTTTACAAAGAAAAAAGAAAAAAAAAGTTTTTGTTGCATTTTTATAAAAAGTTAAATTTTATTACATTTCTAAAAAAAGAAAGAAAAGAGAATTCATCCTAGGATTAGGATTTAATTTTCATGTTTCATTTAGATTCATTATAGTTGTTTTTTATTGCATTAAACATAAATCAAAAACCTCCTTTTGGGTAAAATTAAGTGCATTCATTTTTTCCTTGCTTGCTTTAGCTCACCTAGTTTAATTAGGGGCATCATAATTGAACCATAGTGCACTTCTGTTACACAACCAAACCACTTGCACAAAAAAATAATCTAAATACACTTAAAATGAGGCATAAATAGTATTTCACCACTTATAAGATCACCTCACCCCCTCCTAGTTATCATACTTGGATTTGATCACCAAGGGGGTAACCAACTCAGTTCTCTCACTGAGTATAAGCCTTGGAAATCAGTATATATTGGATAAGAGCCTACACTAGATTTGGGATCATGAATTGAGGGGATTGATCCCAGAGTACAAAAACATGTACTAAAATTTAATACAAACTTCTTCTTGAGTGCCTAAACACAACCTAAAGCCAAACATAGACTACCTTGTTTAGGACCTTTTCTACAAACTAGATTTCTTCTTCACACTTTCTAAGGCATAAACCAAAAAAGAGATAATTAAAACTCTAGAATTTAACATATCTTAGTGTATGCTTTGATTTCCTTGAATATTTTATTTTTATTTCTTCTTGTTTGAGGTGTGAGCTTTATTTATCTCTATTCTTCACATAGTCTTTACTAGACTACAAATTAACAATCAAACCAGCCAATAACCTATTTTCTTATACCTCATCTCAACTACCTTGTTTAATGGAGATATTTCCTATTTTATCTTCTAGAGATCCTAAATTTTATAAGATATTGGAGAACAATCCTTTTACCTTAAATTATTACCTTATATCATAATCCACTTATGGTTCCTTCGTTACCAACAATCAACCCAACCTTATCTACAACCAACCCAATCTTGTCTACAACCAACCCAACCTTGTCTATAACAAACCTAAACCTATCTAAAATCAACCCAACCTTTTCTATAACCAACCCAAACCTATATACAATCAACCTAACCTTACCTATAACTCAGCAAAATCTAACCTCAACCAACCCACAAACTATCAACCTTCACCTGAACTACCCCATGAGTTTGTTGTAGTGATAACAGATCAGATAGATAGATTAGAGTAAAAAATTAGGCCATCTATTTACAGTATCCATGATCAATCAAACCTCACTTATAACCAACCAATGGCCTATCATCATCCATTTAATTATTATCATGCCTAACCAATAACCTATCAACATCTATCAGCTCAATCACCCCAACTTTATTAAATCTTAGGTCATTTCCCCCAACCATCATATCAAACTCAACCCACCTTGTTAACCCAATAAATTTCATCACCCTTAATTGATCAACCAATGTATTAACCCAACCAACTTATCAACCTATCAAACCAACTAGCCTATTCAAGCCAACCAAATAACTTACAAATAGTTTCACACCCTAATGTGTTAACTGAGATATTGGTACACCCTTTTTTGGCCCTTAGTAAACCTAAAGTTGAAGAAACTATAATAACACCAACCTTAACCAATCCACTTATTGACCAAGTAGAACCTTTACAAATGTCCTTATAAACCACAATTAAGGAAACCAAACAATCTTTTCCACTTCCCCTTTTAGTGAATCAAATCCAACCAGAATCATCTCACACTTATGAGGTGTACACGATCAATATTGTTATTGATAAACCTATTACTATTACTTATTCCACCCCACTCATTTTAGGGGAATCACTTACCATTCCTTTAGATGAATAAATAAAAGAATCAACCACTTCCTTCCTTTTACTTGACACCATTAAAAATTCCTCCCTCACCACAAACTCACCTACTCTTCCTTTGGAAATCATACCTTTAAAAGAGGTCACCTTATCCACTCTATCCATGGAAGAAACATCTTCTCTAAATTTTGAACCTTCCACCAAAAACATAGATGGGGAAACCATTACCTCTTCTCCACCCAAGGATTTAACTTTTGAGATCAATGATAAATGAACCAAACCTATCTACAATCCCTTTTCTAGGCTAGTACAAAGCCTAGAGTTCACTTCTCAACCCAGTCTCAATAGATCTACTTTCTAGCATCATCTTCACCTCCCCTATAAAAATAAACAAGAACCATTAGATTCACTTAAATCCACCCTCAAACCTATCACTACCTCAACCCCATCCTTAGATACTCCATCCTCTAAAACCATAGAGGAACCATCCAACCCACTTCCATCTAAATTTTTTAAATATCCTTACACCTCTTTGACAAAACCCATCAAAAATCTAGGAATACTTCTTATTCATAGCATAGCTCACCAATATTTGAAATTGGACCTAAATTCATCAAGTACATCAAAGAAAACATTGACTAAACTTATTAAAAGGGTGGAATATATTAAACCATATCAAAATAGACCGATGCCCCCCTTATCTTTAATCTTCTACTTCTAATCCAACCAACAACCCCAACCTAACCAATCTACTAAAACCATTTCACAACCAAAAACTTCTAGGGTAAATCCTACTCCTAAGAAGGCTCCCACTCCAAAACCTAAAAATACATCACCCCCAACACCTTTAATTGAATCCTATTCAACCATTTTACAAAGGTTATTGAAAACCTCCTCCTTAACCTTACCACCTCTCAAACATTTCTAGCTTGTCAAAACTTTTGACCCTTCACATCCTCAACTAAAATGGTGTAATTCTAGATTAATCTATGCATACCATAGGACACATGGACATGAAATAGATAATTACAAATCTCTCTAGCACTCATCCACATTATATGAGGATAATATGTTATTAGATGAACCTCCCTTAGCTAATCCATCCCAACCTAACCGACAAACTACCCATAACTTCTGTAGTAAAAACTAATTTTAGGAAGGATCCCAAAACTATAAACCTATCACCTCCAACAACTTTTCATGAATCATATTAAACCATTTTACAAAGGTTTTTACAAACCTCTTCATTAACCTTACCACCTATCAAACCTTTTAACCCTATTAAAAAAATTTACCCTTCATGCCCAAAACCTTCATGGTATAATGACCACCATGTGTGTTCTTACCATAGGATACTTGGCCATGATACAGAGCACTATAAGGATATTAAAACCATTATCCACTAATTTATGACAAGGATAATATGTTAGATAATAAACCTCCTTTTAACACATTACCAAACCAACCATCAACCAAACCTACCCAACACTTGCCTATTCCCCCATTATCACCTAAGAGTGAGGAAGAACCAAATTAGAAAACTAAACCAACACTTTTTTTTATCCACACCATCCATAGGGTTACCCATTCTCAGGTCCAACAAAAGGATAAGGGAAAGGCTAAATTTTCCATTTCATGGACTTACCCCTTAAACCATCAACATTCTAACGAAACCCAACCACAAACACCTTCATTTTGGTATCTTTTTCCCACCCATGCAAAGATTAAACTGGGGGGACTTTACTTCCGTAAGGCTTTAACCATTTATTAACTTCAACCATACCTTAACCATTAACTAAACTAACCCTTAGATTTTTGGCCTCAACCTATCAACCAAGCCTATCCATCAACCCAATTTGAACCAAGTGGTATATCAAATTGGGGAAACCCATTTGGACACCATTCAACCTATTTGGGATTCAAATTATCCCATCAAACCATTGGAGATTACCCTTCTCCATCAAACCTAACCAACCTTACCTCAAATCTCAGGACTTCAATATTTTAGACCTCATCCTAAAAGAAAACCAACACATGACCAACATGAAGAAGAGTAAATGAGGCAAGTTTTCTTTCAATTGTCTTAGACCCTACATCATTACCCATAAGTATGTATCAGGAGCTTATCATTTATCCTCTCTCAAAGGCAAACTGGAACTTGAGCCTCTTACCACTTCATATCTACATCCATTTTTTTGTTAAGGAAGGATCAAGATCACTCTTTTTGTTTAACTTAAGATCATCCCTTGATTATGATATTTTAACCTTCACTCATCTCTCTCCTCTCATTTTGGGGATAATTTATTACAAAATAAAACCATGTGATTAGCCATCATAGTCATAGCCTAATCTTGAATGTGGGTATCATGGCTCTACCCATAGCATGGTTCTCATGGATACTTTTCATCTCTAACAAGATGGAATCCCATGGTCATTGTCTCAAAACCACACCCTTTCACATATCATTGACCTTCTTATGTTAAAGTTTTACCCCCATAAAGGTAAGCCTCTAAACCTAATTAGACTTGTCTATGTCTAAACACATTACATCCTAAAATAATTTGGATACCAAAAAATTACTTGGCTCAATACCTTAAACACTACAGACTGCTCCCTTCAAGTATAACTACCCAAAAATAGAATAAAAGTTTCCAAATATAAGGTAGACTACTCCCTTAAAGGATAACTATCGAGAACATTAAATAAATCTAAAAAGCCTAAAACACTCCCTTGAAGGATGGCTAAGTTAACTTTGTCAAAAGCAAAGCAATTTCTTGGATGTTTCCTACATCGATCAACTTCCCATATATATTAATAAAGAAAATGATCCACAAGCATAAAAAATTATAAAGCTGCAATTGGCTCTCAAGTAGGATAATAAGTTGGAAGCCACAACTGGCTTTCACATGTAGACTTCCTGCATTGATCAATCTACATCTAGCATACAACATAGACTTGTCTATTACCATTCTTAGGTCATATATAAAATGGGAAAAATAATTCACATGAGGTTATCATACATATCACCCATTACCCTTCATACCACCTATCACCCATCTTTCTTTTAGACTATGTATAAATCAAGGGATTTAGAGCTTACTTGACACCCTGTGATCAAGAGACCTTTTTTATCAACTAACAACCACTCATTCATAGCATTTAAAGGGATTATATTCATTAAGTTGATCCTACTTCTGGTCTATTTTTGTTCTTTGTAAAAAATAAAGCATCAATCCCTATTTTTATCTTAATGTGATTGGTTGATGTTTTCATCATGACTTTTACCATCCAGTGTTGTAATAATAATAATCATTTTTTTAAATTAACAACCATAACCATAACATTAATAAGTATCCACACAACCTTAATCATGATAACATTTGACCAAAGACATCCAACACATTTTGTACATAAAAAACCATGAAATATTTTATTTAGGGTGTAAAGAGTCACAAGACACATACAAAGTTATCAGACTATCCATGCTTTACCTAAGGCCTCTACATATATTATTTTCCTACCTAATCACTAGGATGATTATCTAGTGAATATAGATTTGTGTTCAACCATCCTTCTATTTTATTACTCCCTAAACTAACATCCATAACATTCCCTATCTTAGTGGTTGCTAAAGGGTGTACTCTATTTTCCTCTTTTGCATTCTTCCAAATAGGGTGATAATAATATTTTTCTCTAGGTCTTTCACACTTCTCACCCATCATATCCATTACATCCTTCTACTCTATATTTTATACTCACATAAGTACCATTAGTTGTTGCCTCATTGCACATCCCCTTAGATAGTGAGGGTTCCTTCCATAGCCAAGTCAATGGTCATGTTCTCCAGCCCTACATCTTGTGTAGTGAAATTCTCACCTTATTCATTATTACAAAGGTAAGAGTTCAACCTCAAGCTAGGGCCATGGGTGCCTTTCCTCTTGTTTTTGATCTAGCATTACTTCCATTATCACCATTACATTTTTTAGGATCTGATAGATATGCATATTCACCATATTGATTATTTCAGGTCATGGGAGTTATGGATTATCCCCACCATTATTCCCATTGTTCACCATCTTCAATCTTGTGTAGTTATTTTCACTCTCTATAACCTACAAAAAAAATAACTCAATGATAGACATTCATCCTTATCATGATTCTTTAAATAGAGTACTTGACCATTCTTCCTCACTGATATGATTCTCCATTCCACTGACAAAGAAAGTCATATGATATCATTGATTCCCTTGAATAGTCTTCCCACTTAAAATGGTCATGTCTAATTGCCTTTTGTGTAAATACATACCCCTCAGTCTACCTAACCATTTAAATAAATTTATCATGTGCCATCATGATTTCCCTTTGTCACCCTTATCATCTAATCCACATCTGATGTGTTTGATTCTTTTTCATCTTATGATCCTTGTGGGCCTATTCATTTTCACCTTTACCTTAGCTAATGTAAATTTTCTTCTATCCATGTGCCACCACAATGGTCACACCTCCAAAACTACCACTATTGTTGGTAATGGTAGATTCTAAATCCTTGCCACTATAGAAATACTTCCATTATAGGTAGGCCACCATGAATTCACAACAATAAATTCATCTTCATATCCCCTCTAACCTCATATTACTACCAACCCATTACCACAAGATCTAAACATTAGACCCCAATCATTGGCAATACCTACTCAAACATGGTATTCTTTTATTTTGTGCCAACTAAAAGTTCATCCATAACCAGGGAATAATCACCTTCTCAAACTATGTAACCAATCTCTTGGGTCACACAACTTCATGTTGGTTAGGACTGACCTAGCAAAACCCTAAGTCATCTATTCCAAGGAACTAAAACAAAGGATGTAGACATGGTCACCTTTCATATAGCCTACTCATGCAGCTCTTGGGTTAGGCACAATCCATCATATATCATTCACCACCCTACTAATTTTATACCTTGTAAAATCTACTTGATCATCAAATAAATTCTTTGTAGGTCATCACTTTGCTTCTTCCCTTAAAACTTATCTTGTAGCAATGATGACCTTTACCAACATGACTATGTAGATCCTGATAGATGCCCACCTCTTAAAACTTATCTCGTAGTGATAACTACCATAACTATTCTTATACCTTTGCACAAGTTTAGAAGGTGTAACCTCCTAACAATGGCACCTCTTCTTTGGATTAGCTTCATTGAAGGTCATTTTTGGTTCTTAGCATTATGTTCCCTTATTTTTTATCCTACCTTACCCATTTGTGTCTCTCATCCTACTAAATGTGGGATCATTATGGTAACTATTCACCAATCTACACAATATGCTTTCACTATCACTTCACTAAAACCCAATACCATTGTTTTACAAATCCTTCTCCATTAATCCAAACTAACCCATGTGGTCCATAAAATTGAGGTAACCAATTTAAACATCACTCACCCAAACCTTGTTGAATTACATTGGCCTAATGTCTATGAACTATATAGGCATTGCTTCACTTCTAAGGGCAACTCGACCACTAACCACTAATTCTCATCCCATTTTTCTTCTCACTCATTTCCATTACTAACAAAACCCTCTTGTTTAGGGTATCCTACAACCAAGAAGCTTTGATTTGTTTCTCAATCTTCCTTATATTTCAACACCATCTAATGCTTCCTCTTATTTTTTCCCCAATTGTTGGGAGAACTACATTGGCTTGAGGTCTTTTTAGACTATGTGGGAAATTCTCAATTACTGAGGTTAGTTTGGCCACATCTTTTATTTTTTTTGCCTCCTAAAATCTCTTCCTCCACTTCTCCACCTATCCCCTCACCGCCTCCCTTCCTTAAAATTGTCAATCTCTTTTAACCACTTTCCCATCTTATCACTCTCTTTTAGCACAAGGGTTGATAGCCTTCCTCATTGGCCCCTCTTATCTCCTATAAAGCCACCACCTACTCTACCTCACTATCCTCCCCATCACCTTTCCTTGTGCCTACTTTGAAACTCACTCCCTCACCCACTTTTCATGTTTTTGGTCTTTTTCTCCACTTATTACCAACCTTTACCTTTATCCCCTTTATCTTCTTTCACCATCCTCATCATCTCTCTTCTCCATTGGCTATTTGTTGTACCCTATTTATCACTATATTTTCCTCACCAATTCCACATCATACTATGCATCTTGAAAGATTTTTGTTTCTTCTATTTCTATAATTTTTATTTATGTATACCATCATTCTCTATCATTTCACCACTCTTCCCACCATACCCATTTTCCATTCTTTTTTTTCCATCCTTTCATCCTTTATGTCTTCTTTTTTTTCTCCACAACTAGTTTCTACCTAGATATTTATTCTTTGATAAGCCATCCATAATTTCCTCTTTTCTTCTTCTCAGTTCTTTCCTTTTACCTTTTTCATTCCCATTTTCCTCTTTCCATCTCAGTACTCACTTGTCTTTTACATCTATGTGAGTATCTATGCTTTATATCCTTGTTTCAATTTTTCCTTTTTCTTCTTATCATCCCTAATCTTCATTGCTTACTTTCATCTCATGCCCTTTCATTATGTTCCCCTATTTCTTCACCACCTCACCCCTTTTGATCTTATCAACCTCTTCTAACAAGATAATTGATGTATACTTTATCTCTTTAGCTTCTTATTCACCCATCCTTTGCTTCCCCTTGTTTTTATTAACCCCTTTCCCATTTTCCATCCCATTCTCATCTCTAAAACCATCATCTGCATTGCCTCATTACCTATCATCATCCATGCTTACGTTGTCAAGATACCACCTGCTTCTTCACTCTCATTTCATCCTTTTTGTGTCCTAATTTCACTCCTTTTTCTTGTTATTTCCTTTCTTCCTTTTATTGCCTTGTTTTTTATTTTCATCACCAAATTGTCTTCTCCTTGGTATGTTTTTAGACTTATTTTCAAACACTTCATGCCCTCCCATATTTCCCATCCTCCCCTTACCCTTCATGATTGTTACACTTCTCTTCCCATATTTTTCAATTCTCCAATCTATCATTATTTAGTACATCCCTCACCCCCCATCTACCTATTTTTTTCTTCTCTTTTCTCCATTTCATTTTATTTTTTGTCTCCTTTGATGACATACCTTATTTTTTTTGTTCATGTATGTCCATGCCTACCTCTTTCCATCCTTTTCCACCTTTATCTTTATTTATGACCTCATTGTTTTCTCTACCTATCTCTTCATCCCTCTCTTAGTCTACCTTCACCTCATCCATTATTAGATCTCCCTTATTTTCTCCCATTAAACCTCCATCCCCTAAAAGTGTGGTCACCCATTCTACCATTTTTACTACTTCCTCATTTCCTCCATGCCCTTGCTTTAATGCACAGAATTTGGTCAATTTTATTACTTCAAGTACATCCCTTTCTTCCTTTAATGCCTTTACATGTTGATCCTAGATCTTTGTTTTGTTCCTCTCTAAATACTCCTTTCACCCTACCTATCACCTTTTTCCATTTTTAACCCTCTACCCATTTTGATCTTATATGATCATAACGTCTAATATGCTACAACCTTGAAGGTCTTCCATTTGACTTTAGTTTAATATGAGATATATACCAATCCTATAGCTCTATAACATAATTTTCCAAGCCTTTAAGCTCATATGACCAACCAAAAATCTTGAGCCCCACTAAGCCATCAAGATGAATATTCCTTCCCCACCCCCTTTTTTCTTGCCTATTTCAAACCCCTTTTACCTCAACCTTTAGAGATGTTAGAATAATAACTAAAACCAACTTCAACTAGATTATTTGGGGTACCCATGTGTGGATGTTATCGATACCCTCTCACATGACTAACCTCCCAACCCATAATTTCCCTTGATTCTCCCTACCTAGCCTACATTTTCCTATGCACCATAATTGCCCTGCTCTTTTATCATAGTCTACCTAGTAAGCTCTTATAGAAGTCACCTCTTCTACCACACTATTTTCTCCTTAGACCTCTTTATCCCATATTCCTTTTCAACTCCAAAATATAGGTATCTTTATACATTATTCCTCTATTTTCCCTCTTAGTTTTCCATTTCTACAATTTATTTTCCTTATGTTCCCTCATTTAATTAATACTATTACTATTTGCCTCAATCCATTTTCCAAAAGTCCTTAGATTTAATTCCCTCAAAACTCAATGCTTACTTATTTTGGGGCCCTAGTGACTCAAGTTTCAAGGTTTTGAATCTTTTCCACTTCTCATTTACCCACTCTACTACTTTGCTTCCTTGAATCATTGAATAATACCCTTCCATAGCTTATTAATGACATTGTTGTGGAGTGTGCATAATGTCAGCTTATTTGGATGGTGATGAAAGAACACATCAGGTCACTATGATAATTTGAGTAGTGTCATATTTTATAAATCTTGGTAAATCATATTTATACTTTTTTTAAAATGGTAGTATAAATTACACGCTTGAACCTGCTTATCCATGGCTACAAATTCCTTTTACATAGTTGAGGAAATCATCTAATTAAATCTTAGGTAATCACATCCCCATTTCTACCAAACTAATTAGACATCTATTTGATACCTCTATTTTCCACCCTTTGGAGTTTCCCTCTCTCCAACATCCTTCAACTAGACCTAACTACATGATATCAAATTGGGACAACCAAGTTAACCAAAACTCCCCACCCCAGAAGAACTACATTGGGCCTAAAGTTTATTTTGGACATTATGTCCATGGAACTATGTAGGTAGCATCCATTTTCTTAGGGCATCTAGAGTCTACTCAACCACCTCATTCCAACCAACCAATCCACTTGCCCACATCTACCTTGATGTTGGACCCTTTTTGACCTGACCTCTTCACATGTTTTACAATGACTTTGTATGGTCCTTTGATTACACTAAACTAGTTTTCTAAAGTTGACCATTAAAACACTACACTACCTCACACACAAATTAACCATTTATGTCATTTATGAGGATAAATTCCTCACCTATATACCTACAAATGACATGGACCTTTTCTGGATGGCTTGATGGGAATGACTCGATCAATTATGACCAATTCTTTGGACTAGTTACCATCTGTTATCATCCTAAGAACTTGACCTTAATTTATCAACAGTGGCATATTTAGTCTCTATGCAATCTTGACTATTGTGCTTAGTCACATTTTGTGTAACTATTAGTATTTTACATGCCCAACTACCTTGTGATACCACCTAGTGCCTTCCCACCAACTACTTATCAAACCTACACCTAGTTCAACCTTTCCTCATCAACTCTTGGTTAGATGGGGAATGCCTCCTCCCATATTCATGTCATCTTAACCTTCAACCAAGTGATTTTTTTTTGTTTTTTAGCTTGTTAAATCAAAGCCACATAACAAAAAGGGGCAAAATGTAGAAACTAGAAAATTAAACACTTCCATTTTTTGATGACTAAATGCCTCAAGACCCTTTAAAGACCCCCTAAACCTTCTTAAACATTAACCAAAACTTCTTAACCTAATCCAATCACTATTATTCTATTCAAAAATACTATTTGAAAGTGCTATTCACTATCACTATTCATTGTGGGACCCATATCACTATTCATGATGACATGGCATGTGACGTGGCAAGTGACATGGCATGTGACATGGGATGTGACATGGAAAGTGACATGGAATTTTATATGGTAAGTGACATGGCTAAGAAGTGAGGTGGCTTGATGTGGGACATCATACCCCATCTAGGACCCTTTCCCAAGGTGTTTAATGACCTCATTTAAGCATCACAAGGTCCCCCCTTGAAATATGGTCAATTTAACCTTAAGGTACCATAATTAAACATGTGTTTTTCCTTCACACATGAAATTTTCCTTCAAAATTAGATACCTACCTCTTTAGCGCTTTAGGAAAGACAAAGGGCACCCATTTTTGACTTTTTAACCCAAATGGTAGACTCACAAATCCAAATAGGAATCCCCACAAACCTAATATTTGACTCATTAATGTACCACATGTAAAATGGTGCCAAATTTTCTTTTTCATCTCTTTAAGTTCTTAGATGAAGACAAAAAGGGGTGGTGAAAAGTCTTTAGCATCTCTTAGACCCATGTGCATGATTTCCATTTAAAATTGGACTCATGTGCAAGGTGGGAGACTCACCAACCCAAATTGAAATCCTCACCAATATCATCTTTGAATCATTCATGTACCACATGAGAAATTATTCCATACTTCAAATAGTCCCTCCCTTGGCATGGTTCTTAACAACAAATGCTATAAATACCCCCCCGCCCTTCTCCTTCACCCAAGGTTAAGTGGGAAGTGAGTCTTTGGTTAATAACATCTTTTTTTAGGTCTATAAATCAGGTAATAATTTTATAGGTCATCCACATCTTGGAGGAAAATAACTCAAATTAAAGAAGCTATGCTAAAATTTCCATGAGATTCCTTCATCACATCATCAACAACTTCTACCACATCAACAAGCCTCAAGGTAATCTTATTTTGTTTTATTTATTTTATTAATTTAATTAAGTCCTTCTCTTAATTAATTTTACCTATACCCCTTAATCTACTTACCATAATAATCCATTTACCTCCTTTACTACCTTTGCCATTGTAATCCCATTTACCTCCTTTGCCCTTTTTGCACCTTTACCACCTTCACCTTCTTTACATCCTCATACTTGTTCTACCCTAGTTACTTGCTATTTTATCATTTTATATAATCCATACCTCTCATTTTATTATCTCAATCAACCCCAACCAAACCATTTTTTTGACCCTTATCAAATTACCAAACCTAAAACCACAACCTTGCCTTAACCAATTTTCAGCATTAGTATAATCAAACTAGTTGCTTCGTTTTGGTTAACTTAGCCAAGAATCTAAGTTTCTCAATTAATTGTCTATAATTTTATATATTATATTTTGTTTTTATATTAATTTAAGGCAAATATATTTATTTTATCATTTAAAATTAATTTTTAAAATCAAGTGGATTGATAGCCTCCTAGAAAACTTTCGCTTCTAGGATCTAGCTCATGTTAGGCAATCCACCCAACTACTTGTCTAACCAACAATTTTTTTGGTAGTCATTTATTATTGTAGGTAGTTATTCCCTATCCAAAGAGGATTTCTCACAAATTATGGATTAAATATGTGTGCATTCAATAGGTATTCTTCTACACACCCTTCTTAACTAATTTCTTCTTTTCACACTTAAGAAAAAGTGAAAATTAGATAAAAACAAGGTGGGTATACCTTTTGTGAATTGTAATATTTTTGTCCCCTTTTTGAAAATTATTATAAATCCAACTAGCTCTTACAACCATTCCCTAAACTATTTATTCTCTCTTGCAAACTCCTCTAGTCTTTTCCTCTTTCCATCCCTCCATTTCTTGTCTTAAACCACTTTTGGTTAGTCAATTATACTAGGTTGACTTGGTTGACCTAGTAAAGTTTAAGGGTATTTTCCACTTTCTTAGCTTATTAGCCTTTTGGCCAACCTAGCTTAGACCTAGTGAGTTATCATAAAAAACACATTGGGTCAACTAGGTTGAACTTGTATAGCTGACATTTTTGGAAGGATTTAAGGTAAGATGCACCTATATATACAATATCATTTCGGTAATTATTCATATGTGCAATCAAGTGTTATTATTTGCTTGTGCTTCTTCATAATTTTCTCTTCGGCCTTTCTACTAGAGGAGACTTAACTTAGGTTTGTTATTTTGAGAATCTAGTCTTATGGATAAGTGTTGGATGTTTTAGCCTTTCTTATTTATTCTTACAAACCACAAAACCTATTGCAATGCCCCTTTGACCAAGGGAGATATTGAGTCTCGATGGGTTCAAATTTAGGTAAGTATATTATAAATTGTTTCTCCTTTATTTTAATAGATATAATTAGCATAAGTATTGGCTCAAATAATATTATCTTTCATATTTCATGTATTATTGTGTTACTCATAATTACTTTAATCGAAGTTCCTTATACATACTTGTTATATTATTTCTAACCCCCACTTTGTGTCAAAAGATCTGGTATGCACTAGATTAGATTTACTTTATTATTATTAGAATAAGTTAATGATTTAACCTTAGGACTCCATTAGGTTTGTTATGTGATTGTGTTAGACTTTAGGATTTATAACCCTTCCTAACAAGATATGTTATGACAAGTGATCCACTAATCAGGTCTAGCAAATCCCCATATTGGTTATCCTCCTACTTAACAAGTGTATCCCCAATCAAAAGTATAGGTATGATCTATCTTTTCCAAGATAGGATTGATTTATAAACATGATGCATTTTTTATTGTGTACATTATGGTTAACTTGATGTGAAACTAACCCTTGTAGGATTTATTTCATTTATTTTCTTTCTTCTAATAATTATTTTTATCATAATAGATCAACTCAATTGACCCAATTTTCTAACTTCTATGCACAAGTTTCCAAAAATAGGTAGTTGGATCAACTCAATCAATCAAATATAGGTTTATCACCTTTCAAACATCTAATTTATCCTACTAGGTCAACCTAATAGACCCTATACATTTTCAGTACTTTGCAACAAGTTCTTGCACATCTTGATCGATCTTATTGACCTAGTTTGTAGGTTTTACCTACATATTTCAAAATTATTCATCAAAAATATTCCTTCATTTCATATTTTATACTCCAAGTTTCCTTTATACCTCTCTATTTATTTATTTTATATGTTTTTAGTCTTTAAAACTACCCTTGCATAGTTTTCAGTCTTTAAAACTACACTTGTAGAGTCAAATGATCGACACTACCAACCCAGCTCTATGTTTTGTGTGTTGTCTAAAATAAACAGGTTGACCTTACCAAACCTATAAATTTTTATTCCTTGATTTTATAGTATATTTTTGATCCTATCAACCTTTTTTTATATTTTTTTGCATATAGTGTCAACACTATACCTTGTTTCAATTTGGAATTAACCTCATATCTGCTAGTAATTAGTTCACACTTTCTTTTCTTGTTGCTTGCATGCTTAGAATATCTCACATAGTCTAATTATGGGGGTTTTAATTAATCAATTAGTTTCACAATTTATATTTTATTCACACACAACCAAATCACAAAAACATAAACAAGCACTTTAACATTTGATCTACCCAAGGCCAACCTACTTGGATTTCATCACCAAGGGGGAAGCTGACTTGATACTTTGGTCAGGTATAAATCATGGTTAATGTTATCTTATGAATAATAAACTAACACCCTTATCACTAAAGTTTTTGAAGTGATGGGGTAGGCGCTAATACTAATCTTGTATCATTGCCACTATAGTCCATTTCAATCCAAACTACCTAAAACCATCTTTGGATTGTTATCTAGTACCTTGCTTATACCCAACTTCCAATCACATTAAAAATAATTTATTAAAAATATAATAAAAATTTAGGTTGAAAAATTAGTTATCTCTTTACTTTTCAAGTTTATTTCTTGCTCTTTACTCAATTGTGTGTGTAAAAACTTGCATTAGCCAGTGTTAGTACAAGGTTTTGTTTTATGTATCTCAATTAGATTGGCTAGCATTGATCAAATTAATTTATTGTTTTATTTTAGCTCTTACTTTCCTAGATCATCTAAACAAAATTATTTCTTTTAGATAATAACTTTTTATCATCTTCCTCTATCTCCCTATCTACTATACTAGGTTGACCTAGTCGACCCTATACCTTTTTCAGCATCTATTCACTCTACTAAATCAACCTAGTCAAACTTGTATAGTATGAAACTCATTTTTGCTATTTTTATTGCCTTTTTTCACTATAATATATTGAACTAATCCACCCTATATAGTCTATAGGTCCTATTTTATGTTCTTGGTTGACCCAATCAACCTTGTACTATCTTTTACTTTCCTTGTTTAACAATTTAGTTCCTCATCTTTCCAATTCTACATTTTGTTCATATTTTTTTAGTAAGAATGAATTATCCTATCATAATCTTATTAGATATATTAAATTCATTTAGACACTATATGTGATTTTCATTTCTCACTCTCTTGTCCTGCCAAGAGTACCATCACTCTTGGGGTACTTCTTTTCCTCCTTCATCTATGAACTATAATATGGTGCAAATAACACCTCAAGATGAAGTTGATGGATCTAATCCTTTCCTTACCAAGAAAATTCTCAAAATATTTAAACTAATGTGGGAGTGATTTATACAAGTTTACTTAACAATCCCACCAATAATCCATCTTCTTCCAACTTTCTCCCTAATAACAATTTAGGGAGTGCTCTTACAAACACCAACCCACCTTCCAATACAACCTAATTGTTAGCCCAAGTCATTAAAAAAATGAATATTATTCAAAATTATAATACCAACCAGATGATTCAACTTCAACAACACTTAATCAATATGGCTAATCAACCTCCAACTATTCATCTTCAAGCTAATCCTAATTATATTCCTCCACCTCTTAGGGATTCCTTAGGTAATGTTATTCCTCAACCCATAATGAATAACAATATGATTCAAACCATTAAAAATGAGATTTATCTCCCTTCATTATTTACATTGATATTGGTAACATATCTCCAACTATCAAATATGATAGGCCTAAAGACCCTGCCTCATTTCTCAAATCCTTTGGTAATCTTTAAAAAGAACGGATCCAACTAATACCTTCACCACTACTAAACTCTTAGTCTAAAATTTTCATGGTGGTGTATTAGAATGGTATAATAAAATACCCCAACATTATATTTAGAAACTTGAATATTTGGTTAATCCTTTGGTTAAATAGTTTCAACACAATGATCTTCTTGAAAATTGTCTTAGCCACTTCATAAATGCTAAGTAGTCTCTAACTGAATCAACTCATGACTTTATCAAAATATGGAAATATTTAACTCATAAATCCAACCATAAAATTAGTTATGATGAATTATTTAAACTCTTTATCACTACTTTGGCTTGCACTCTCTAGTATAAGGTTTGAACCTTTACTTCTCAAACACTTAATGAAGCTCTTGATCAAGCTAAATGTCAATACTTCATTATGAAGAAATTTAAACCTAATCCTAAACTCCTTAAAGGATATTTCCAAACATATAATGTTATCACTAGTAATTATATACAAACAAAAAAAAAATTCTAAAACTAGTCTTCCTTCACCTTTTCATACACCTCTTTCGGTTCAACAAATGAAACAATTTTTACCACCCTCAAAACTGTTCATCTATCCCAATGCTCCTCCTAAGTGGTATGGACCCAATCTATTTTTTTGGTTCCATATCAACATTTGGAATTCTCATGAATCTTGTAGAGGGATACATAAATTTATTGTCTCTTATATGCTTGGTGATTATTTCAAGCATGAAGCTATGATCAATCTACATCATCAACAATACATTGTTGCTTCCCAAAAATGACAAAATTTTAAAACTTCTACCTCTAATAACCAAAAATCTTATTCAAATAATCAATAAAATGTCAAGGATGTTTTTTCCATTGATGTTGATTATGATCAATAATTTAACAACTCTCAATATGTCAATGTTGCCAAGGTCAGTTATCATCATAAACTAACTCACAAAGATCTTGTTACCAAGCCTAAAAGTCCACATTTATAAGAAAAAATTATTAAAGATACTACCACCACTAATGTTGATTCAGAACCACCTGAGGAACAACTTCCTCCTTCTGATCCTCCAACCACATCTATACCTTCCAAAACTAATTTACCTTCAAAACCTTGTGTTGTTTCTTCTAAAGATAAATGGAATTATTTTAAAGAACTCAACTCTATACCTTGTAAGATTCATACAATGGATCTAGTTTGCACTTCACCCTATCATAAAAAAATTATTATGCAACAAATTCAATAAATTGAATATCCATCCTCCATAGATGTAAAACCACCTTCTATTGAATCTCAACCTACCAATGTCAATACCATTGAAACTATGTGTCCCTCTTTCAAACCTTCCATTGAATTTATTAAAGAGGACATGATCAATGATGAAATTAATTTTTGTGTTGATGATCCTCCACTCTTTATCAAAGTAACTATTAATACCACTCTTATTTGAAAATTTCTAGTTGTTGAAGGTTTTGGTATTAATGACACATCTTTATGGATTATACAACTTGGCTATAGTAAGGATCATCTCAAGCAAACTCATACTACTTGTAATGGTTTTGACAAGACTAATCAAAATCCACTTGGTTATATTTGGATTTCATTAACCATTAGACCTAAGACTATTCAAACCAAGCTTATGGTACTTAAGCTTCCTTTATCTTATAATATCCTCCTTGGTCATACATGGACTCATCAAATGAGGGTCATTAATTCTTCTGGTAGTCAATATATTAAATTCTTAAATTAATATAAAATGGTATAATTATGAAGCTAAGCCTAATCCATGGAGCATCTAATTACCTAATTCTAAACCTCAATATCATATTCCTAAAATTCCTAAGATTAATAGTATTCTTTTACATGAGTTCATCAACATAAATCTTGATTTACAAGTTACTCTTGTGGATTTAGATGATGATGAGCCCAATGATTTGTAACATACTTGTAATACCACAAAATTACCTCCCTACATTTCATAATGGCTTCTTCTTTCTCTCTTATTAAGAGACTATATTATTCCTCTCATGGATGATATTACTTACTTTCTCCCTACATGTAATGTTTAGGATCATTCTTTACCAAAATATGACTTCACTTGCAATTATTTTAGAGTGGATAAATTATTTCAAGATCCTCTCATCATGTTTCCTCATATATTTAGTAATATCAAGATTTTATCCTATGAAAATCCCCCAAATTCTCAAGCCTATATGATTTCTCCAACATATTATTACAACTATATCATGGCCCAACATCAATCTAGAGACTTTAATGTATAGAATTATTAGAAAATGTTAGCCCAAATTCATGATTTTAATTGGGATTTTCATATCATTTTTTAGGATCTTACCTTAGATCTTGAGGGTCATGTGCTTCCTACCAATCCTCCTCTTCTTATTACTCCTCAAGTGGTAGAACAAATTATGCCTTCCAAATCTCTAGAAGTTCCTACACCTTTGGATCCCATAATTATATCTAATCCTTCTCCCATAATCAAATCTAATGATGCACTAATCTCTTCTACTCCATCTACTTCTACTCCTAATATTACACTTGATTCCAAGGCAATAAATGTTCATTAGATACAATCTAAATCTAATCACCATGGTAATTAAATTCTAGATCTTGAAGTAGATATTGAGTATTATGCTCTTCTTCCTACCTTTCCTGGTGATGAGGCTATCCTTGAGTTAATTTATTCCTGAGAACCTCAACTTCCTTGACAACATCATAAACTTAGAAATTTTAAGACTAAAACTCATTGCTTCAATAACTTTGTTACTAGTATTGATCCTAAAATAAATCCAATTTGTGCCTTACCTAATGTACCATACCACTTTCAAGATGGAAATGACATGCTTATTAAAGAAACTACTTTCATCGAATATGGTACACCATCTTTCCTTTGATTGATTATAATTTATTAAGATCTTTCACCTAATGAACATGATAATTTTATCTTATTCTTTGATAAATATCATGAAGCTTTCACTTGGTCCTATGAGTAAATATCTAGCATTCCCCTAACATTATGGTGCATAACATCATTACTTATCAATATGCCAAGCTTGTGCATCAAAAATAAATAAAATTTCCACCTAAAGTTTCAAATTTATATCATAAGAAATTTATCAAATCAATGGATTATTCTAGATTAGTTTCTAAAATTGTTTCCATTTAGAAGAAAGTCACTATGGTCATTCACATTTGTATTGATTTTCTCAATCTTAATCTTGTTTTTCCAAAGGAAAACTTCCCCTTACCATAAAGAGATGCATTTTTTGACTCCATGGTTGGTTATGAAATTGTATCTCTTATGGATGATTTTTTGGGATACAATCAGATTCATATTTCCCTTGAGGACCAACATAAGACTAATTTCACCATGGAATAGGGAACCTATTACTATGTCAAAATTCCCTTCAATCTCAAAAATTCTAGAGCCACTTATCAATGAGTGATGACTCACATTTTTCATGATCTCATTCATAAAATTATTGAAACCTATGTGGATGATCTTATTGCTAAATCCAAACATTGTAAAAATAATCTTTCTAATCTTGCTATCATCTTTAACCATCTCTTTAAATATAAAGTTAAACTTAATCCTTACAAATGTGTATTTGGAGTCACATCTAAAAACTTGTTAGGACTCTTAGTATTTTTCCATGGAATTGATATTGACCCCACCAAAATTAGTGTTATCATCAACATGCCCATTCCTCATTCTATTCCCACCATTTCATACTTATTTAGGCAAGATTGGGGCAATTAGATGATTCATCCCCAAAATGGCATATCAAATTCACTCTATAAATTATCTTCTCAAGAAAGGTAATAATTTAAAATATACAAATCCATGTCAAAAGGCCTTTGATAACTTGAAAGAGTCATTGATTCACCCACCTACACTTTGTCCTCATTCCAATGATAAATATTTAATTATATATGCTTCTTTCACATCTATTTTAGTTGGGGAAATACTTTCCCAACAAGATGATATGAGAAGATATTACTCTGATATTATTCTATCTACTACATTAGTTGAGGCCTCATTGATTATGAAAATCTTATACCAAAATTGAGCATGATTGCCTTGCTATTCATTGTGCTATTGAAAAGCTTTATCACTATATGCTTTACCAAACTACTTATGTCAGCATTCATTCTTAGCCCCTTCATCATTTATTATCTAAATCATTTCTTCCTAGAGGTATAACTATCAAATGGATGGTCTTCTAGAATTTAATCTTTGCATCATCACTCAATAAGTTTTTAAATGGAAAGTCATTGTTGATTTACTTGTTATAAATCCCATTCTAACCACTTATTCTCTTCAAGATGATCTTCCATATAATGATATACTTTACATTGAAGGTCTTCATCAATTTATTTTTCTTAAATATTATTTTCATAGCTTTACCACTGATCTTGAAGCCAATTGACTAGATGAACCTTCCACTCCCTTCAGTAACACTAAACCGAAAGTAGTTATTAAGGAGCTCCCTAAAATTAATGTTGACTTGCATGAGGATACTTGGACCCTTCACTTTAATGGTTTTAAATGCCTTCAAGGAGCTAAGGAAAGTTGCATTCCCATAAGTCCTCTCAATAAAATTATCCCTTTTGAATTTTTCTTCACCTTTGATGTCACTAATAATATGGCTGAATACAAATCTCTTATCTTAGGCATGAGAGCTGCTATTTACTTAAACATTCAATACCTTCATGCTTTAGGTGATTTTCAACTTATTTATCATCAATTTATTGGTTATTATCAATGTAAAAGTGAGAACCTTATTACATATCATAAAATTTTAGCCACTCTTGCTAAGGATTTTATCTCTTTCATTATTAAGCCTATTCCTAAAGATCAAAATTCCATTGTTGATTCTCTTGCCTCTTCAGCTTCTCTATTTCATCCCCATCAAGTTATTTTTGTCCTTATTTTATTATCAAATAATAAAATTCCCATCTTTAATTCAACCACTAAATTTGCTTATCTATCATATTAAGGTTTTACCATTAGACAAAGCCCATGGTATGAAGATATAATTTAATTCTTAGAACATCAAACTTATCCTCCTAATTTAGACAATCATGAAAAGACACATATTCACAAACAAGCTTTCAAGTATATATTTTGACAACATAATTTACTATCACAATGCTGAAGGTACCTTACTCTGTTATGTTCTACAAGATGAGGCCACTCCTCTTCTTGAACAAACACATGGGGTAATTTATGGTGGTCATTATAGTAGACATGTTATATCCCACAAATGCCTATGTATGGATTACTTTTTGCCTACTCTTGAAAATAATGCAATTAAATATGTTAAAAAGTATAATCCTTGTTAGCTTCATGATAATATTATCCATTCATCTCTTACTAAAATTCAAATTATTAAATCTCCTTGGCCATTTTACACATGGGGATTTGATCTAATTATTAAACTTACTTGATCCCAAGATGGGAATGTCTTTATCATCGCTAATACTAAATATTTTACCAAGTGGGTAGAAGCCATGCCCCTTGTTAACATCACTATTCCTACCATTTCCAAATTTATTCTTAACCAAATCATTTACCAATTCTATGTTTTCCATAACATCATTTGAGACAATGGTGGTAATTTTAAATACAAACATGTTAAACAACTTTAGAACAAATTCAAGATAAATCACAAATTTTTCATGCCTTATGATCTACAATACAATGGTCAAATTGAAGCCACTAATAAAATTATCAACAAAATTCTCCAAAATATAATTTATGAAACCTACACAAAATTTCATATTCCTATTTACTTTGCACTTTGGGCCTATCAAATTAGCATACTTACTACCACTGGGGAAACTCCATTTTGGCTAGTCTATGGTTATAAACCAGTTCTCCCATTAGATTTTGAGCTTCCCTCTCTTCATATATCTCTTCATGGAATTATTCCCTTTGAATAATTACATGAATCTCACCTTCATGCTCTTGATCTTCTTGATGAATGTTATCTTTCAACCTTATAACATAACCACCAATATAAGTCTCACATTGCTAGATGACATAGCAAATGTGTTAAAGTCTACACTTTTAATGTTGGTGATATTGTCCTTTAATTAGATTAAACCCATGATAAATAAGGTAAATATTCCCAAAAATGATCGGGCCCATATTTATTCAAAGATATTCTTGGTCCAAGTACCTACCATCTTCAAACTAATGAAGGCCATGTTTCCAAAGAGCCGACCAATGCTCAATTACTTAAAAAGTACTTTGCCTAAGAATTTACTTCTTTTAATCATTTCTATCTACATCTATCTAACACATTTTTATAGGTTACTTAATCATGGGTATATCCCTTTACAACAAGTTCCCTTTCCTTTCACAAACCTTTAGTCCTCCCTTTTGGTCTTTTAGTCTCTTAATGTACCATAGTCTTCTTTATCTTCTTACAGTTTTTCTTATTTTTCACACCCCTTGGGTTTCTATTTTATTAGTTACTTGTTAAGACTATGGATAGGATCTAACATTACTAAAAAAACCACCATCTTTTACTTTTCACATATATTTTGCTTGCCAATGTTGTTTTGGCATCCCTTGGGTTTTTTTTTATGATTTTTTTATAAGACCACAGATAAGACCTGACATCCCTCACAAAATTACCATATTTTTTCCCATGTCTTTGATTTATATTTTTATTATTTTATGTATTTTTAGTGTAAGATCATAGATAGGACCCAACCCTCCTCATAAAATTAACACCTTTTCATGTTCTTGATCCTTGGTCTCAAACTTTAACTTTTGATTCTTTTGCTAGATGAAATGTCCACAACAATATATGCTAGCATGTTTTCTTCCATTTAACTCATTCTAATGATAAGGAATCACACTTTACTATCATTGTATCCCTCTTTTCCCTTTGTCACAATTTTTTGTGATTTTAAGTAATTCATATTGTTCCATTTGTCACTCCTCTTGATTTCCCCTTTACTTCATTTCCTCATTAGATAAAACAAGGTCAAAGTCAAGATAGAACTTCTATTTCACCTTGATTTACAAGACTCTTAGATGCCATGCTCTTTGAATTTCTCTCTCTTAACAACCATGTTCCAAGTATTCTAATGTAAGACATCTTTATCACCCATGTTTGGTTTTCCAAATCCATATGGAGGAGGAATGAAAAAGGTCATCAAGAAATTTAAAATCCAAATCATTTAAAACAAAAGGAAATGATATATAAAATGCAACATAAAAATATCAAAAGTCAAATTTACACCAAAAGATGTGATTCCAAGCACATATCCTATCTCTAATCAAAGATCAAAATCCACATTTGCCCTCACATAAAGCCAAGGTCCTTTGGGGTATGGTAGACTAGTAGATTAGAATAGGGGAATTAAAAAATATATATATGGTGCTACCTACATTCTCACACAAGTACCCAATCTTCATAGTATATCGATGGCTCTATAAGGGGTCCTAAATAATGAGGAACACATCATGGGAAGGTAGGTCAATTTTAATTTTCATGCATATAGCCTTCATGGGATGATATATATGCTTTATTTATTGACCTAAGACTTGTGTAGCTAAGATAAGTTATTTAGCATCCTTAAGTTCAAAATTCCTCTTGTTTTGACAAACCTAATTTGAGTGTCTTGACTTTGATAAAGAGTTTTTATACCTTGGTTTTTCCTTCATTCTCCTCTCCACCCATTTAATTTTCCCTCATTGATAGACAAATTATGATTCCAAATATGTTTTCCCTTCTTCTTAAATTCCTTCTTATTCACCTCTTAAAAACATGTTAGCACTACTTTGTTTTAGTTTTATCTATCCTTAGAGTGAAACAACATGTTTGAGCAACTATGGATTATTCTTCTTTTTCCTTCATGATTTTATATTTTTAGAGTTACTTTTCTTTAATTTTACCATTTCTCATTATTTTACTATCCTATTATTATGGAAACCTAAGATTTTACCCATTTTTCTATTGTTGAGTGTGGTTGGCTTGTTATTTCTCACCTGACAATATTGTTTTCCCTTTTATGCTCCTTTTTCCATTATTGAGTGAGATGTGGATTGTTACTACTCACTCATGAATGTTATTTTACCATTTTTTTTAGTCTTTTATCCTTTTATTTCTTTTTTTTACCATCCTATTTGACATGTATCTTTGGTTTGACTTGGTGAATTTGTTTTTCTTACTTAAGGATAGATTTTTTGAGTTTTTCAGTCTTTAGTAGCCTTGGATTTTGGGTTACCTGATTTACTCATATTTTATTTAACTTGATCATTTGGTCTAACATATCACCTTCCACCCTAGCTTGCCAAATTTCCCAAGTATGTCTCATCCATATGGCACTAGCTATCTTGGATTTTCTTGTGTTTGTTTGTTTTTTCTCTTTAATTTTGGATTCTTGGGTTTATCAAAAGTAGTCTTTATGCCCTACATAATCAAAACTAACAAAATAGTAGATAACCATCCTATGATCAAGGTAAGTCAAGATATGCATTGAATTTACTTTTTAATTATTTAATTTTCAATTATTTACTTTTTTTATATATTAGTTTCCCTTTTAGTCATTTAATTTTAGTTATTTTTTATTTAAAATACTGTAATTTGTTTAGCATCAGTGTTGTATGTTACTATTTTATTTCTCAAAGTACCATCCCCTATTACACCTTAGTGATATGTGATGATATTTGAGTGAGGCATATGTATACATATAATATTTTCAAACTTTTATCAAATACTAACACTTTAAATCTTGTAAGAACCATCAAGACTCAATCTCTCTGAGTGCACACCCTAAGGGGTGCAACAAGAAAGGGGTGGGTAGACCTTTGGTGCTTCATAGGATTGTTGGCTCCTTTTGCCACATTATTACCAATCCAACTAGCTCCTAAAATCATTCCCTAAGATATTTTTCCTCCCTTACACACTCTTATAGTCTTTTCCTCTTTCCATCCCTACATTTCTTGCCTTAAACCCATTTTGGTCAGTTAGTTATACTAGGTCGATTGGGTCAACCCAGTACAGTTTAGGGTTATTTTTCACTTTCTTAGCTTGTTAGGCTTTCAACTAACGTAGCTCAGACCTAGTGAATTATCCTTGAAAATACACTGGGTCAATTGGGTTGACCATATATAGCTGATGTTTTTGAGAGGATTTAGGGTAAGATATACCTATATATAAAAGATAATTTTGGTCATTATTCATATGTGCAATCAAGATTTATTAATCAGTCATGCTTCTTCATAATTTACTATTCCACCATTCTACTTAAGGATACTTAGTTTAGGTTTCTTATTTGGAGAATCTAGTCTTATGGATAAGTCTTAGATGTTTTGGACTTTCTTAGTTATCCTTACAAACCACACAAACCTCTTAAAAAGCCCCATTGTCCAAGGGAGAGATTGAGTCTTGATGGGTTCATATTTATGTAAGTATATTCTAACTTTGTTCTCCTCTCTTTTAGTAGATAGAAGTAGCATAAGTGTTGGCTTGAATAATACTATCTTTCATATTTCATATATTAGGGTGTTACTCATACTTACTTTAATTGAAGTTCCCTATACATACTTTTTATATTATTTATAACCCCCACTTTGTGCCACAAGATTTGGTATGCACTATATTAGATTTACTTTCTTGCTATTAGAATAAGTGATTTCTTTAACCTTAGGACTCCATTAGGGTTGTTATGTGATTGTGTTAGACTTTAGGCTTTATAACCCTTCATATCATGATATGTTATGATAAGTGATCCCCTAATCAGGTATAGTATTTCTAGATATTAGTCATGTTCCTGCTTAACAAGTGTATCCCCAATCAGAAGTGTAGGTATGCTCTATCTTCTTTGAGCCATGATTGATTTATAGACATGATGCATTTTTGATTACATACATTTGGTTCTATCCTAGACATAATGGTACCCTTATTTTTTCTCAATTCCTCTTATTTTAAAACTTGTTTGTGTTTTAGTGTCAAATTTAGTAATCATTTATTTTAATTGCACGTATTAACTTATTTTTTATTCTTGTAGAGCCTTGTGAATAGTAAAAGTGGTGAATTTAGAGGGAAATAATATAAAGGAGGTAGATTAAATGGTAATGGGGGTAGAAAGGCATTTTAGAATAAAAAGATGCCCCATGGAAGACCAAGAAGTTATATATTTCTTATATTTTACCCTCCAAGGGTTGGATTTTTCTCCTCGCACAAGAGATATGGAGCCAAACATTTTTCATTTTATATAATTTTATTTTATTTTCTATCCCTCAAATCCTCTCACACCATTATGCTATAAATTTTTAAGAGAATGATTGTAATGAACTCTGATTGATTATCAAAATGACGGATTATAGATTAATAAAAAGATTCAAAGTATTTTCTCTTCAATTTATGTGTATATGGTGGTTATGGCTACTCATTCATTATTTTCTCACCTCATAAGCTTGCATTGGATTTTAATTTTATTGTTCTCATGTTGATTGTACTAAAAATTGGTTTGTGGATCTCATTAAATCATGAAATTGAATTTATCAGTGTTATTTTAGTTTTTTTCCTTTCCTTTCCCTTTTATTTTGCTTTTATTTTAATAATTTGTTAAGTTAGGGTTTGGATGCAATCCGAATGAATGTTTATCCTGATTTCTTAAATGTATTTTCCATTATTTTCTATGGAATAATTGAATGATAAAATTATGAAATGAGCACACTAAAATTAGTCATAAATACATAAAATAAAAGCCTAAAAGTGTTGATTTGAAATTGGGAAAAATCACAACAAATGCATATTTATTTATTTTTAGCACCTACATAAAACATTAAAAAAACAAAATAATAAACTAAATATATCATTTTACATTGTTAAATTATCCAAAACCCACTAAAACACATGTTTGATGTTGGAGATAGTAGAACCAACAAAGGCCCATTGAAATGGAATGGTCATAATAAACCAATGAGTAAAGATCAGTGTGCCTAGACTAAGTAGATATAAACCTTGGGAATATTTTCATTAATTTCCTTTCAAGATAAGTGAGTTGAGATATGATATTATAATATTGGTACATGACAAAAAACATGTCAATAAAATTGGTGATATAAGGATGGCCACTTATCTAAAAAATAGAAACTAAAATTTTAGCAAAAAAATTAAAATTTGAACACATAGGAATGTTATCCATGCTTAGGTAGTCTAAAAGTTAAACTATAAAGTAGATGGATACCCATGGGATCAAAGTCCATAGTGTGGATTTTTAGTTTTAGAACTCATTGATCACAAAATATTAAGGGTAAATAAATGAAAATAACAAAATGACAAATTCACTCAACTAGTAGCTCGCCTATTATTATAACTCCATTTATCAATTTATTTGATACCCTTCAAAACCCATCAATGGTGGATAATAATTATTTTCTTAGTGGAGGTGGATTCCTTATGAATGTTCTAGGGCTTTCCCATGATTTTCCTAAGAATTAAAATAAATTACATCTGAAGTAAGTACTAAATGGTATTCAAACAGCCAATGAGCACATTCATGAACTCAAATATGCCTTAATATGAACACAAATTCAACATGAATATTTGGATTGATGCCTATTTCCTTACTCATTGGAGTAAGTTTCTTACACATGGTATATTGTCCTACCCAATAGGTCTATTACTTCCTATAATGATTTATAAACTATGTTCATCAACTATTTTAAACTACCCATTAATCCATCTATAATATATCAACACTTTGATTATGCCCATAGGGAGCCAAATGAACCTATGAGTATCTTTAATGTATGACTCTACAAGATTTAACAAATTTTGAAATACTTTTACACTCAAACAAAAGTGAATACCTTATAAACACACCTAAGGACTTTAGATTCAATGACTTCCATGTTCTTTAAAAGGACCCTATAAACCATCTTATACTTATCCTTAGATTAGAATGAGGTTGTCAACATTAAGTAGTAGATGGTGCCACAAGGTTATAAAATTAGTCCTTTACCTTCATTGGGATAACTAGATGATTACAATCATATCTTGATGATCAACCATGCTCTACAACACAATACTCTATTAATGAATTAATCTTGGGTACCTTATATGCAAGTTTAAATCTAGTCCACAATCCAAACCCATGACTCACATGCCTAGAGTCCTACTTTACATACCTCTAAATCATGTTTTGTCATAGGAAAACAATCAATAACTTGATTCCATTACATATAATAACATTGTTTCCATGCCCAACACTAGTGGTTATTCTACTTCTACTAGTAACAAATAGGTTGTCCCATCAATTATAAATAACCAGACATTTATTAAAAATGCTCATAAATAATCAAACCCTATGATCCCTATGTTTTTAAATGTTAATGCACCCATGGCTAACCCACAACTGTAAGTGGTAAATCTAAAAAAATGTTAGTGTAATTTAGAAGTGGCCAAGTTACAATAAATGGTTCAGAGGTTGATAAATTATATGGTTAATTTTCATAGACAAGTTCCAAGAACTACCAATAAGAACATAAATAACTAACCTCTAAGTAAGAATTTTAACTTCCAGAGAACCAAAAGAAACTGGAACATAACACTAATTAATGGGTGTGCGTGTCTAGCCCATTGAATAACAACAACCACAATGGCAATGCTTCCAATGCAATAAACTTGGTTGACTTAACATTGCCTACCTGGTATAGGATACAAAATAGTTGAACATGCTAAAATTTATTTCTTATAATTCTTATGCTCCTCAAACATCTTCCATAAGGAGATGGACAACCTAGAGTTAGTTCCACACTTGATAAAAATTCTAACCAAGGAAATGGAAATCCTGATACAGCTCTAGTCTTTGAGACTTATGAGTTTTTGTTTGAAAATGATAATGATTTAGAATACAACCTAGATGAGGTCTATGCATTTAAAAAAATTTAAATGGGAAACAACTACCAATTAAGGATAAAAACTCCATTAACTATGTCTTCACCTCCAAAAATCACTCAAGTTCCAACTAAAGATAACTCAAGAAAAAAATCATTTCCATCTATAGGACTTGCAACATCTTACCAAACCAAGAAAAACATTGCTTCTTCACAAACCAACAAACCAATATAGCCAAGCAAACATGGATATAACATTATATATGACCTAAAGAAAACTAAGTCCAATATCATAATGTTTCACTTACTTCAAATCTCAAATCAAAAGAATATGTTACTAAAATAAGTATCTACTCCTAAAGGTAAATAAAATAATAGGATAAATGATGATCACATTGCAATTTACAAAGATAAAAGTTAAACACCTCCTTTCCTCCTAGAAATCTATATTTTTATTAAGAACTTTCAAAAAAATTGGTGAATTTAGGTGCTTTTGGTAATATCATGCCTTATGCAATTTCCCAGTAATTGGGTTTAACACCTACAAAGTCAAACAAGAAAGTTGTTCAGTTGGAAAAATTAGAGGTCAATGTTGTCACTGAGTTGAACCACATCCATATGTGGTTGGAATCTAATTCGAGGGTGTATTAGTTTATTTTCATTCAATTAGTAGACATACTTGATGATTATGGTATGCTTTTGAGTAGAGATTGGTCAAGAATATTAAAAGGTTACATGGTAATAGACTTATCTCATATGTAGCTCCTATGACAAGGCATACCTAATAAAATCAAGATTGAATGTGAGATCAATATGAATCACATGATAGTAGAATATAACAAGATGAATGAGATATTTTATAAATAATTAGAGCTTGGGGTAAATGACCTTGAGAAAGAGGCAAAGGACTATAATAAGATATTTATTAACATGTTGTCTATATAATAAAGTATAAAAATTAAGATTCTAAATCAACTTGATGAGTATGATTTCCTTTTTTCACCAAGATAACCTCATTTAATAATGCTTTCATGGTACATAAATATGAAAAATCATTTGATCTTAGTACAAAATAAGGTTATCAATAGTTATTATCAATATTGGGCATAGCTAAGTAGGAAATTATCAAGCTTAATGAGGGTTTCCCAAGTGAAGTTAGGGAGTTTATGAGCTCTTATAATGAGAGAATAGATATATTATACAACCCTATACTCACTTATTCCACTAAAGAATTGGCCAAGAGGTCTCTATCAACTAATAAATAAGATGCATGCCTACTTGGCATTGAGAAAATCAATGAAGAAATCAATGTTGTATTAACACCAGCTCATCATAACCCAAAACATACAACTGAAAACCATTTATAGATTATGAAATTTAACAATTTTAAGTCTAAGAGTGGGTGTGGTGTAGGTGTAAAGCTTATAAATCCCTAAATAAATTCATATTTAACTACATTTCACCTACAAATTGATTACATGAATAATGTGGCTGAATATGAGGCACTACTTCATGGTCTCCTACTCACCCTAAGGAAGAAAGTTAAGAAACTCAAGGTAATCGGTGAATCTGAACTAGTGGTTAAATAGATAAGAATCTAATATGCTTATAATGAAAAACATTTGTTCAAATACCAAATTTATGTATGGATCTTATATACTATTGTGATTTATTAAATATTCAAACATTGCCTCATAGAAGAAACTACATGGCATATGCATTGGTAACAATTGAAAATACTCTAGAACTTATAGCTAACTTTAAATTGATAAGGTTCTTCATGGAGTTGGTCTCTACTCTTTGATTCATAATAATATCATGAACTTATGGTTTTTTAATTATGATAAATATATCATCAACTTATGATCCAAAACTCAAAAGCTTTGGTTAAAAGATAATTCAAGAAACAAGAACAACACAATTGTAATAATGTTATCTCTGAGAAGAGATGTTTTATTGATCAAATTTATAGATCCAAACATATGTCTATCTCAGAGAAGAGATGTCTAATTTCCTTTTTAGCTTAAATATTCATTTATACACATTTTAAAGGTATGAGGAGGATGTTGAAGGTCACCAATCTCAAGGGATATTAAGTGGTTTGACTTCCATGATTGACAACAATACAAAATTTGAGGAATTACTATTTTTAGAAACTTAATATTTTTAGACTGCACTACTAAAATTTAAAATTGGGGCACTTGCATTTGATTTTTTAGGGTCAAAACCCACTAAGTGAATCTCATGCCATCTCATGATGTTCTCCTCATTCTTATCTTTCCAATGGTTCAATTAGGGAGTCAAATGGAGCTATGGTGCAATAGTTATGGCTCCCATAAGTTTTGCCACCAATTGGGGTAGAACCATCACCCAAATTATCACCTAAAATTTTTCTTGGATCAAGTTCATCACCAACATATATGTGTTTGAGACTCAAATTGTAGATTAAGATGATAGAGAAGAGTTTTAACTTAATGAGGAAGGGGTGATCAATATGAAAAAAAAGTATACCCAGAGGCATGGTATCATTATAATTTTTTTTGACATGGATTACTAAGGTGATAAAGATAAATTAGCCCCCACCAAAGATATATTAAACCAACATTACAATTTGGGTAATTCAAGTTAATAAAAAAACATGATTCTAGGCAAGATATGTATTAAAAAGTTAAAAGACTTTGTTCAAGCCTCGAAGGACCTTATAGATGTCATTGCATGGAGATACAAGGACATAATAGTTTTTAACACTTATATTATCATGCATACCATTCCTATTAAGCCAAGATTTAAACCATTCTACCAAAGGTAAAAATTGGTCAATTAATTTCTAGAACCATTGATATTTAAAGAAGTGTAAAATTTACATCAAATAAGGATAATATTCCCTATTAGGCACTCCATACGAGTGGTTAACTTATTGTTAATTAGAAATAAAAGTGGAGAGATAATATTATGTGTTGACTTATATAAATTTAATAAATCCTCAACAAAGGATAATTACCTATTTATTTCACTATATGAAGTTTTATAAATAGAGAAAAAATCTCAAATGATGTCCTTCTTAGACAAGTATTTTAGGTATAATCAGGTAGTGATCAATTATGGGGACCGAATTAAGACAATGTTTTTAACAAAGTGGGGTACATTCACATATAAATAGACTCCATTATACCTAATCAATATAGGTGAAACCTTCCAATGTGTCATGGATATTTAATTTACAGATCTTATTGGAAAATGCATAGTCATATACATGGACAACTTAAATATCTTTTCAAATAATCAAGAAGACCACATGAAAGACTTAAGATTAGTATTGTAGAGGTGAAAATATCATGGAATATATTTTAACCTAAATAATTTCATATGTGGGGTGACATAGGGTAATTTTATAGGCCATATCATCTCATGATGAGGCATCTATAGGGCTTGAAAGGGTGGAGGCAATTTTGAAAATTCCATTGCTTGGGAGCAGAAAGGATTTGAAATCATTATTGAATGGATATAAAAATTTCAATCACTAAATAATATGTTAAAAAATTATTCAAATATTGAATGGATCACTAAATCATATTAAAATTTTTATTAGATCAAGAAAGCAATTGTAAATACACTAGTCATAATTGGTATTGACTACATGTAATCCTTATACATCTACTCCTCAAAATACTCAAGTATTACTATCCTAACACAAAATAAAAAATCTAGATATGAGAGACCTATCTCACTCATGAGTTATCTACTCTATAAATCTAAATTGAGGTAATTAACTATTTAAAATAAGATTTTTCCTTAATCAAAGTAGTCAAAAATCTTAGACACTACATTCTCCATATCAAGGTATTCATAGTGGTGCCTCACTCACTAGTAAAATTTATGTTAATGCAAAATGAGTAAGGTGAGTGAAGTGTAAAATTGATGACAATTCTCCAATAATTTAACCTATATATATATCCAATGAATATTATACAAGTTCAAAGGATCGGTAAGGTCATGGCTAAAGTAGACCCATATATAGTTTACTAGCAATACACAATGCAAGAAATAAAAAATGATGACTAGTACCAAGATGTGGTCTATTAATTACTTAAAATGAGCATATAAATCACCTAAATTAAACTCAAAATAGATCCTTACTCCTAAAAAATAATAACTTCATGATCAAATCAAGGTTTTTATATAAAATAAATCATGAAGGCATATATCTTAGATGCTTGAACAAGAAATAATTAGCTAGAGTACTCAATAATTTTCATAAAAATATGGAACTAGTCATGGATTAAGGAGTGATATAGATCCCTAGATATTTAGGGTAGGATATTATTTCTTGTACATTTTTTAATATGCTCATGCTTATGTCTAGATTTTTCATACCTACCAAGTTATTACACATAGAGAATGTACCCCTGTCATGCCATTACAACTAGTTATTAAGGTTAGTCCATTCATAAAATGGGGATTGGAATTCATTTGTACCATCAATGTTAATTCATTTGTAGGACAAAATTTACTTCTTATGACAATTAATTATTTTACCCATAGGTGGAATCTAAATCATGTAGGAATTGTACAACCAATGTGGTAATCAACCTGCTAGAATAACACATTGTCACTAGGTTTGGATGTATACTATGTTAGTATGTGATAATGGTTCTAATTTTCATCTCGTCAATATACTTAATGGGCCTAATAAAACTAGGTAATCCTAAAGTTATCTTTCAATTATTTTTCTAGGGTAATGGGGTAGTAGAATCAACTAATATGAAAATTACTTGATGTAATTAATAAGATCTAGGAAAATAAACCTATGAATTAGGATAATGTTCTAAAGTTTTCACTATGGTATAATATGAATAGAATTAAGTCAACCTTAGGAACATTATCATATCATCTTTTTTACAGTGAAGACCCCATCTTTCCAGTCAACTTGAGAATCCCCACATTATAAATCATGAGAGGTTGCTTGGAAACATATGATAAGATAAAAGATCACCTTATTAATTTGATACATCTCAAGGAAAAACCCGATGTATCTCTATTGCATTTCATCAAAGAACAAGAGGTCATAATTTTTTTTTTAATAAGAGAGTAAAGGTGAAAGCCTTTAAAATATCTAATATAGTCCTTCTCTGAGATAAGGATCACAAAAAAAGGGATAACATGGTAAGTTTGATTCCCTTTGGTTGGGTCCCTACCAAATATCTAAAATCCTAGGAAACAATGCATTCCACCTAAAGTGTCTAAGTGGTGAGGACATCTAATTTCCTATTAATGGTTAATTATTTAAACAAAACTTCCAAGCTTGATTTAGCCTTGTAAGTTCCTATAAATACTTTCCCTTTCATACTTTTTTTCATGTTTTATTTCCTATTTTACTATTAATTTTATTTGTTTTTCTTAATTTTATAGATTTGTATTGTTGATTTGGCCTCCTCGATTGTATACTTTTGGCCTAACCAACATTTTTTTTCATGTAGGTTCCCCTATTGGTCAAAAAAATGAAGAACCAAAGGTAGGTACATAGGTTTTTCAAGTGACATTCTAGTGTGTATCTTGAGTAGTTTATAGCCTTAGATTCTATTTTTTAATTAGTTTAAAAGGTATGTTTATCAAATATGTTATTAATTTTTGTGAGTTATTTTAAGTTTAGGTAAAAATATATGGTTAATGATGGCATTATCTCTAAATCAAGTACAAAAATTACATCTTAATGGTTTTTGGGTTTGCCTAAGTGAACCTAATATGATAAAGATCTACGGTGAAAAATCTATATTTCTAGCTTTCACTTATTACAGTGGTCCCCAAAATAGAATTGAAATGTAAAAATAGAAAGATAAAAGATAAATCAAGATAAGAAAATAAAATTCAATATCTAAAAAACTCACTTGTGGGTGATTCAAGAAGCTCCACCATAGGGTTTTTAGCTTTATTGGGAGAGGAGGAAGGCCTTGACTAGGATCAATGGCAACTCTATTAGGGATATGGATACATTTTTGGTAGTGGAGTAATGTCTAAACAAGTATTCTCAAGCTAGGATTCATAATATTGATGATTGGATCTATAGTAGCTAGTCCTTATAGGTTTTAAGAAGAGGTAATTTAACTCATTTACACACACCTAGTTAATGAGAATGTCTGTTTTGGTATTTTATTCATTCTCATATTCTCATACATTAAATTTTTCACATTCTATATGTAGTCTCAACTAAATATTATAGGTTTGTATACATGTTTATATCATTTAAAAATACTTATGATGATTTTCTAGTAAATTCATCATTTATTTTTGCTTACACAACATGCCTTAAATCTTTCAAGAGTCGAGTAACCTCCTTTTATGCCTTCTACTCTACTCCCACTTTCACTCACATCTCAATAGTATTATCACATTAATTTTTTTATGTGGTCTATCTTAGTTTTCATTCCTAATTGGGACTCAAAACCATCATCATTTGAAAAATCAATTCCTTAGAGTAAAACTTCATATATAACACTTAACATAAAAGTGGAGTTTTGACCTCCCAATCTACAATTGAAACTTTATTTTATTAGCTCTTTTATCCTACTCCAGGAGATCATATAACCTATCCCATTCTAATATCCAAGTCTAAATTTTAAAGTTTCATATATAATACTTGCCCCCAAAGTAGTGTCTTGTTGAATTTCTATTCATTTAACATTCTTGCCTACCTAGTCTCTTACATCCCTATAGTTGTTTTATGGGATCACTTTGATTTTTGTTCCTATAAAACCTATTATACCTATTCCATCTTGTTCACCTCATTCATATGAATAAGTTTCATTTTTTACTCTTTGAATAGAAATGTATTTTTGAGACACTTATCACATTTATCAAGTCTCCAGACTAGTTATTCCCTAACTTGTTTGGCTCTCTCATTTTGCCTTGATAGGTCATTTTGGTTTTTGTGCCATTTTAAACCTTTCTAACCTAAACCATCATGTTCATTTCTCTCATTTGAGTAAGTTTTATGTTTTAACCTCCTACCAGATGTAAATTCTAGATCCATGTATCCAACTTGCAAAATCTTGTTCATCTCAGGTGAAAAACTTGTTAGATTCTCTATTTAGATATCCATAAACCTATTTCCCACTTTTTAGACCTAATCAATATTTTATTTGAGATTTGGTTAAATTTGTAAAAATACTAACTCCATAGACCTAATCGAGTCCCTAAACCTTGATTAGGTCTTAGAGGGTAGTCACTTATATTTTCTTTGTTAATCAAACTTTAAGTCCTGATTAGGTTTATGTGTAGGGTCGAGGTGATTTCCTTTGTTAATTAAAGACAAAAAAATTATTAGGTACATGTTTTATGATGAAGTTATTTTTTTTGGTTATTCATCCTTCAAATATTGACTAAGTATTTATTTTTACTTAACGACCCTTTCTTTGTTAATCAAGGATGGATCCTTGATTAGATCAAGGCCATCCTCAACTATTCTTTTCAATTTTGATCGAGGCACCAAGCCCCAACTAGTTTATCAAGGATCTTGGGACGCTTTCCTATTTCTATTTGGGGTTTTGGTTCCCCAAAC
The DNA here is from genome assembly GCA_037957365.1 of Torreya grandis. Classification (NCBI taxonomy): domain Eukaryota; kingdom Viridiplantae; phylum Streptophyta; class Pinopsida; order Cupressales; family Taxaceae; genus Torreya; species Torreya grandis. Next base: position 603,914 of record JARHVA010007027.1, read on the forward strand.
CCCTGATAACTATTTTGTGTGAGGTTCCCCTAATTCCCTGATACTTTATATTATAGGGTTTTCCCTTATAAAATTGATGGCATATTCATTTGGATTTTGATCCATCAAAACCCTAAATACAATGTTAACCATTGGTAGTAAGTTCCAACATCGTTAATTGAGGGTCCAATACCTGATTAGGTCTTGGGCCCCTTTGACTTAAATTTTTATTTTTTTGTACCTATTTTACCTATTCTAATTAGGCATTTGAGTAGTGATTAGGTTTATGAGCATGCATTAAACATCCTTTAGTTTTATCTAGTATTGCAAATCTCAATTAGAACTAGAGTGAAATAATCTAAAAAATTATTGATAAATATATTATATGCCCCTCAAAATCATGTATAGTTCTTCAAGAGGCCATTTTTGACTTGCCTTCCTTTTTTTCCATAACTTGAGTATAGGTGTCAAAAAATTGAATAGTTTGTGTCTCTATAAAGTTGGTTCCATCCTAGATGTAATGGTACTTGTATTTATGAAAATTAGCACATGTTAACCTATGCACTTACCTCTTTGAGTCATGGCTAAGGAATTCAATGTAATGTATGGGCTAGACATTTGGTTGATTGATTGGAGGAATGGAATTTGGGATAGGTGGTGGTAATGGGTTCTCATGATAGAACCAAAAGTCCTCAGTAGTGTTTTATATCTCATTAATAGTGTCAAGCTATGGGAAAAAATAACTCCAAGATCCATTGATCTCTAATATCATAATAATGTGGATTTATTTATCAATGATAGGTTTTGGGAAATAAGGGAGATCATGTTGGATGACTCATGGGAAAAGGTCTACTTTATTAGATTGAATCTACCCGATGAATGTCATACACTAAATGTGAATAATATAAGACTAGGCTAGACCCAAGGAGAAGAAAGAGGTGTGGACAAGAGAATAGTAATAGATAACATTACTTTCACATCTCCTATTATGTATAATGATAATTATAGGTGGATTGAGGATGTGCTCTTGCTCTTCTAAAGCAGCTAAAGACTCAATGATGAAGTGGGGAATTAGAATGGAAAGAAAGAATTCACGTCTCAAATAAATGATAATTCCATAATATGTGACGATGGTGGGACCAATTGATCTAACTATATGGAATAATTTTTTTTAGATAAGACTTGGTGTCTCAGTGAGGGTCATCCAAAGAAGACTAGTTACAAGCCAGGGAAAAACATATGAGCTTGTTCAAGTAAAGGATTGTAAAGTGTGCTTGCTAAAGTTTTAAATCAAGGATTGATGTATAGTTTTTATGCATATGGATAATATTTATGTGGGAATTATTTTATTTCATGTATTGGCAATGATTTTGGTATAGATTACATGTGTTAACAAAGGTTTTGACACTATTTTTTTATTTTCAACTTTTTAGCCTTGTCTTCTTTTTTTTAGAAATAAATGCTCTACTATTAAAAGTAAAATAATAGTAGAGATGAAAGTAAATGAAAAAAACTATATTTTTAATTATTTTCAATTTTTTATATGCATGCAAAGAAGAGGGGAAGAAATATATGCTATCATGTAAGATGCTGACTTTTCATAGTTTTCCCTGTATGGAAATTAGATGAAATATTTTTATTTATTTTGGTTCTTTTATATGAGATGAACTAGATGTATAAATTTAATACATATATTAAAACAATTTAAAAATAAATATGATCTAAAACACCAACAACAAAAAAACTTTCTATGAATTTTCTTTTCCACAAATAAACTAGACTAGATTTTTAACTTCCCTAATTCACTAAGAATACATTTTTATGAATGATTTGTTAGAATGAAAACAAGAGATGTGAGTTCTGATTTTAAATTTTAAAAAGAGGAAAATGATAGTTTTTTTAACTCTTCATAAAAAATAAGATCATTGATGTACTACCCTTTTGTATGAACCTATGGTTGCCTATGTTTCTATGATTATTTAGGTGGTTATCTAGATTGCAAACGACTTGTTTAGATCTTGAATAAAATGAAAGTTGTCTTGGTTGGAAATGACTTGTATATTTTATAGGATAATTTTCAACATGATTTTTTAAATGTATTGATAATTTTAAATGAAATTAATCTACTAAAATTTAAGCACATATCAGAACTAGCTATGTTTTTATAGTAAAGACAAATGAAAAGGAATAGATCTATTTCACTATCAAAATTTCCTCTTTTTATAAATATATAAAAATAATTTAAAAAACAATAATTTACACTAAATCTAATCTAATAAATAAAAATAAATAAAATAAAATCAAAATGACTCCAACATGACTCTAGAATAAATTAGTTGAAGGGAATGTAGTGTGTTGATAGTAAAATCCTTAGTATGATAGCTCCATATGATCTTATGTAAGTTATATAAACTCTCTAGCTGGAGGATGTAAAAACTATAGAACAATATGGGAAAAGGGGGGAGACAAAATTCACAAATAGACAGTAGCTAAATTGAGGTTGGTTGATGTCTTGCATTGCAAAGTCTAAGTTGATTTCACTAAAAAAACTTCTTCACTTATAAATATGTAGCTATCTCAAAAATAATAGAGGCTAAATCTCTAAGAAATTTAGTAAGGTTATGGGTATAAAATCTTCTCAATATTAAATTCTAATATAAATTTTTGGATTTGAAATTATACCAAAACGAACCTTCTTGTAGAAAGAGATGGGAACTTGCATGAAATGGTACAACTAAGTGTGACTGAGTTTAACTTGAGAGGAATTGATGAAGATAAAAAATAGAAGATAGAGTGATTTGGGCATGATTAGAGACAAACACAAGGTGATAAAAATAAGAAATGTGAGTCTAGTCATGCACAATGGTGAAAACTGGATTTACAGGAACTAATTTTAGAAGGCATGCATAACCATCACTTTATACAGGGGTAATTATAGAACTTCTACTTAATTTGATAAAAGTACCACATAATAATATTATACCACCACATACATAATTCAATACCACCCTTTATTATCAAAACCACTACTTAAATTTTAAAACTACCATGATAGTTATGCAAACAAAGGGGTAGTTTCATAATAGAGGAGGTTGGTTATGTCACCTAGGGTGGTGTCTCCATCACCTATGGATAGTTTTTTAAACAAAGTGAACATGGATAGAAAGGTCAGAATCAAGTGTACCAAAGGGGGTCAAATGAATAATATGGAAGCTTAGGGAAGGAATAGAGCTAGAGAGTTCCCTATCGAGCACAAAATAAGAGGTCACTACATCATCATCGAATTTGTATCAAAAGTGTTACATGATGTAAATTTTGGGTGCATACATATTCCTCCCTTAGGAGGGATCCTTTTCATGAGTTGGCAAGTATTAGTCTAGAGTAAGGTATGCAAAAATGAAATGTTATGTTAAAAATACTTACTTTACTTACCCAAATGGAAGAGTGAATCTTATCAAGACTTTGTGCAACCTGTATATAGAAGATGAGATTTAAATTAAATTTTAAATAAAAAATTAAAATCATGATGTGTAATCAAAACATGTAAATAAATATGTATTGTATGATTAGGTAAGATCATACTACCTGGGTCATTCTTCCAGGGGACTGAACTTGGTGACAAGCCAAGTGTACCTGCAAAACCATAAAACTTGCTACAAAAGAAAATAGAAACTTGTTAAAATCTTAGTGATAAAATACTAATTAAGGGATATAAAATAGATAAATATACATTTTAGAAATAACTTTAAATAAAAGGTCATATCAAAAATGGAAAACTTTTAAATAAAAAATGGCTAGATTTGGGCCCAATATATTCAAAAAATTAATAAAAATTAGTTTATTTATGTCATTTACCTTAAGATATATTTTTGAGATCTAGATTTATAGTGACTATTTTGAGTGTATATTAATTCATTGGAATGAGGGTGACAACCGGATGGCAAACATACTAGTGAGAGTCACAATTAGGCATAATTAGGTTAAATTTTACTAATGTTTTTGCATTTACTCTAAATTTGAAATTTTAATCAAAACTTAGTTGAAATTGAATAAAATTTTAGCAATTTTGCTTTATGTACTTTTTTTTGGGTTTATATTACATATTTTTAGAATTTTTTAGGTCTTGGATATATGAGTTGGTTTTGGGAGTTTTTTATGGAGTCTATGGGCATCTAGTGGAACTGCCACATAGGTTTTATAATCACTACCCTGTGAAGGAGTGGTTTCATAACCATCAGGATAGTATCATACCCACCTCAAGGTAGTTATAATATCATTATATTGGGTTAATTAAAAAACCACTTGAGTTAGTTATGCTACTACCTCATGATGATTTCTTAACTATCACCTATAAATAGGGGTAATTTTACACATTATGGGAATGCAGATATTTTTAACTTGTATAAACTCTAAAGTTGATTTTTTTGGCTAACATAGGGTCTATTTAATTTTTTTAGGGGTCTTAAATTTTATGGATTATATCCCAAAATTATGAGTGGCTCCCTCGAGTCCTATCACTTTTGATAACTGATGAGTTGGCCCTACTTAACCAAGCAAGGAAATTTTATATTGTACAAGAAGAGGTCCTCCCTATTCTAGTTAACTATTATGTAACTTACTAACTTATTAGTACCCTAAATATAACACTTTTGTATTGCCTCAAGCCCTAATAAAGTGGGTGATCACTCTCATAGATGTGTATAGGTCACCAATCTTCCTAAGATTGGTTGATTGGTGTCTATCCATGATGTTGGTAGTCATCATGAGTCTCGTAGTTGGGCAGATTATTTTAGAGACTCCAAAACACCTAATGTAGATGTGAAGTGTGGAATATTAGTTTCTAAAATTAAGATATCAATGATCCCAAATTGAGGAAGGCCATCATCAACATCCTTACCTTCCATTTATTATGGGACATGGGCATTAATAGCCTCTTATACATTTGGTCATCGATTGTGTGATATATAGATGAGAGAGTGGCTCGCTACACTTGGATTGAAGAGATGTTGGTGTGGAATTATATATATTTATACTAAATGACTCACATGGGATCCCTTTTTATTAGCCACTTAGCTATTATTATAGGTTGAGTCTATGAGAGGATGATTACCTACTAAAAGGGGTGTCAATTGGGGCACCAAGGGACATTAGTGCCATTATATGTGTAGACATGGTTCTCTTTCATTTTTTTACCTAGATTGTGTGGCCTTTGACACTAGTATATTTGATCTCCCTACCTCACTAAGACATGGATGGGAAATGGGCCAATGAAGGAGTCTATCTTGATGTAGTTTTTTAGGCCATCTAGGTTCAAGACAAGTTTCTACAGGTTAAGATGCACCCCATGGACTAAGTGCCTTAGTAATTTTGTATGCCCTACATGAGTAACCTACCCATCCCTAAAGTTGTGTATAGGGGGAGCCATGAGTTGAAAGCCAAAATTTTATGGTGACTGAAATGGCTTCCACTTTTGAGAGGGGTACACATCACACAACTAGCCTAATAGGAAGTTAAAGGAGGAGGAAGATAGGTTGGATCTATCTAGTAGTATATGGGACCACCACCACTCCTACCACCCCAACTATTTCCATAGGGATAAGCATAACAATAGAAGTAATATCCTTGATATGGAGAGGGTGAGGCCCTATCCTATGTTGATTCATAGGAGGACTTTGATATAGATGAAGAGGAGGATGGAGATGACAAATTTTATCCCAAGTAGAATGAGGGACATCCAAGTAAATTATTGATTCTATTAACTCTTGATTACAACTTTTATTTTGATTTCTTATAGTTACTTGGATTTTTTTATGTGTTATATTTTCTCATCCCAGATGGATCTGATTTATCTTTTATTCCTTTTGATTTTATATAGTGTGGGATCATGGAGGAAGATGATAAAGGATACCCTAATAAACCTATTTTAGTTTAGCACTGGTTGGATGTGGAACTAGTTATTGGTAGATCTTAGGATTTTTATAGGGATCAAGCACCATAAAAATGTGTTTTCCATAGTCTACCCTAACTTAATGATGATGAAAACATTAAGGATGGAGAACATCACTTTTTTGGCTAAGGTGAGAAGAGTGGAGGCCTTAGTGGACACCATGTTGGGAGGAGGAGGTGTGAAAGCCTCTAGTCATAAGATAGGGAGGATGGTGTTGGAAGGAGTCATAGGTAGGGACCATCCTCCTAAATACCAACCTACAATTAGGGAGGTAACATCAAATGGAGGAATGAGTAATAAATGTCATCAATGCTTGAGTATTAGACATTATTATACCTCAAATTCATCCCAAAGGAGGAGGATAGACTTTTGAGACATGTTGCAGATGTTTTTGATGTACCATTGTAGATGTTGATTATTTTTTAGATGAATTGAAGATATCATCCCTCAATGGAGGTGTTTATTTCAAATAGTTTTTAATATATAAAATTGATAATTATTATGATGTATATATTTTTTGGGTATCTTCATTTATCATTATGTTATGTGATTCTTTATTTTCATTATGCACTCTAGAGAACTAGATATGTGATAATCTCTCTCTCTCTCTCTCTCTGTGTGTGTGTGTGTGTGTGTGTGTGTGTGTGTGTGTGTGTGTGTGTGTGTGTGTGTGTGTGTGTGTGTGTGTGTGTGTGTGTGTGTGTGTGTGTGTGTATTTGTTTTTGATATGTTGTTATAGGAAAATGCTCATGTATATGTGCAAACAAAATATATGAAGATGATTTAATGTGATGGATTTACATAGGTTACTATAACTATGCTAAAATTTATCTTACAAGTGATTACTTAATCACTTTATTCACAAAATATATGGCTTCTAATTTATAACAAGAGATGAAAAGGGGGAAATAGAATAAATGTGAGACAAATCATAAATAAAAATTTCATGAGAAAAAGGAAGATAACTTAATCATTACAAGTAAAGGTGAATGTGTACTTATTGATAAAATTATAAAATACTAAATTTATTGGCTTCATCTAGAGAGAACTTTCCCCAATAAAAATGGTAAGTGGGAAAAGGCTACCTTCTTCAAATGTAAGCATATAGACAACCTTTTTAAATTACTTTCTTTTTTATAGACACTCTTTTTCACTTGACATTAATTTCCCATTTATCTTTTACTTATATTTACAACCTTATATACTTAGTCTCATGTGATTAGGAAGACACATGGGCTCATTATTAAAGGATAGATATAGGTGAGTAATAGAATATCTCCCCAATTCCAACCCCACACATCCAGTAAATGTGAGGGCTCAAAACTGAAGGTTAATAAAGGGAAAGAGACATGTGATTTTAAATTTTGTATTTTCATAAGCTTTTGGTTTTCATTATTTTCATTCACTTTTTTATTTTTAAGGCCTTCACCTCCCAAATCTTATCCCCATGCAACTATTAATATGCAAAGGCTCACCAATAAGGATGAAGATGGGTGGGTAAAGCTATTTTATATCAATTATGTTAATGTTCTAATATCTAAATTCACTATAGATGGGGGAATCTATATAGATATGTTTATAAATTCCACTGTATATAAGCATTTTTTAAGTTTGTGTAAGAATATGTATGGAAAGAGGTGTACTCTACTCATAATAACTAAGACAAAAGTAATGTGACATGCTGATTTTGAGAATTCCTACTATAGGATGATAAGAAAATGTGATAATGACGTAAATGTGATTTTTTGCATCTTGAAAGTTTATGTGTTATGTAAACTAACCAATTAAACAATCATAACACAACACCACTAATATACTAATGGATATGTAATGTATGAAAACATAATGTAGGTAAAAATGTGGTGTTATTGAGGACTAGATGTAAAAACATTTTATATGCAAATATTTCATTGGAAAATAAAATACTTTACCCTCCAAAGTGCATAATTGATAGGCCCGATTTTCGAAATATTTTGTTACTAATTAGAGTCCCAACTAGTTGGGTATAAATTTACAACCCTCTCCTTTATTTTTGTAAAATCAACTATCAAGTCTAATAACAAGGTCTCCAGCATGGATTGGGTATTCATGGACATTTTTCCTATATTGCCTACACATGCAATTAGCATAATCTTTGTGATTATTGGTAATGGTGATCTGATGCTCATCCAATATCTCTAACATGGATATAAATCCATCTCTATATTATTATTCATTAATGAGGCCTTGAAGGGAGAAGTGAAGGCTAGGTATTTTCACTTCTAATGGTTAAACAACCTAAAACTAAACACTAGTGAATATGGGGTTACCCCCATGGGTATTTTAAATGTTATTTTATAGGCCCAAAGTGTTGGATAGAGCTATAGATGCCAATCTAATTTATAGTATTTGATGCTTTTGACCATAATTACCTTCAAGTTTTTTTTGGTATCCTCAACTTGATCATTAGCCTATAAATAATATATAGAAACCAAAAGCTGTGATATATTAAATTGCTCATATAGTTCATGAACTTTATGATTCTTGAAAGGGGACATGTTTTTAGTAATGATGACCTATAAGACCCCAAATAAATAAAATATCTAGTTCATAATTAACTTTACAATGACCAATATGGTCACAGTTGTCAATGAAATCACTGTTGACCATTTGGTGAAGTATTCAGTCGTTATGATGATGAAATAGTGACTATCTAAGGAATCCTAGGAAAGTTTACATAATAAATCCAAACAATAGGTAGAAAAGTGTCATAGAGTGATGATGGGTTATAATTCCCTACTAATAATATGTATTTGGTGTGAAAAATGTTGGCACTTCTTGCATTTACACACATATTCAACAACATCATTCTCTAGAGTTGTTTATAAATACCCCATCCTATGGATTTTGCAAGTAGTCATGTGGCCACAAAAATTTCCACCACACATGTCATTGTGACAATGAAAGTAGACCTTTTTTAACTCATCTTGGTCAACAAATCATAGCAACATGCCTTCAAAAGCCTTGTAATAAAGGACCATATCTAAGATAACATACTTGGATGTGATAACAAGAAGATGCCTCCTCTAGTATGAATTAGTGCCTTCATTGTGCATGTAGTCAAACAAGTAATTAATGATTTATTCCTACTAAAGAGAGGAATTAATGGTAGGTTTTTGTACATAACATATCACCTCATTGGTCTAATCAGGATTAATGTGGTTGTTAACCTACAAAGGGGAATCGACCAACCAATCATTGGGGATATGTCCTTTCATAAACTTAGTTGATATAAATCAATTAAAACTCACTTAAGATCATAATAAAGCATCCAACCTTCAAAAAGAGAGCTTGTTGGTTTAGAAAACTTTGAAGGGATTGATATCTTATGACAACTCTCATTTCTTGATTAAACATGCAATATCACATATACTTGGTTACAAATAATATTTATAAGCATTCCTTTTCTACCAGAGTGTATACTATCTCATAATTAACAAGGGTTATAATAATGAAATAGATCACATGTTCCTTACTAGTTTCATTTTATTGATCCAAGATACATGTGATGGATACCTTGGTAACTCTTATATAAAGTATCAAAGGCTTATCTAGCATAGTTATCATGAGAATAGGGTGAGACATGAGAAAGTGTTTCATTACCTTAAATGATTTTTGATAATCACTTGTCCAAGTTACACCACTTTTCTTTTTGAGTATGTTGTTAATAAGATGAATGGTGTAGGTAAGGTCAGGGATAAATCACTTAATAACTCTCAACTTTCCTAAAAATGTCATGATTCTAGATTCATCTATGAGAGGGTTCATTTCCAATATTTATTAGATATTAGTAGGATAAATATTAATCCCATATTAGGAGATGATGTACCATGTTCTTGAACAGAGTCTCCAAATACACATTTACCTGGATTGAGTGTGACTCCATACTCAATCAATTATATGAGGATGATGTGTAATATTCCTAAATGGTATTCACATTGACTTGCTTTTCAAAATAAGGCATCTAGTATACCTCCATTGTTATGGATGAGGTCAATGAGGACATGGGTCATATCCCTTTGATACATTGCCCCTACATTTTTAGGTCTAAAGGCATTACAACATAGCAAAATTTTCCATAAGATGTTGTGAATGAAGTCTAGATTTGGTCTTCATTAGAGATGCAAACCTAGTTGTATTTTTTAAAAACCATCCATGAGTGATATCAACTTGTATATTATGATAGCAACAAAAATAACAGTGATAGATAGAAGGGGAAATCATATTTTGGACATGCCTTATTAATGTCTTGAAAGTCTATGCATATTCTAGTCTTTTTATTATTTTTGAGAGTGAGTATAATGTTGGAAATCCATTTTGTGTAATCAACATGTTTAATAAAGCCAAATTTTAAGAGCTTGATGACTTCTTCCTTTACCATCAATTCAACCTTAGGTTTGATAGGTCTAATATTTTATTTGATGGGTTTCATATCAAGTGTCATAACTAAATTGTTGATAACTACATAAGAATTGATGCCTATCATGTCAATGTAGGAAAAAGTGAAGTATTTATAAATCTCTTTGAGGAGTTGTTTATGGTCTTCCACTTCTTGTTTAGAGAGAGAAGATCCTATCTTGAGGATTTTAGGGCTCTCTTTCATTCCTATATTAATGTTAATAGTTTCCTCAATGACAGACATGTTTCCTTCTTTAAATACATTAGGAACTAGGGGAAGGTCAAGTTATTCACCCTCAATGTTGAAGACATTATGTTCAATAATATAATGAGAGATATTCCTCCGCATGGTAATAAGACTCATGCAATATGGTTTTGAGGGATAAATTAAGATAAAATTTAATTGAGATTCCCCTCTTAAGATGGAATGAGGGGAGATCATCGTAAGCATGTAGGAAATTGAGGATAGCCTAATCATTATCATCTAGGTCCAAGGCAAAGAGGGATTCATCTAGTCTGGTATGGGTGACTATTTGATCATTTGGAGTCTTAATTATGAGAGGCTCCATATTTATTGAAACTATAAAATCTATTTTTTTTATCATTTAATGGTGGAAAAATGTGAAGATGAGGCAGCCATAGATTTGAAAAGTTGGTTTCTTTCTCTATGGAATGCTTTGATGGAGATGAGATTAAAGTCCTTAGTGACGTTATGGATGGAATTTTTTTATAACTAGATGTGCTCTACTTTGATCTAGTAGAATTCATACACTTGATATGCCACTAAATATGAATATCCCTAGATTCTCAAATTTAAGACAGCCATAAACTTTATAATGAGAATATTAATCAATAGGGCCTCATATTTAGATCCATTTCTTATACACTCAAAGTCTCAATTGAAACCAAAATGCATAACTCATCCCTTAGGGGATATGAGAATGACTCCTACCTGAGTACCTAAGAAGCACTTGGCCCCATCATAGTGAAAAGTCCATTGATCATGTATATAATGGAGAATTCATCAGGTAAAGTGTCTTGGTCTTCTGATATTTCACCATGTGGACATCAAAGATGCTAGGTATTATTTGTCTTGGTCTTTAGTGTCAAGAATTGAAAAAGTAATGAGAAATATGTGAGACAAGTGTAAGGGTTTAAAAAGTTGTGAAAATTTTAGCCTTGTGTTGTGAATGAAGGATGAAAATAACCTCTCAAAACTCAAAAAGATGTATTTCAAAATCTGGTTCAAGGTAGGTGAGTACCTATATAAATGTGAAAGATTGCTTACTTGTCCTTTTATTTGAGGTAGAATAATACCATCATAGCTAGGATCTCATTTAGGTGTGTGGAGTATGCTATTATGATTAAGGTCTTGTCTTAGTGGAGGAGGAATAGTGGTGTAGTTGTGCAACTTGTAATATTTTAGATAATAAATGGGTAACACTATTTTCTCTGTCATTATGTGTGGGAAAACTTATAGGAATTTAGTGAGTGATTTTTTAGGGCCCTTTTTCTATATGATGGGAAATATGGGTCTCACCTTGGTAATATATTGGTAACCATGAGTTATGATGTTTATTTCTAACCTTCCTAATATCATAGTATATATCCTCTCCTTAGGTATCAAGGTAATTGAGGGAGGGGAAGTGTTTTGATTAATTATTAGTGGACTCAAAATGTGATGAAAAATGTAACTAAATTTAGGTCAACATAAGATGGTCGACATATCTAGAGTGAACACTCCTCATGGATTAAGGATTCTGAGTAATTGGTATGGTCCCATCATAGTGTGATCATCCAACATACTCTAAAGTGTTTCAAAAGTGATAAGGATAGAATTTGGACTATGGCTTGCCTTTGCATGGTTTAATGTTGGGAAACTATATTTAAAGTTATTGGGATGATTTTTATGAAGTAAGGATTCCTTATCCCTAGATACCTCCATAAAAAAAAGGTCAGGTATGAAATACAACCCCTTACGGTGTTGTTTGCCTTGAGATCTAGATAATCCATAAGTTCTCACCCTTCATGGGTCATGAAAGAAGTAAGGGATTATATTTATCTAAGAGACTAATAATTTATTTAGTAGATAGGGTGGAAACTATCTCACTAAGGAAGCCATAGGTTATCACCCCTCATGGGTCATGGAAGAAGTAAGGGAGTATCTTTCTATATGAGATTGATAATTTATGAAGGGAGGATTCCTTGTCCCTAGATACCTCCATAATAAAAAGGTTAGGTAGGAAATCGACCCCCTTATAGTGTTGTTGGCCCTGAGATGTAGAGAAGCCATAGGTTCTCACCCCTCATGGGTAATAAAATAAGTAAGGGAGTATCTTTCTCTAATATAATTTATTTAGTAGATAGGGTGGAAACTATCTCACTAGGGACACATTTTGAGTTAGGGATCATTTCAGTCATTATTATGTCTTTCTCATTTGATTTACCTTTTAGCAAGGTTTTGTGCACTTCATCTCATTTCTTTAGGATGACCACCTTAGGGTTTGAGAATTTAGTGACATTAACCAATTATGGGTTTTTTCAACCCCATTTTAAGTATGTGATAGGAAATTTGTAACCTAGACTAATTTTGCATTATAGATTGAAAAATATCAAAGGTTTTAAGATCCCCTTGAGCTAAAAAAATGTTACCTATGTGTAAGAACTAGATTTATTGGAATAGGGTAGAAGGAATAGAATTCATATGATATATCCAAGGGTGCCCCATTATCATACTTTAATTTGTGTCCTTATATATAATCTAAAATTTAGTTAAGATTATCTTTAGACCCATAGTGACTGGGAGTACAATGGTCCCTATGAAAGTGGACTTGAACATATCATAGTTGCAAAGAGTATTATGCATTGTCAAATAATTAGTTTCCAAATAATAAAGATTTTGTAAGATGATAAGGTGACAATGTTGACATTTTATCTACCATTAACATGGCTCTTTTTACATAGTTGTTGTAAATCCATACTTGTAAAAACAAGATCAAATATCCCCTCCTAACTAATTCAAAGTCAAGTGGGAGGCTTTGAAAGTCAAATAAGAAGCCAAGGTCATGTGATTTATAACTAGGAAGGAACATGTCCAAATTAATGCAATTGATTTGATATTATGGGTGTTTGAAGCACAACCACTGAGGCGGGTGAATTAGTTCCCTTAAAATATTTATTTAATTTCACTTATCATTAATGAAGCTTTTATTTAAACACATATATAAATCAATGCATAAAAAGAATCCATAAAAGCATACAACATATGAACACAATAGATATGTTGGAAACCATCATGGGGATAAAACCCCATGACACATATATTGGACTAAATTTTCATAATAAATTAATCAATATTTAGTGAGGCACCAACCCTACAAGGAACACCAACCCATCACTAGTCAAGCACCAACTTAAATAGTCCTTTAACAAGATCCACATTTCAAGGAGGCACCAACACCATAAGTGATTTAGAAAAAAACCCAAAAAATTAAATAAAATTTATTAAACAACCAATATTTCAATGAAACTCTCACTCCTTGACAAAGCACCAACTCATCCAATACCAACTTGATCACCTTAAGACACCTTATTGCTTAACTAATAGATGGTGACCTCTTATTAAGCTCTCTATCTTCTATATCTAAATTTAAATAACTATCATACATTAGGAACACATCTATAATTCATATTTTATATTTCCTAAAAATAAAATCAACTCATTTATCTCTTCTCAACCATCTATCCCTCTCAAAATGGCTCATAGGATTATTCACTGATCAAGTCTTCTTATTGATAGAGTTAGGTCATATGACCTTTCTAATCATACTAAAAACTTATATTTATGTTCATGAATGATACTATACTCCATTATTATGGTCTACATGACCTCTTTATACTTCTCAAGGTGTTCACTTATTCGCTCATTGGTCTCTTCTCACCAACACATAATTAGGCCAATTAAGCCATACTTTTATACTAGTCTTTACCTCTCATACACCTTGGTCAGCCAAAAATCTCACCATAAATAGATTACCTTTAAAATTGGATAGATAAAATTTTTAATACATGAAAAAAAAATACATAGGTGTGTCACCATTCATGAGGACTAAAACCACTAATAGGCCTAAAGGAGACCTAATTCATCTAGGCTTTCCCAAGTAACATGTTACACTTAGCCCTCTTAAAACTTAATGAGTCTCCATATACATATGAGACACTTAAAAGAAACCTCAAATATATACCTTATAACAATAATATATGTCCATACCACCTTTTATTCCAATTCTCTACTTGGACCATCCATAAGCACTACTCATAACAAGGTTTTAACACACCCAAAAACTTTGTCTCACATAAATGAAGCATACAATCAATTTTATCAAATAAACATATCATTAAATCACATGGATATAACCTTAATTAACTTAGGGTAATCACCATGTACTTTAGTTACAATAACATTTGGCTTAAAGACTCTAACTCATTCTTGTAACATGACCACTTAGGACTGTCTGAATGCTCCAAAACCTAGTCATGAACAATTGACTCTCCATACTTGTATAGGGACTTATTATGAATAAAAATACATTAAAATGAACATTTTTAACCTAAAAAACATATTTAATTATATAAATCACAAGTTTCTATGTCAACTATTGGTCTTGCAGACCAATTTATTGAACTTCTCTCTCACAGTCCTTACATAGCCAGATAAGCAATTTTGACTTCCATAATCAAACCATATTGAATTAAAAGATTGTAAAAATCATGTATATGTATTTTAGGTCCTAAAAAACAACATAAAATTAATTAGATGATTTAGCTAAGTATAAATAGCCTCTAATTGATTACTTTCACTTGCTAATTAGGTCTACCATTCTACCTTATGGACGAGTCATGGTGATTATGAATTCAAACATATGTGTAGACAAAGTAAATATATACTAATGGATGACTATGAACCTTATAAATATTTATAACATATTTTTTGTCTACAACATCCCCTTTATTTTCATAGGAAATGGGGAACCACTTTTTTCATATTATTGTCTTGATTTTGAGCACCCTCTTCTATGTGTTTATACAAATTTAGGGAAAGGATCATGATTTGGCCTTTTATACTTTGGAAAGATAACATTGGTATTGTGTTTCCATAGACTAAATCTCTTTTTCTATTAGGTTTGTTACTTTGATCTAATTTTTTTAGACTTATGTTTTAATGGAGTAACTTTGCTATCCTCTTGGGACTTATTATTTTGGGACTTTTGTCATGGACCTATCTATGTATTGTAGAAATTTTGTCCAAAACAATTCCCATAAATTAATTGGGTCTATGGGCCCTTTTATAAATGGAATTTTTATTTTTGGAAAATTTTCTTGATACACCTAATGCGCTATAGACTTACTCTTTGGGACTTTTACCTTGGGCCTTTTTTCCCTCCAACTTACCCTTCACAAGTTTTGTCAAGGACACATATTAATTTAGACCTTTTGAACATACCCTACAACCTTTTGAAAGTGCCCTTTGGTAAATTTATGGTTACCCTTTAGGAATTTTGTAATGATCATTTTCCCTTAAGAACTACCCTTCAAGACTTTCATCCTAGATCATGTTACCCTATGAATTAGACCCTTCGGGCATTTTCTCCATGAAGTAGACCCTTCGGCCCTTCCACTTACCCTTCAAGAATTTTTAATATATCCTTTGTCCTCTGGGACTTATCCTTCAACATTTTTTTCCAATCCCCTTTGATATTTAAAAAGACCCTTTAACCTTTTTATTGTGGCCATTTTGGCCCTTCAAAAGCACCCTTTGGACATTTTGATTTCCATCCTAGCTGATACTTTGGAACTTTTGCCCTAGGCTATTTCTTCAGACTTGTGTCTCAGACATTTTATCTAATGTAAAAATCTTGATATAACTCCCCTAAGGGCACATGACCTTCTAAATTTCTACACCAACCCTTCAATTTTTTTGAAAATGACCCTTCAAGCTTTTTTAAAGTGGCCACTTACCCTTCAAGACTTTGTCTTTGACCCTTTCCCCTCCAAGACTTACCCTCAAAGTTTTTTGTCCCAATCCCTTTTTTCCCTTCAACCAATTCATTCAAGACTTTTATCTTGAGGCTTTTTCCCTTCAAAAAATTCCTTCAAAATTATTTAAAACATCATGCCCTTTGGCCTTTTTGAGACCATTGCTTTGAAAATTCCTTCAAATATTTTATCCAAGAGAATTAAGCCTTCAAGATAATTTCTATAGGCATTTTGTCTGAAACAATTCCCTTGATGAAATTCCTATGGACTTTATGTCTTAGACATTTTGTTTGAAAAAATGACCCTTCAAGAGAATTTTTGTAGACATTTTGTTTGAAATAATTCCCCTGTATAGAAATCCCAAACCAATTACCCTATAAAAAATTACCTAAAACAAATACCATGCTACCAAGTGATACTCCTACTTAGATGACATTTTCATTATATTTTGATCTTAATTTAAGATTCTTAGCCTAGGGCCAAATCAAAATTTTACTAATACTAAGACCTTAGGATAGAATATTCATGCAAGGTCCTTTATACATATTTCCCAAAGTATTTTGATAATTCATTTTTTGCTTATGTTTGTAGGAGGAGTGAATCTTAAAGAAATGACATGTGTTAAGTTGATGAGATTAAATTTGATAGTCATGAAAATGTCAATTTATGGTTATGAGGACATCATGTGATGGTCATGAGGATGTCATTTGATGGTTGTGTGATGTAAAATTTAGCCTTGGAAATGTGTAAAACTTATGAGATTAAATTTGATAGTCATGCAGACATCATTTGATGGTTACAAGGATGTAATTTGATGGTCACACAAACATCAAATTTAACCTCAGTAATGGCTAATTTATGAAATTAAATTTGATAGTCATGAAAACATCATTTGATGGTTACGAGGACCTTAGTTGATGGTCACATGAATGTCAAATTTAACCTTGTAAATTACCCATTTAGATTCAAGTGTTAAGTAGACCTAACAAATCAATGATTCACATTGATCTATATAGTTTATCTAATGGTGTGAGATTAATGAGGAATTTTCAAAGGTCCTAGATTAAATAGAGAGTTACCAAGTGGCATACCAACATGATCATAGTACAAGTCAAAAGGTCTAAGCCAAGATCCTATACCATGTACCTTTTCAGGCCCATTTTATTGAATGATGTGAGAGAGAGAGAGTTGAAATGTCAAAACTTCATGAGGGTGACAAGTGTCACCATCATGTAGCCTAATATATATATATATATATATATATATATATATATATATATATGGCTCCCATTAATGATCTATGAGAAGAAGTAGGGAGCCTAGTAAATAGAGCTTAGATGCCCTATGTAGATGCCAAGTGGCACACATATGAGGCATAGTAGAACTGGCAATGACAAGTGTCAAGCACATAGGAGTCAATGAGCCAAAAGCACTAAAATATAATGAGCCACATTAAACTAGTACATGATGATCAATTGTGTGAGTCTTAGGTGGACTTTTTAGAGATCCTAAACTCAATAAAGTGTTGACATATGTCATAGTTTGAAAGAGAGTAAGGTATTATCGGAAAAATACTTATATCCTTAGACACTTGAGTTTTATCTATCAATAGACATTAGGTCTCAAAATTATTATAAAGTATGAACATGCATGTATTGATATTAATGGATAATATAAAAGTGAAGATCCAGATTCTATAAAAATCATGGGAAATCATGCAATACGCAATTTATAGTTATAGATAAAAATAGTGCCACTAGTTATGAAAAATTAGTAAAATGATTTTGGTCCTTCATTCATATATCAAAGTTTCATTTGAAGGTGGCTAATCTAAAAGATCAATAGGTTGTTCTTATAACCTATAAAAGGAGGCATATGTAGTTTTGGTAAATGGTGCATATTCTAAAATTTGAAAATAGTTTAAACTATAATTGTAAAAATTTGCCTCTATCGTTATACACATGCACATGCTACATAGATTTGGCAAAAGCTAATTTAAATTGATAAAATATAAGTAGACTCTTATATAGTTTTAGACCATAGTTAGAACTCATGTTTTGACTATCACATATAATGACCTTGCATGAACTTGGAGGATGAGGTGACTCCTTCCCCAAGTCTATATAAACAATATCAAACTTGGATTTTTTCTAGATAATTTAAAATACAGGAGTAACATCAATTTTGATCATCATCAAATGTGTTTGTGTATTTTCTTTCTAATTTCCATGTAATTAGTTGTTACTTTATTTAGTTGTATGCTTTAGTAATATTTAGTTTGTAAAAGTTATGAATAGATTATTTATTATTTTGATTGATATAATAATATGTAGATGTGCAATAGTTGTTGAAAGATCAATAAATATATTAGTTAAGATAGTCAAGTTCAAATTGATTCATAATTCTAATTGTGCATGATTACTTTCTTGGATGTAGTTTTTTGTGTGTGTTCCATAGCTACATTAGATACTTCATTAGCGTGAGCCATAATATCCTAATTAAGGTTGTATAATAGCTACCCTAAAAGGAACAACCTTTGTCTGAGGCTTTTGAATTTCTTTTTATCTCCTTAGACTTCTTAGTCATGTCTTACTTTATGTGTATAACTAATACTAGTAATAAGCATAGGTCCTGAGAGCACTTATCCTTTTAGAAACCAACCAACGAAGTAGTTCTTGAAAACCATATAAATTTTCTTTTATGCCTTACCATTCACTCTTTTATTGGAGTTTGTTTTGAGATCTACCCACTCTAGTTTATAAACCAAACACCCATCCAAAACACATAGAGATTCACTACCCTTATGAACCACACCTCCATCCAAAAACCTTGTCAACAACCTACATATCCTACCTGCTATTCCATCAATAGGTTGAAATAAATAGCATACCTAACACTCATGCACTGGAGTAGATGTTTCCTACTTTTTATTGAAAGGAGAATTGAGAGAACAAGAGATAAAGGGTATGTACCTGGTAAATGTTGTGCTTGTTGATGACTAGATGAAGTGATAACTCCTTCTTTGGCTAGGGAGTAATAAATTTAAAATAAAACTTTACAAAAATATATTAGTAAAGGATAAATGAGCTGCCTGGTGAAACACCAGTCCCAAAAAAGAAAGATGCTTCCTTGAATGGATATCAGCCCTTGTTTGACACTCAAGTTTATAAGTAAATAAGGAATAACAAATGATATATATGGAAATGATGGCTATCAACAATATCTTATTCTATAGAAATATTAATGTGATCAAATTAATCATTCAAGAATTTTATAGCTATATAAATATCTTCTTATATTACAACTATTTGTTCATCCACATCTTCTTGATTAGGTAAGAAAACCATAGCACAAAGAGCTAATTTAAATGTAATGTCACTTTTATCAATTAATAAGGGTTTTGGTACTATAGGAAGATCAAAAAATTTATTAATTTCATGTGTTAACCCTAGTAAATTTATCTACATGCAAAAGGCAAACTATGGTCAGGTCTAGAGAGGTCATAACAAGGATTGTGTGTAGGTCATAAGGCTAAAAGAGGTTTAGTGGGGTGTAAATAAGATATAATAAATTTTTGTTTTAAGGTGACAATTACCATCAATTTTTAGGGTGACCATAAACTTTTTTCCTAGCTGGTGATGATTGGGTAATCGGTAGTGGTTTCTATAACCATCAACAATTATTGTAACTAGCTACAATTACCTATTAAATAATTATTACTAGAGGAGTATTTAATGGTGGAGTATCTAATGGATAGAGGGTATTATGTGGGTAATAAGAGTGGGTAATAAGACTTAGGTTTACTAGTCAAGAGATAATAAATTAATAAAGAGAAGAAAATATTAAAATAAAGCAAAATACCCTTTTTATGTTGAAGAATTGATAGTTGAAGAGATTTAAACAACGTAATGTTACTTCAGCCTTTGAGAATCTTGTGGATAGAGTTTTATGATGATAGATACTTTCATAAAGAAAAAAAGAAAGATTGGATGCATAAATTTGAGGATCCATAATTCTCCCAAGAGTCTTGTATTTATAGCACAAAACTACTAAGGAGAGGGAAACTTGAGGGAAAGTTACTAATTTGGGAGGGGATGAAGTTGCCTATTTTCATTAGTCTCAAAAATATAGTGTTAAGTTAAGTTTCCATCTTATAATATGCCAATCTCAAACAAATTTGGAAATGCTTTAAATGGTTAAGGCAAGTTTGGTGACCCTAACTATCGATGGTTAGGTTAACCATCGATGGTTACCATAACCAGTGATGGTTGAGGGTACCATGAGTAAATGGGTGAAAAGGTGATAAATTAAAGCATGTGTTTAAGGGAGTATTTGTCATGATGAATTTGTAAATGAATGCTAGAAGACTAGGTGGTCCACTAGATAAGGAGTTAATTAAGGGTCCATAGTTGAAGATGACATTGAAAACTATCATTGTGTAGTTTTTATGTGTCTATTTTCCCCCTTTTTGTTATGTAGCTTTCAGTAAGATGTAGAAAAAAATAGATGGTTGGTCAAGGTCTAGGTTTGGTTAAATTGAGTGTGGGAGGAGGAGGTATTCCTCCTCAAATTAGGAGTTAATGAGATGGAGGTTGAATTGGGCTAGGGTTTGATAAATGGTAGAGGATAAGTCATGAGGTGGGTGACAAAAGGTAAGGTGGGAAATTTGAGATGCAAGCATGCACATAAAATACAACTAGGTTTGATATCTAAGATTTCACAAAGACAAAGATTACCATGTTGGTAATAATGAGGTCATGTTCTAGGATAAAGGACAAGGTAACCAAGCCCCAGTGTTGGTCATAACTGATCAAGATAGTCTTATCAAGTCTCCTAGATATGATTATTGTTTACTTAGGTATCCAAGGTATGAATTATTCCTAAGAAAAACACAAATGGTTTAGTTGTACATGAGGTGGTGAAAATGAAAATATTCAACATGGTAAAATTGATTAGGGTGGTAAAAGGGACCAAGGTAAATTCATCCTAAATGTATATGAATAGGTTGGGTAAAACCAAGCCTAAAATTGAGGTGGACATGGTCAAAGGGGTTGGTAGGTAGAGTAGGGTAGGTAGTGGTTGAGATAACTCTTTATGTACTAGGCAAAAGGATGTTACCTATATAGTCCCATGAAAAATACATCCAACATGGACTTTAGGCCTGATGTAGTTCTCGCTAGATTGAGGGAGAAGGTGACTCTTGAATAGTTCTAGGTGTGGCAGAGAATGGGTTGCCTTAGGTGGATTGGTACTAGGTTATAGGTTTAAAAAGGAGGAGAAAAGTGTATAAATGGGGTTGATCCCTATCTGGTAATGGTTAGGGCCAATCAATGATGGTTAAGTAACTATCAATGGTTAGGGTCAATGATTAAGTGGATGTAACTAATGATGGTTAGGGACAACTATAAATGGTTAGGAAATAATCGATGATTGGGTAAAAACCCTAAAACTATGGTAAAATGCAAGTGGATAATCATTTATCATCAATTGCACTTGGTGTTTGGTGATTTGGTTGTCTGAGTGATAGAGTATGAAAGGTATCATTGAGTGTTGGATAATGGTATAAGGTGTCAAAATGAGAGTGGTGAGTTTGCAATTGAGTGGATTTGAGATGGATATAAGAGATGCATGTGGGCAAGTGGCTAGGCATAGACTGAGATGACACCATTGATCATGAAATGAGGTAGGGGTTATTATTTAAATTAATAAAATTAAGGATCTATGTTAAAAATAAGATAAATAAATTAAATATAGGAGTAGATGAGGGTGGTATAATAAACCCTAAGGTTTAGGTTTAGTAAGTATTGTGAGGATGGATGAGGTAGGATGAAGGTGTAGAATAGTTTTGTGACATTGTGTGGGTGTTTTATGTAGACTTAAGTGGCTAAGGATAGTTAGTGGGTAGAAATAAGGTGTGAGAGAGGAGGTTGGGGGTTCAGACTCACTACCATTGATCACTAATAATAACTGGTAGTAGTTAACCCAATAAAAAATGGTAAACTTGGGGGATCCAAAATGTCCTTAAGGAGATCATTGATGATCAAGTGAATTGGCAATGGTTGAGGATGGGTTGAGTATATTTAGGATAGGGAAGGAGTTGGGATAGGAGTTGGGTTAAGATATAGGATGGGGTGAAAGGGTTAGGATAGGAGTTGGGTTAGGTTAGATTTGGGATGGTTTAGGAGTTGGGATGGGGTGAATTAAGATGGGGGAGGAAATCATGAGAATGTGTGTAAGATAGAATTGGTGCAGGTGTATATAGGTAAGAGTTAGGTAATAAGGATAATAAGGGTGTGAAGGTATAACATTGCATTGGTATGGAAGCATGTGGAATAGTTTTAGCATATAGAGAGAGTAGTTAAAAGAGGTTAGTTATTAGATTTGTGATATGGATATTATTGCTACAAGTATGGGATTAGATCCAGATATCAGATCAAGTTCTTAAGATGTTTATCGAGGTGAGGGATGCCATGTCTATAGAGGACTAGTGTCATATGGAGGTAGTGGGTTTTGGAGTGATGTGCCACTACTAGTGCTTGCTTAGGGATGCCTTAATGATATTTTCCCTCATAAAAAGATGGGATCTATAAACTAACACATTTTGGTTATCTTTTAGAGAGATGAGTATCCTACTAGAGGATATTCAAAAGATTACTTGATTATCGATACAAAGGGATCTTATTTATTATTTAGAGAGTGAAGAGATAGATGACATGATGGGTTGGTTATACAGAGTAGACAAAGGTCATGCAAAGTTCCACATAGGGGGATTTAGTATTAGGCCTTTATACGAGAGGGCTCTAGATGAGAGACATTTCTTGATGATGATGTAGTTAGCAGTGACATGTTTTATATTACTAGATTTAGTAGGAGGGAGATATCCCTATATGTTTCTAGGGATTTTGGTGGAGTTGATTTTTATGAGGATAGTATTTGGATGGGGATAGGTATTGTTGGTTTATATTTATAGGGAGTTGTGGGGTTTTAGAGTTCACAGGCATTATGACATTAGTGTGGGATTTATTTTGCACTATTGGACATATGATCACATATGTGTGTTGAGACCATTGGGCTTGCCTATAAATACATATCTACTGATAGACTATAGGGTGGGGTTTTTAAGGTAGAGGAGACGAGGTATGATCATAAAAGCAGGTGGTGACATGAGGGATCTAGATTGGTTTTGAGGTGTGTTGGAGAGTCTAGCATTAAGAGATGTAGTATGGAGGCCATATATGACTTGTCCTACATAGGATGGTTATAGGCAACATACATTCACACTACAAAGCTAGAGATGGGTATATGGTAGATGAGATAGTGAGACAATGCATATTCTCATGGAGAGTGTGTGATGATAGTTCAAACTCCAATAAGATATTCCACCAAATTTTCCTCATTATAAGAGAGAGGATGCTGAGTACTTATTGCTAGAGACATAGCTTGAGGATGTGTTATTAGTTTATGAGGAGCTACTAAATAGGGTGAGAGATGATGCTAGTGTTACTATAGATTATATACCATGGTTTTATATTAGATATGTGATAGTAGATTTTGGTTGTAGGGATAGAGGCCAAAGGCCTCTAGATGTTGACCTAGTAGGAGTACCAACACTAGGTGACCCACAAGTAGTGGTACCATAAGCTCAAATAGATATGTTAGAGGGGTACATTACCACTCTTCAAGTGTAGGTAGATCATGTGACTATAGAGAGAGATTAGGCCTAGGCCTAGGCTACTGCTTTATAGGGCTAGGTGGCCATGTTATAGGGGTAGTTTATGACATTAACTAGTGAGTGAGACCAAGCTAGAGTTTTAGTTGGTTTAGTGACATAGGAGAGAGATTATCTATGATGTGTAGGTGGATGGGTAGTGGTGCCACCAAGTTTTGTGACATAGGCTAGATATTTAGCAGCCATTCAAGAATTGTGTTATTATGATGGCATTATATTAGCATAATATCTTAATGAGCCATGATAGGGAGAGTACCAAGTTAGATTGGTGGGTGGAGTAGTGATTGTGACCCCAAGTCAGTGGGTGATGATAGTAAGTTAGTTGATAAGGCCTCCATTTGGGATAGGTATAGGTGTCAGTGGTTTTAGTTCAGGTGCTCCTAGTTCATGAGCAAAGATTTTATGTGATGTTTTTTTGTATTTTGATACTATTCTGCATGCTGAGATGTAAGATGTATATGTGAGTGATAGATATGAAATGTACACATTTGTACCTATGATATATATATATATATATATGTATGTATATATACATATATATATATATACATATATATATATATACATATATATATATATACACATATACATATACATATACATATATATAGACATATATATATATATATATGTGTATGTATATATATATAGATGTATATATATGTCTATATATATATATATATGTATATATATGAATATACATATATATATATATATATATATATATATATATATATATATATACACGTATATATGATTTGGTGCTTGTTTAAATGTTTGTGTAGATGTGAAGGATTAATTTATGAGTTGATGTTTCTATTTCCATGATGATGTGTTTGTTGAATAGATGAATGATGATGATTGGTTGATATATTATAGGTGTGTGATGACATAGATTTTAATAATTATATGCATTATGGTTGGTTTAATGCTTTGATGTGATGTTGTTTAGAATGTTAACTAAATGTGAGAAGTTGGTTTATTTTTGAATGTTAATGCTGTGGTATTTAGTGAACTTGAAATAAGTGGGTAATTACATATAGTACGGGTAATAGATCTATGTGAACCAAAAAGGCATATTAGGTTCATTGGTAAGGACCCTATTAAACCCATGGTGGATAGGACCCTAATGAATATGAACCTTTCATAGGTGTCAAATTAACATGTTGTCAATGCCAAGGTGTCTTATATAAACACAATATGTCAAGTGAGCTTGAAATCCCTTGATTTGTAGAGGTTATGTGAGTGGTGATAAGTAAGTAAAATAAAAGTGTTAGGTGGGAACCATACATGGATTTACCTACCCTCACTTAGGTGATAAATATGAATTATGATGTTGAGTTATCATATTTTTAGATGTTTATTGTATGCTTGTTTAATATGATCTTGATAGATATGAAGGTGATTAAGGGAAGCACGATGATGTTCATCAAGGATTTTTAACCATGCTAAGAATTCTTGATGATAGTCACTTTTAGAAAGAATATCATGCAAAAATATTCAAAGAGATGGAATTTGGACTTCAAGAGGTAAAACTACCCTGGCTTAAAATACAAGATAAAATGGTGTAGCCCTTGTAACAGTTTGGATAGTAGTACGATAAGCCCATAAAGTAAATGGGATATGAAGATGTCAATCCTTGCCAGAAGCATTGACTACCTTAGTGAGTATTTTGATGAGAGCTTTTTTGGAAGCTTTAACTTTCCCATTGGCTTATTGATGATAAGTGGAAGAGAAGCTTAAGTCAATGCCAAAAGCCTTACCAAGTTCTTGGACGTTTTTATTCTTGAAGGATTTTCTGTTGTCATTGATGATTTTATGAGGGACACTAAATTGGTAGATGATGTGATGGGTAATGAAATTAATGATTTTTTTAGAATTGATTGAGATCAATGGAATGAATTCCACCTATTTGGTGAAATACTCCATGGTAGTGATGATATCTTGGTGACATTAAGAGGAATGAGGATTAACCTTGCCAATTAGATCAAGACCCCATTACGAGAAGGGCCAATAATTTATTAATACTTAGAGACCATGAGGACGTGCATTATGGAGGTTAGTATGTTTTTGAAATTTGATACATTTCTTGGCATAGTCACAACAATCCTAATTAAGTGTAGGCCAATAATAGTCTAGGCAAAGAATACATTTTGTAATATCTAAACCATTGAAATGTCCTCCGTATATACCATCATGTGCTTCTTTAATGATGTGAAAGGCTTCATTGTTATGAAGGTTGTAAAGAAAGAGGCCATCAAATCCTCATTTTTAAAGAATGCCCCCTAGTATTAAGTAGTGAGAGGTTCTTTGAGTGATATCTCTATGAGCATTTCTTGAAGGATTAGGTGGAAGGACACTAACATTAAGGTAGTTGAAAATTTGGTCATACCAAATGTATAAATGTGATGTTTCCACTTGGTAAATTGTAAGAAGATCAAGACTGAGGTAAGATGGGGTGATAAAGTGGTGTATGGTGACAAATAGTCTAGATTCAATAGTTTGGGATGGAATTTGGGATGCAAGGGAAGCCATTGTGTCTAAAAATTTGTTTATAGAGTGAGGGATTGATTGGCTGGTATAATGGTTAAATGATGCTAATATTTTATCTGAAAGTTGATTATATTTCAGAAGAACATTATTTTTGCATTAATAGGCTCTTGTGACTTGGTTCATAATAAGTTGATAATCTCCAAAGACACATATAGTTTTGATTCCTAAAGCTAGGGTGGTTTGGAGACCTATCATCAAGGCCTCATATTTGGCTATATTATTGGTGCTTTTGAAATTAAGTTTGAAAGAAAGAGGGAGAGGTTATCTATTAATGGGAATGAGGACTATGCCATCACCCCCACCATTTTAACATTTAGAACCATCAAAATACATAGTCATTCTATATGTGAGTTCTTCTGAAGAAAGAGTAGCTATAGACTCATTTAAAAAGGAAAAAAGAGGATTTTGAATATCAAGGAGAGGGGATTTAGATAATTGGTCTACAATGGCCAATATTTTAATGGACTTTTACAGCACAAACTCAAGATCAAACTTAGCTAAAATCATGAGCCACTTAGTCATACTTTGGTTATGATATAGATTAGAGTGCATATACTTGAGGGGGTTAGTGTTGGTAAGGACATAAGTTTTTTGGTTAAGAAGATAGTGATGAATTTTAGAGGCAACAAAAACTAAGGCAAGGTAGAGCTTCTCTAGATGGGTGTATCGGGTTTCATATTCAGTGAGGGTGTGGTTGATGTAATAAATATCTTGCTTCGTATGTTGGTCATTACGATGAGTGAGCATGGATATCAAGGAATGATCAATGGTAGATATGTATAAATAAAAGGGTTGATCTTCCTTTGGGGGAATAAGGATAGGTGGAGAAAGAAGATACTCCTTGATTTCATCAAAGGCTTGTTGACACTCCTTGGTCCATTTAAAGGAGGTATCTTTTTTTAGGAGGTGGTGAAAGTTTTTACAATCATGGGATAGCTGGGAGATAAAATGATGAATTGACTGAAGTTTACCTTATATTAGGCTACAAAGGAATTTTAAGTTAGTAGGAGGCATTTATAGAATGGCTCTGACTTTTGTGGGTTCTATTTTTATTCCATGAAGGGAAACAATGAAGCCCAAAAGTTTTCCTGATAAGACCTTGAAGATGTATTTCTTTGGATTGAGCTTGACATGATAATGGATAAGTATTTCAAATATGATGGCTAAAATGATGAGGTGATCTAGGAGATGTTTGGATTTTTTGAGCAAATCATCAACATAGTCTTCAACTATTATATGAGTGAGGTCATGAAAAATGTAGGTCATAACTCACTGATATGTGGCTCCTACATTCTTTGTGCCAAAAGTCATGGCACAATGGCAAAAAATTCCCCATGGGGTGATAAAAGATTTCTTATGTTGATCTTGGGGGGAAATCAAGATTTGGTTATATCGTAAAAATCCATACTTGAGGGATAACATTTTATGGCCAGTAATAAGATCAACACATTCTTTAATGTTAGGTAGGGGAAAGTCATCTTTGGGGCATGCAAGGTCAAGATCCCAAAAATCCACAAAAAGGTAGAGTCCTCTAGTGGGGTTGGTGATAGAAACAATGTTAGAGACCCATTGTGGATAGTCAATGGGTTGAATGAAATTAATAGATATAAGGCATTGAATTTCTTTTTTGACAAGAAGAGCTATATGGGGATGGATTCAATGAAGTTTTTTGTAGACTGGCTTAACTTTGAGATGGGTGACTATGTTATGAAAGGCAATGGATAGGTCAATACTAGGCATATCCTAATAAGACCAAGTAAATGCTATGATATAATCATGAAAGAAGGTTGCATAGTTTGTTTTTTCCTCAGGAGTTAAGGATTGTCCAATCTTGATAATATGAGGGTTCTCCCAAGTACCCAAATCAATGTCTATGGTTGATTCATTTAACATTATTTGGTTTTCAAGAGGGAGGGATTTTTTAAGAGAAGAATCCTCTACACCTAGATAGGTAAGAATATATTTGTCATCTTGACATTAGATGGTGTTAATGGTGGGAGAATCATGTGTGATCATTTTGGGGTGGATGAGAGGAATGGTTTTAGTTTGACCTTCCTATTGATAAGTAAGGAGACCTAAACTAATGGTGTTGATCAATAAAAAATTTATGTGGGATGATGTCTCTATATTCAAATAGAGTTGGTGAGGGTAGAGGTTCTTCAAATTAGAAATGTGAGGCAGATAAGGGTAGAAGTTCCTTGAATGAAAGAGGTGAGGTTGGTGGTTCCCCAAATGGGAGAGGTGGAACTGGTGAGATTGGTGGTTCTCCAAATGTAAGAGGTAGGATTGGTGAGGTTGGTCTAGGATCTTCTAGGGGAACATACCCTAGGCCAAAGAACTCATGAGGTTTCTAAGTTTTGATAGCAAGAAGTTCATGGGGTCCTTATTAATAGAGTCTAAACATAAACCCTTTCCAAGCACATCGATGAAAGTATGTTTGGTAAAAGGTTAGGTTGCTAAGATAATAAAAGTTGGAAGTGAATGGATAAATATAAGGCATGGTGGTGGGTGAAAGAAGTAGTTTATCAAGTCCCCCATAGACAAAATATCTTCTATTATTGGGAAGGCCAAAGGGGATAAGGGTACCAATATTGGTATCATAGGATGGATCATTTTGAAGGTTCCCAAATTCATGTGGAGAGGGAAAATCATCCAAAGCTAAAATTCTATGTTCCCCAAGTGTAAGTCATTAGAATATGGATTGTAAGGGGTGCTCGACTAGGATTTGTGATGAAATAATAGTTAAATTAGTGGATGCTTCACCATTATTTAAAATATAAGTGTTGGTGTGTTGGTTTGATGTGGTGGTTTGGCTAGTGGTTAGCTATGAAGAGGGTGAAGGTGGAATAAGAACATCATTCGGCTGATATGTCATATTACAAGAAGCAAAGGGACTTAGATTGACTTTGATTATAATGACTTGTCCCTCATGTTTAAACTTGATGCATCAGTGAAGGGTAGAAGGGATTCATGTCATGGCATGGATCTGGGGGTGACCAAGTAACACATTATATTGAAATTTTCCCTCTATGATGTAAAATAGTTTAGGAATGGTTTGAGACCCCAAATGGATCTGGAGAATAATTATCCCCAAATTAGTGTCCAAGGTATCATTGAATAATCAGATAACCACCAAGATTTTTGACATGATGTTTTTAGGTAGTTGAATTTGATCATAGGAATGGGAGGAGATGACATTTGTACGCACTCTACCATCAATCATGACCCTTTTGACATGTGTATGATTGATGGATGTTGTGATAAAAAGAGGGGGATCAAGATCTTCGCTATGATATGGTGGGGTTTCAAAATATTGAAAGGTGATGTTGGTAATGTGTTGGATAGCTCCAATAAAAAGATGAAAGAGGTTGGGGATCATTTGGTTGAACCTCTATGGAATGCATTGATTTAATTAAATCTTGATGATGTTGAGGTGAGGTGCTAATTAAGTCATAAAGAATCATTTTGATGGGCATTTGGTGAATTTGTTTTATCACCAGACATGGGATGAGTGAAGATGCATTAAAAGATGAAGGGGCTCCCAAAATAGAGACCTCAGGCTTGGATGGTTGTTAATGTGAAGGTGTAGTCTTTTGGGTTTGGTTGGTTGGTTGAGGAGTTGAAGGGTAAGCCCATAGAATGGTGGCCTTAGATTTACCCTTTTCATTTTGTTGGACTACTTTACCCTTGTCCATGTATTGGGCTCTAACTGAGTTACCATATGAATAGTATGGATAAGAGGAGTAGTTACTTGCTTTGGTTCCTCTATTTCACTCATTCATGGGAGTAGAGAATGAGATGATTGGTAGAAGAATTGTATAGGTGGTAAAGGAGGTAAAGGGATTAAATAAGGTTCATCTAATAGATCACCCTCCTCTAAAATGTCATGAAAGATAGTCTGGATAGCTTTATAGTTCTTTGTATCATGCCTAGGGGTTTAATGGTAAAGACATTAGATTATCATTGAACCAAGTTAGGTTTTGATAAGTGGGATCAAAAGGCTTAATGGGGGGTAAGTTAATCGTAGAAGTTTGCACGAGCCTTTGTAATATAGTTGTATAAGACTTTGATAGGGATTTTGGAGATGGTAGAGTTTGGGTTTTTGGTTTAAGTTCCTTGTTGGGTAAGGGATTTTCAATAGGAGGTATGGTTGGTGGAGTAAGCATGGCTATAGGTTTTGAATGAATTAGCTTAGTTATAATCGGTTTAGGAATTGGGGGTCTAGATGATGAGGGTTTAATAGATGTGAAGGTAGATGGGGAAAGGATGGTGAGGAATGATGATGAACTAGGAGATGGGACTATTATAGGTAGTGAAAGGGGAGATGGTTTTTTGGAGGAAGAGTAGGTTATGGTAATGGTGAAAGGATGTGGTCCTAAAATAGAAGGTAAAGGTGAAGGATTTGGTATGGTTATTCCTCAAAGTTGAGGTCTAGGAATATCTCCTTCTTAATGGGCTTAATTGCATTAGGTTTTGGTTGGATTGGTGTGGTTAGATATAGTATCAATGGAGGGTGAGTGGGATTTTTTATGGGAGGGATCCCCAAGGTTTTGATTGGTATGGTAAAAGAATCATAGGGTGATTTAGCAATTTTAGATAGGGATAATTGAGGTGGTTCCTAGGTAACTCTAGGAAGATTAGTTGGTAGAGTTGTAATAATAGGCTCGAGAGTGGATTCTAGTGAAGTAGAAGGTTTAATATTATTTTGATATGGGAGTCCAAGCTGATGCCAAAAGGTGGCTCTATAAAAGTTAGGTTGGAAGGTGAATTCCAAAACTTTGAACTAGCTGAGAGAAGGGTCTCTAAAAAGGAATTATTCTATAATCATTAGCTTCAAAGTGTAAACCCTTTGGGGATGAAGAAGGAGTAGTTTTAGTGTTGTTATCCTTGGTGGAAGGTTCCAAAGGTAATGGTTGGGTAGATAGGGGTATTGCCTCTTGGGAAATGGCTTTCATGGAAGATACAAATGATTCTATAATTGGTGTGGTAAGGGTAATAGTTTTTAGGTGGAAGGGTTGGTTTAGCTTCCTCCTTGGTTTGGTTTTCCAAAGGGATAAGTGGTCTTCTTAGTTGGATTGGAAGAGTGAATGAAATGGTCAATGGAGTGACCATCTCCTTAGGTTTTTCCACCATAAGAGGAGTGGGTGAAATAATGGTTTCATCCAAGGAAGTGGAAAAGATAGTTACTTCCTTCATTTGGGCATTTGAAGGGATTGGTGGTAGGTGGTTTTCCTTGATTTGGGTGATAGAGGTAATGACTCATTCAATAGTGGACACATTAATAATGAAATTGATTACATGTGCCTCATTTAAATTGGATGATTTGGGTTAGTTTTCATGGTGTTGGGTTAAAGGTTAATGGTTTGGAAATCATTTTTAGAAAATATCAAGGGGTTGGTTTGAAGGAGCATTTGGATTATCAAACACAAGCTCCCCTTTATCAATTAGGTTGTGTAAAATGCATTTAAAATTATTGCATCTATATGTATCATGTCCAATAACCCAATGATAGTCACAATGATCATTATCATTATACCACCCAAGAAGGAGGTGAGAAGTATCAAATTTTTGAAGGGGTTTGATGGGTAGAAGTTGAATTAGATTAGCTTAAATTAGTTTTTCCAACACTGATGTATAGGATTCCCCAATTGAGGTGAATGGGTTTGAAGGAACTTGGTTTCAAGTATGGTTTTGGCCATTGGAAGGATTATTGGTTTGAGGTATTTGGTTAATGGTTGGAGGAGGTGTGGTTTTAAGAATGACTAAATGTGTTGATGCTTTCACTTTAGAATTGGTTAGGTTCATGGTTTTGGTGGAGGATTACTTAGGAGATTTGAAACTAGCATTTTATTTTGAAGCTTCAACTTCCCTTCATCAATAAAATGGTTTTCCAATTTATGGGACAGTTAAATATTTATCAAATGTCCTAAAGGTTTGGACTTGGATAGTTGGAGAAATGTGTTAAGCACAACCTTGAGAAAATAATTTGATTAATTTGGGTTAGGGTAATGTGAAAGTGAGTTGATTAATGAGACCTCTCCATATAACAATGAAATCAATAGTGGACTCATTTTTAAACTATTTGATGGAGTCTAGGTCAGTAATGGAAACCTTTTTAGATATGTTTATAGAAAAGTGTTCCAAAAATGTTTGTGCCAATTGAGAGAAAGAAAGGATAGAATGAGTAGGAAGAGCACTATACCAATCAAGGGTGGCCCCAAATAATGACATGGGAAAGGTTCAGAGAAAAAGAGTGTCATCATAAGAGATCATATAACATGCATGTTGGAACTCTATCAAGTGTTGTTGAGGGTCCTCTTTACCTTATAATTTAGAAAATTTTGGCAATTCCTATTACAAAGTTTAAGCATGAATAGGTATAGATGGGTGGATAGGATCATTAAAAATTTGGTCATAAGATAAAATATTAGTTGAGGCAGAGATGGATGACTCCAAAATAGTCATTTTATCTATGAGCATTTTGATTAGGTCATGCTGGGGTTGAGAAACCACCTAATGAAGAGATGCATTTCATTTAGGTTGGTTCATAGCAATTTATGAATAGGTAGTAGATGGCACCAACAAAGCCACATATTGATTGGTGGTATAAGAGGTTGAGATGGTGACACATAAGAACTACTTGGCATAAAAGGTTGGGCGGTGGTCTATATGTACCCTTATGGGTTAAGGACATACTAGTAAGTTATCATAGGCATTTGTTGAGGAAAAGATGTGGTTAGTATGCTTGAGGTAGGAGGAAGTTGGGAAGTTTGAGGTTGGGTGGTTACCCTAGTGATAATTGGAGGAAGGTTTTGAGGTATGGAGAGCACTAAGCTTTGAAGTGGAACTATAGTCAAAGGATTGGTTGTAACTAAAGGGAAGATAGAAGCTAAAGTGGAAGTGGAAGATAATGCCATAGTAGATGGGGTATAGGTAAATAATGGTAAGGTTCAACCCCCATGGGGTGTAATTGGTGGTGTTTGGTTGGGTGATGGAAGGTTGGTTTGGGGTTAGGTAGATGGGATGTTAGAAGAGGTCTAAGTTAATGGTTGGGTTGAAGTGGTTCTTACCATGAGGTGGTATGGCATACCAAGAGAAGTCTTGGAAGAAGGACCTAAATTAGGGGGTATGATGAGGCAACTTGTTGAGGTAATGTTTCAAGGCAACTAGATTATTGTCAAGAATGGTGGTGAAGTCTAGATCTCCTTTAGATATAGTTTGGATTCTAGAAGGAGATGGTGGAGGAGGAGAATGGTGGTGTAAACCATGGGAAGATTTATCTACATCTGAGGTATAATCCATGGATGAAGATGAAGGTAGTGGTTGGTTATTTTAGTTTTTAACTTATAATCTAGTCAAAACTGTTGTTTCCAAAATCAACTTAGCTCATTTTTGGGAACAACCCCCTACGAAACTTATCTGTTTCATCTTTCGTCTCTCTAAGTTCATTTTTTGAGATGAATTTCAAATTCATTCTCATCTCAGCCTTAGAATGTGAAAGTGGTTACAATCTCATTCTGGCCAAGTTTTCCCCTCCCCCAGACTCTCGTTTTGGAGTTAGTCTTTTCTTCCATTTTTGTGCAAGGGCAGCAAAATTCGCCGCCCAGGCATTTTTGCCTGTAAGGGCAGCAAATTTTGCTGCCCCTGCACCTTGACCTACAAGGGTGGTAAATTTTTCCACCCCTGCACTCAGATGAACTGAAACATGCAAGGGCAGTAAATTTTGCCACCCTTGCACGTCTCGATTTCCATGGACAACATTTATTGCTGCACACGGTGGGTGGTTGGAGTCAATTTTCACCCCATTTAAACCAATTTGAGCCTCTCTTCTCCTCATTTCTTTCTCCTCTCCTCCTGCCCCTTACACCTGAGCAATCCAGTTGACAAGTTAAAGTGCATTTTGGCAGATTCAACCTCATGGCACGCACAATTTCTCAGGTAGGTCTCATTTTTGGCTTTTATTTCTTTTTCTTTTTTGGTTTCTACTTAGTGTTAAGTTTTTTGTTGTTGTTTTTTCTTTATTTTTCTCTCTCTCTCCTTCCACCTGCATCCCTCCTCTCCTCACTGTGGATGTTGTTTCTTTTTCCCTCCCCCTTTGCCCGTGGGTTTCCATAAGAAACTTGTGCGAGTGGCATTTTTTGCCACTCGCATCTCTTCTTCCACCCTACATGCAAGGGCAGGGAATTTCGCTTCCCTTACACGTTTCTTCCACCCTACGTGCAAGGGTGGAGAATTTCACCACCCCTACATTTTTTTTAGCTTTTGCAGGGATGGTGATTTTTGCTGCCCCTATATTTTTCCTCCAAATTTTTCTAACCCCAAAGGAATTTTTCCAGGTTGTCCCTTTCCTTCCTTTTCTTCCTCATTTTTTGCTCCATTTCCTGACCTAGCCTATTTAGGTGACCTCCAGTAACCAATATCACTTAATTTGTACTGTTTGCCCTCTCATCCTCTCTCTTCCAATTTGTGATCATGACTGCAGCACCTTGAGCAAACTCGTGCACTTCTACTCCCATTCGATCAAGATCATCCTCCATGATGGAAGCGTCTCCCAAAAAAGTGAAAACCATGAAGTATAAGTACCAAGGTGTCTTCCCACTCACATCAGTCTCCTAGAATGTCGATGACATTTGGGGGATCGAGATCGGCCACGTGGATATGGCCAAATTCTTAGCGTGAACAAAGGTGACAAATCCCAACACTGGGATAAAGAAGATCATTGAGAGCAACATCCACCTAGTGGCCGCCTTTCTAGTAGCAGCACATCATATTGAGTTCATCCTTCAATGTGTGCACTTCTACAATAAAGAGACCAGTATGGTCATAGATGCCAGCAGTAACATGGTGATTAGATTGGACCCCAAATTCATCGACAAAGTTTTCATGTGCCCTCTAGCCATCGAGGTAACCCAAATCAACTTCATGGATGTGCAAAAGGAGTATGATAAAGACCCTGAGAGGGCAAAGAAGGTCATGAACTATAAGTGGTTGAAGACCCCTAGGACCAGCCTCTCCAGATGGCCAAAGAACTTTTTGATGAGTGATTTTGTCAAGAAAATTGGTGACTTGACCACCCTTCTCAACAAAGTATGGGCTCTCCCGTCTTCTTCATAGTTCCATGAATGGATGTATCCATTCATTAAGATCATCCTCTAGAGCAATAAAACCATCTTTTGGAGAGAGAAAATCAACAATGCCCTCCATGAGCAGTTAACCAAAGTATGGACTTCCTTCAAATTATATGACTTCATACCTGGTTTATATAGCTACCGCAATGCGATCTTTCCCAAGATTAACTATAGCAGGAGATAGAAAGACCACCCCAGTCTACTCATATTATCCTTAGCTGATGCTCCAAGGGTTAACACGTCATTTCAAAAGAGTAAATGATGCCTTCTTTGTCATGTTTTTATGTCTCTTCAATCCTCAGCTCGAGCAGAAGAGAATATCAGATGAGGCCTGGACAGTGGTCAATGATTATGGCTACATGTTCCTCCAGTTCTCCACATTTTGTTATCTTCGAGTTGGCTTTTACCAAGGCTACCCCTACATGCTTCCCAAGTTCCCTTTAGATAAATTAGTTCTAATAGAACTTTGCCGACAACTGGTTGTCATGCATACTAGATAGATGGAATTGAAGAGACAAGGTTTCAAGTTTCTAATCGAGATTGGTAGGTATTCTGTTGCAACATCAACTAAAGCTAAGGTCATGGAAACTAAAATGCAGATAGTTACTATCAAGCCATTTAAAAGATGAGCAAAATTTGACTACAGGGGAGTCAAGGAGAAGATCAAAAGGAAAACTCAGTCCCATGAACCAATGATTGAAGATATTTGGGTAGACTTGAGGATGGCTAAGGAAATTAGGAAAATGGACTATTGCAGGTTGACACTGGAGCAGATTGAATATCTTAGGCTTGCAGAGATCCCCTCTGGTTTAACTGAGGATGGGAACATCATAAATAGTAGGTATATGGCAGAGAAGGTTGTTTTTTCCCCTCTCCCTCTAGTTCAATGGTCTTAGAAGGAGTTGACTTCTCTGAGAAAAAGATTTGAACCAATATTGGCTAACACCAATGATTGGTTAACAGCCAAAAGAATCACCCTGAGGGAGTTTGTTATAGGTTTAGAGGCTAAATACTATGCAAAATTAAAGAGGAAAGTAGAGAATAGAACCAAAAAGAAAGGTGATGTCCCTTCTCCTTCTAGGCCTCCTAAGCCTAGGATCATCTTTATATCTAAGAAATCAAAGACTGCACAAGGGCCAAAAGCAGCAACAAAAGGAACCAAAGAACAGAGCCCTCAGGTCTAGGTAGCTCAGCCCATAGAGAAAGATGATCAGCCGTCAAGGCAACCAAGTGTTGGGTCTCCACTCTCATAGGAATAAGTGCAACTGAGCAAGAGCATATCTCCTTCTCCCCCTTAGTCTCCTATGGTTCCATCTTCTCCCATCTCTCCTATCAGTGTTCCCTCCTTCGGAGCCACTTCTCCTTCTAGAGTTGTATTTGGTGATCCTCAGGGTCTTTTTAGAAGTTCCCCTCGCTCTTCTGGATCCATTCCAAGTCTATCATCTCCTTCCTTCAACTTGCCAGCAAGCCCTACACCCGAGCCAAAATTAGTAGTCAGTGCAATTTCACCAATTACTCTGACTACAACTACTGTCACCACTAGCAGTGTGGAAGCTGCTACAGTAATACTAGTAGAGACAACCATTGCCACAACAGGCACTTCTCTCCCACCTTGCATGTCTACTTTCATGATGAAAAGAAAGAAGATGGCCATCTCCCCAGATGAGTTTAACTTTGGAAAAATAGTGCCAGTGAAAGAAAAGGCTCCTAAGAGGCCAAGAATCCTCTCCAAATTGGTCAAAGAAAAGGGACAAAAATTTCTAGAAATTGCCAAGCCTCCACAAGACGCGACCCTTGAGGGTTTCGAAATGAGCATTTATTCCATCTCTCCTATTGAATTTGGAAAAGTTACTCATGAAGTTGTGAAAAGTGATCTTTAGTCGGCTATGGACATCATGGTCCAAAAATTTGACAGAGAGAAGGAGATGAAGGATTATTACAAGGCCAAAGTAGAGCAGCTAACGGTAGTAATAAAAAGGTTCACTCTTCCTTCTGAAGCAGCAACTCTAGAGGCCTTCTTTGTGGATGACTCAGTCATTCAAAAAGTAGAAAAGACTTATTTAAAATGGAAAGTACTTAAGGACTATATCAAAAAGATGCATACTCAAGGAGATTCTTTGCTTACAAAAGTAGTAGAAAAGACAGGAAAAATGAAGAAGGTAAAAACATAGGTAGATGACTTTGTCTCCCTCACTTCTCAAGAGATTGATAGCTTGGAGAAAGATCTCAGTAGATGGAAGGAAATGAAAAATCTCAAGAAGAGCACCCTGATATCTATTGGTGTCATCTCCAACAAGGACTCCTATGTTGAGATCAAGGAGTCACTGGTCTTCAAAATCCAGGTACTCAAAGACTTAATTGATGATCTTAAAGCTTTCACAAAAGCTAATGAGAAGAGTGACCTGAGCCTGCTAAATAAATTAGAAGAGCTACCATGCGACTTAACCTCTAAGGACAATCAGTTCTTTCTAATAGAAGAGATGATTCAGAGTTTCAAGGAAATGATTCGGAGAGATTTTGAAAAAAAATCCTTCTCAATGTCTTCGGTGGACAGCATTCTAGATGCTCAGTTAACTTTGGAGAATCTAAAATCCAGGTTAATTAGCCATGCTAAAGCTGTCACAGCATTGAAGGATGCATTGATCAGAGCCACAACTGTCTCTAAGAACACTATTGCGCCAAATAGCATGGGAATTTAGGCATTTATCACCATGTATGATGCTCATCTGAAGAAACCTGGTGGCCATAACTGATTCTCTCTCTCTCTTTCCTTTCTTCTTATCTCCTTATGCACTTTTGTTTTGTGCAAAGTGCATGCAATTTTGAAATATGTAATTACATATAAAAAGTTTGGAAAAATATCTAAAATTCAAAGATGAGTAATCTTTGACTAAAATATTTTGTATATTTTATTATTTTCTCTTTTTGAGGATTTTCTCCCTATATATAGTGGAGACCTCATTTTTAAATGATCTTGGAAAAATTAATAGCAAATACTCTGCTGAAATTGAAGCAACTTTTGAGACTTTGTGCTCAAAGTTGTAAATCATATTTTATTGAATGAATGAGAAGCAGGGTATTTCAGACTTTGTGTTGAGATTGTCTGTGTTATTTAGAAAATAGTTCTTATGTCCTTTTTCATGGTAATATCTTATTCATCTGATTTAATAATCAAAGTGGGTGTGTTTATATTATCTAAGGGCACTTCTAGAGGGTAGAAGATAGACTTTGTGCTGCTTTTATCTTTGAGATTCAGTTATCTTTTATAGTTTCAGGTGGAGACTTTGTGCTTCACTTCACTCTACGGTCGTACTTGTTTCAAATTGGTGAAAGAAGCTACGGAAGACTTTGTGCCTGCGTGAGCATTCTTGTGGACTTTGTTACTCTAGGTGATTTCTTGCTCCTTGTTTAATACCATTCCTGAAAGAAGAGAAATGTTGTTGGCTACGAACTAGGATTTCCCCCTTTTGTTCTTTATACATTACTTTTGAAAAAAGAGAGGTAGATGCTGTTATACCACCCCCATGTGTTATTTTTTGCTTAATTATATATATCTGACACGTAAGTATTAATAGGGAACCTCCCCTTGATGAGAGGAGAGATTTAC
The DNA here is from genome assembly GCA_037957365.1 of Torreya grandis. Classification (NCBI taxonomy): domain Eukaryota; kingdom Viridiplantae; phylum Streptophyta; class Pinopsida; order Cupressales; family Taxaceae; genus Torreya; species Torreya grandis. The sequence goes on from JARHVA010007027.1 coordinate 643,330, forward strand.
CTCGTCTAGATCTGGTAAACCCACACTTTTCGTGGTATAAATCTCCCTATGATGTGGTTGATATACCCATTTTGTCATCAGTTAGTTGATGACAAAATATTCACCCAATAGTTTTTTGGTGACTCTGTTGGGGACCTAAGAATGTGCAGTCTGAAACCTCAAGTTTTAGATTGAAGCAGTCCCTACCATTATCCATTACTTGGTCTAGCAACTCCATTCCATGTCTTACCCATTATTATTATAGCCTTACCATTTACCTTTGTTATATTATCTGGTCTGCAAAACCAAAATTGTTGGAATATGAATGTGCATTTTGAAGCCCCAAACTTCAACTTGAAATAGTTTCGGTCCTATTTTCATTTTAAATCTGGCAACTCCACACTACACAAGAAGTCAGAGTTCTAAGGGTGTTATTGACCCTATGTTTGAGTTGGTACAACAGAGTAATTTTGATCTGTTTCCTCCATCAGCTTCTCTTCAATGGTCTAGGAGTTTTCCTTCTAGCCTCGTCAGGTAACCAATGCAAGGTAGAACTTCTTTTCCCATTATTAATCACCACCTACCTATAAACACTCCACCAAGGTTTGTTATCCCACCATTTAATCATCCTAACATTATGGCTCAAGGCCTGTGGGGTAATTCCTTTGGTCCCCTTAATTTGACTGCACCTTTGCATGAACTACCTCATAGTTTTAGAAAGAATTTTCCTAAGTTTTTTGGTGATGGAAAGGTTCATCCTGACGAACATATTGCCACTTTCTCCATAGCATGCAGTGTAATTGGTGTAGAATTTGAGGATGTGGTAGTAAGACTTTTTGTAGAGACTTTGCAAGGTGCTGTTGTGGATTGGTTCTATCACTTGCAGGCTGGGTTAGTAACGGATTGGGATACGCTCAAGTCTAAATTCGAAGCTAGGTTTAAACCCACTAAGGATGCACATGCTTTGTTGGCTTAGCTGACATAGTTGAAGAAAGAATCCTAAGAACCCATGAGGGATTTCATAGCTAAATTCAACAAGTTGAGGAACCGAATTCTGACTGTGGCTTAGCCCACATCGAAAAATCTCAAGTGCTTTTTCATCAATTCATAGCTTCTCAAATTAAGTTTCTTGTTAAGGTGAGCTGGCCCTATGGATCTAACCTTGGCTCAAAGTTTGGCTACCAAGATTGAAGATGATCTTATCCTGGTAGGTAAGATCAGAAAAGACTCTAGCAAAAATAAACTCCCTTCATCTATTGAAAGTTCTTCAGGTACTACAGATCTTATGGTGCAGAAATTAACAAACAAACTGATAGCTTTGAAGAGGCAAATAGCCCAAGGTACGTCTACTCCTACCTATCGAGATGCGCTTGGGAGAACATTCCAAAATCAACAATATCAGGGTAATGCTGCCTAAAACCAAGGGCAATCCAATCATCTACCTCCCCATCTAGGGAGATTAGCCATTGAAGTAGCACCTGCCAATTCAACGGTTAGCTACCTAGAAGTTGAGCACGACAAATCTTTTCAACCATAGTTAGATCAACAAGAAAATGCTAATCTCTTTGACGAGCATGAAGAGGAATTAGCTGGTGACTCCAATATCAGTTTCTTGGATTTCTAAGATGAAGCTAGAAGTAAAGGGGAGGATTTTGATGGAGCTTATGCTATTTTCACCAGATCTCAAAATCACTCAGCTTCACAGACTGACAAAGGGAAGGTAGAAGAGGAATCCCAGCCAGTGGTTTCCATTGCCAAACATGGGACTCCATTGCCTCCACAGTCAAAAGATCAGGTAACCCATAAAAAAGTAAGTACTCCCAATCACCCAATATCTTCCACTTTTACTACTCAGACCAGTGCCACACTTGTTAAAGTACCTAATGATGGGCCCCCTTCCTCTGTTGCAAGTTCTTTTCAATTATTTGATATAATTGATCATGCTAGAAAGACTAAAATTCAAATGACAGAGCTTGAATATTTAAGAGGTAACCCAAAACAGTTTGATAGGTTAGCAGAATATGTGAAAAACAAAGCCATCCCTGTAGGACAAGACTCCTTGAAAGTTGTTCCTAATCCCCCTAAAGATAAACTAGCCCAGAACAATCTTGTTGTGACTCCCCCCATCACTCCTGGGAAAATAAAACCTTTCTATGTTTCTCTACTTATAAATGGCTATAAACTGAGTAATTGTATTATAGACTCTGGAGCTTGAGATAACGTCATGCCCACTAAAGTGGCAGATTCTCTTGGCTTGACTTTGACCAAAACTTTTGGGATGTGTTTTTCCATGGAAAATAAGCAAGTTCCTCTCCTTGGTCAAATAAAAGATGCTCAATATGCCTTCACGGCTTTTCCAGAGAAGCGGATAAAAATGACGGTTTTAGTAGCTGATGTTCCAGCATCTTATGGCATCTTGCTTGGGCAAATTTTTTGTAAAATGTTGGAGGTGAGCTAAGCATGGACCTATTAGAAGTAAGAATTCTAATTCAAGGCATCATGAAGAAGTTGCTTCCTGAAAAAGAGGCCAGGTATGTAGTTACCCGCTCTGCAGCACCTGAAGCTCAAATTTTATTTGAGTCTTCAGGCATGGGCAACTATTTCTTGTCTACGGATGAGATCTATGATGCATCTGATGAAAATCCTATGGGTGATGACTTAGATTTGGTTTTAGCTAATGGGAAGGGTAAAGTGCCAAATCAAAATGAACACGTGAAAAAACCCCTTCCTCAAAATGAAAAAGCTTTTGTGAAAGAAACAACACCTAACGAGGTATGGACCTTAGAATTTGACAGTAGCTGCTCTTCTACTAGGTTGAGAGCTGGGGTTGTGTTGGTATCCCCTCAAGGAGATATTATTCCTTTGTCTTACAAGTTACAATTTAATAATAACAATAACATGGCTGAATATGAATCTCTATTGCTCAGACTACAGGCTGCCAGAGAAAAGGGCATTAGGGAACTCCATGCTAAAGGAGATGCTGAGTTGATAGTCTATCAGGTGAGAAACCTCTATCAGACCAAGAATGAGAGGTTGTGCCACTATCGCAACCTAGTCTGGGATCAGATTGAAAATTTTGATGCCTTCAACATCTCTGCCATTTTGAGGGAATTCAATGACCGAGCAAATGCATTGGCTGTCTCTACCACCCTTCTAGTTCCTCACCCAGACTTTATGGGAGATAAGTATACTATCGAGCTAGTTTTTTGACCAAGCATGCCAGATAATGTTGGCCACTGGTAAGTGTTCAATAATGATGATCAAATCATCACCTTCTTGGAGTAAAAGGACAGTTTTAAACAACTGTGTTTTGAAGGTAGTGAACCCCGAGAGTGTGAGGCAGCTACTGAGGCCCATGCCAACACAGGTGAGGACTTTCTATAGCTTAAAGGGAATAATATTCCAAAAGGCTTGGTGTCCCTAGAGAAATTATTTGATAACCATGATAGGTTTATTAAGCAACAACGTATGGATTCAAAGTCCTCTCAAGACTTTGATCAGGTAAACTTGGGAACCAAGCACGATCCTAAAATGGTAAATATTGGGAAATGCTGCACTTCCAAAGAAAGGTTTGAGCTTGATAGTCTACTTTGCCAATATATGGATGTGTTGGCTTATTCCTATGATGATCTAAAATCTCTCAGGCTAAACGACATCCATCATGACATTCCCCTGAAAGCCAACTCTGTACCTTATAAATAGAATCTAGGCAATATAATCCAAAAATCTCAGGTACTATTTAGTTGAGATATAAAAGATGTTGGATGCCCAGATAATTTTTCTAATTCATCACTCAACATGGATTGCCAACATAGTACCCATTAGAAAGAAAAATGGCAAAATTTAAATCTGTGTGGATTTTAGGAACTTAAATCAGTTGTCTTTAAAAGATAATTACCCTCTCCCCATCATGGATCAAGTTTTGTAGATGGTAACAAGTTCAAAAATGTTATCAATGCTAGACGGTTTTTTGGGATATAATTAGGTTGAAGTTGGGAAAGCAGATCAGCATAAGACAACGTTTACCATGCCTTGGGGCACATTCACTTACTGAAGAATGCCTTTTGGTCTAATAAACACAGGCACCACTTTTCAAAGGGTGATGGATCTTGCTTTCAAAGATGAGATGAGAAAATTCATTGTAGTATACCTGGACGATGTGATGGTATTTAAAAACATCATTTTGAGCATGTTCACTATTTACAAAAGGTACTGAAATGCTGTCATCAAAATGGTATCTCTTTAAACCCAAAGAAATCCATCTTTAGAGTAACTGAAGGGAAACTTCTCAGACACATCGTGTCCTGAGAAGGTATTAGAATTGATTCAAAAATAGTCAAGTCCATCCAAGAGCTTACTCTGTCGACCAGCAAGATCGTAGTTCACTCTTTCTTTGGAAAGGTGAATTTCCTCAGAAGGTTTATTCCTGAGTTTGCTGAGAAAACCCATCATATTGTTAACATGATGAAGGGTAATTATATGTTCAGGTGGACTGCTGAGGGCAAGTTAGCATTCAAAGAGATTAAGGAAGTAATCACCTGTGCACCAGTCTTGGTCTATCCAGATTATACTAAAGGTTTCAAAATGTATAGCTATGCCTCTGAGCATACACTATCGGCTATTTTGGTTCAGCAAAATTTAGAAGGTGCAAAATCTCCTATCTCATTCATGAGTTGTCCACTCAAGGATCACGAGCTAAAATATTCCTTTATAGAGAAGCATGCATACGCCATGGTCAAAGCTATCAAGCATTTTAGGTTTTATATCCTAAATTCTCACACTGAAGTTCTCGTACCAGATACAATAGTAAAATCCATTTTGACTCAGCAAGAGTTCAGTACAAAAAGAGGTAACTGGATTGCCAAAACTCAAGAGTTTGATCTGGACATCAAACCAACCAAGCTCATACAAGGAAGGGGTCTCTGCCAATTGATCACCAACAACATTCTAGATGAAGTAAAAAGTCAAGAAGTAGAGATTGAAGGCATGCCTATGGTTCTCTTTGTCGCCACTACTGATGAGTGGTATTCTGACATTGCTCATTTTTTGACATATGGTGAGTGTCCTGCTCATCTTTCTTTTAAAGAGAAATGGAATGTTAAATTGAAATTAGTTGGTTATGTTCTATGGGACAATGGTCTTTACAAGAGAAACCTGGATGGGGAATTTCTTCATTGTGTTGACAAAGCTCAACAAGAAAGACTCTTAGAATCTTTCCACAATTTGGCCTGTGTAGGACATTTCTCTACACCGGTGATGGCACACAAAATTTTACAAGAAAGGTACTATTAGCCCATGCTTTTTCAGGATGCCTACAAATGGGTGCATAGGTGTGAATTATGTCAGCAATTCGTTGGAAAGCCTAAGCTGCCTGCTTTGCCCCTCAAGCCGATTATGATCAAAGAACCATTTCAGTAGTGGGGTATTGACTTCATTGGAGTAGTTGACCCATCTTCAAATGCTGGACATGATTATGTCCTCATTGAAATAGATTAATTTACCAAGTGGGTGGAGGCCATCCCAACCAAGCATGCTACGTCTGAAGTGGGAAACGAACAAGCAGAATCGAGTAACAAAAACCTGGTCACCATTATTAGGAAGTTGGTGGATGACAATTAGAGAACATGGCATAAAGCATTGTATGACACCTTGTGGATGGATAGAATAACACTTAAAAGGGCTATACGTATGTCACCTTTCCAACTTCTGTATGGATTGAATGCAGAAATTCCCATCACCCTTGAACTACCATCGCTCAGATTAACCAAAGCAATCAAAGACTCAACCTTCGAAAGCTCAATTAATAAATAAATTATGTGTCTAACCAAGCTAAATGAATAATGAGTTATGATAGTAGACCAAATTATAATACATCAGAATCAAGTGAAGGCACTTTTTGATAAGAGAGCTAAAGTGCATGAATTCCAAGTTGGAGATTAAGTCTTGTTATGTGATAAGAGGTGAGAACCAAAAGGGATGCATGGAAATTTTGACTCCCTTTGGAGAGGCTCGTTTATCATTCGATAACTCTATGGTGAGGCTAGCTTCTTGTTGCAGTACCAAGATGGAATGCCATTTGCACTACCTCACAGTAGACAACATCTTAAGCTATTTAATCCTTAAAGCTCAGATGAGTCCGTTTGTATATATGTACAGTTTTTATGTTTTGTCTGTTTCTTTCTTTTATTTTTAGCCTAACTCCGTAGCCCAATGGCTTGGATGAAAGCACTTAGAGACTAGTTTCTACTCCCGCTAATCATTTTGATCAGCGAAAGTTCCCCAACAGGAGCCAGCTATTGTTTCTAAAATTAGCTTAGCTCATTTTTGGGAACAACCCCCTACGAAACTTGTCTATTTCATCTTTCGTCTCTCTAAGTTCATTTTTTGAGATAGATTTAAAATTCATTCTCATCTCAGCCTTGAAATGTGAAAGTGGTTACAATCTCGTTCTGGCCAGGTTTTCCCCTCCCCCAGATTCTCCTTCTAGAGTTAGTCTTTTCTTCCATTTTTGTGTAAGGGCAGCAAAATTTGCCGCCCATGCATTTTTGCCTGCAAGGGCGGCAAATTTTGTCGCCCCTACACCTTGACCTACAAGGGTGGAAAATTTTGTCGCCCCTGCACTCAGATGAACTAAAACATGTAAGGGCGGTAAATTTTGCCACCCTTGCACGTCTTGGTTTCCATGCGTGGCATTTATTGCCACACGTGACAGGTGGTTGGGGTCAATTTTCACCCCATTTAAACCGATTTGAGCCTCCCTTCTCCTCATTGATTCCTCCTCTCCTCCTGCCCCTTGCACTTGAGCAACCCAGTTGACAAGTTAAAGTGCATTTTGGTAGATTTAACCTCGTGGCACATGCAATTTCTCAGGTAGGTCTCATTTTTGGCTTTTATTTCTTTTTCTTTTTTGGTTTCTGCTTAGTGTTAAGTTGTTTGCTATTATTTTTACTTTATTTTTTTCTCTCTCTCTCTCCTTCCACCCACATCCCTCCTCTCCTCACCATGGATGTTGTTTCTTTTTCCCTCCCCCTTTGCCTATAGGTTTCCATCAGAAACTCACGCAGGCAGCATTTTTTGCCGCCCGCATTTCTTCTTCCACCCTACGTGCAAGGGCGGTGAATTTTGCCACCCCTGCACGTTTCTTTCACCCTACGTGCAAGGGCAGCGAATTTTGCTACCCCTCCATTTTTTTAACTTTTGTAGGGGTGGCAATTTTTGTTGCCCCTATATTTTTCCTTCAGATTTTTCTAACCCTGGAGGAATTTTCCCAGGTTGTCCCTTTCCTTCCTTTTCTTCCTCATTTTTTGCTCCTTCTCTTGACCTGGCCTATTTAAGTGACCTCCAGTAACCAATATCACTTAATTTGCACTTTTTCCCCTCTCATCCTCTCTCCTCTAATCTATGATCATGACTACAGCACCTTCAGTGAACTCCTGCACTTCTGTTCCCATCTGGTCAAGATCATCCTCCATGATGGAAGCATCTCCCAAGAAATTGAAAACCATGAAGTATAAGTACCAAGGCATCTTCTCACTCACATCAATTTCCTCAAATGTCGATGACATTTAGGACACCGAGATCGGCCACGTACACATGGCTGAATTCCTAGCGTGAACAAAGGCAACAAATCCTAGCACTAGGATAAAGAGGATCTTTGAGAGCAACATCCACCTGGTGGCCACCTTTCTAGTAGTAGTGCATCATACTGAGTTCATCCTTTAATGTGCACACTTCTACAACAAAGAGACTAGAATGGTCTCAGATGCCAGTAGTAACACGGTGATTCGGTTGGACCCTAAATTCATCAACAAACTTTTCATGTGCCCTCCAGCCACTGAGGTAACCCAAATTGACTTTGTGGATGCATAAAAGGAGTATGATAAAGGCCCTGAGAGGGCAAAGAAGGTCATGAACTATAAGTGGTTGAAGACCCCCAGGACCAGCCTCTCTAGATGGCCAAAGAACTTTCCAAGGAGCGATTTTATCGAGGAAGTTGGTGACTTGATCACCCTTCTCAATAGAGTACAGGGTCTCCCATCTTCTTCACAGTTCCAAGAATGAATGTATACATTCATCAAGATCATCCTCCAAGGCAAGCAAACCATTTTTTGGGGAGAGAAAATCAGCAATGCCCTCCACGAGTAGTTAACCAAAGTATAGACTTCTTTCAAATTCTATATGACTTCATACCTAGTTTATATAGCTACCACAATGTGATCTTTCTCAAGATTAACTATAGTAGGAGATAGAAAGACCACCCCAGTCTACTCATATTATCCTTAGCTAATGCTCCAAGGGTCAACACGTCATTTCAAAAGAGTAAATGACACCTTCTTTGCCATGTTTTTGTGTCTCTTCAATCCTCAGCTCGAGCAGAAGAGAATATCAGATGAGGCCTGGGTAGTGGTCAATGATTATGGCTGCATGTTCCTCCAGTTCTCCACATTTTGTTATCTTTGGGTTGGCATTTACCAAGGCTACACCTACATGCTTCCCAAGTTCCCTTCAAATAAATTAGTTCTAATGGAACTTTGCCGATAACTAGTTGTCGTGCATACTAGACAGATGGAACTGAAGAGACCAAATTTCAAGTTTCCAATCGAGATTGACAGGTATTCTATTGCAACATCAACTAAAGTCAAGGTCATGGAAACTAAAATGCAGATAGTTACTATCAAGCCATTTAAAAGATGAGAAAAATTTGAGTACAGGGGAGTCAAGGAGAAGATCAGAAGGAAAACTCAGTCCCATGAACCAATGATTGAAGATATTTGGGTAGACCTAAGGAAGGCTGAGGAAATTAGGAAAATGGACTATTGTAAGCTGACACTGGAGCAGATTGAATATCTCAAGCTTGCAGAAATCCCCTCTAGTTTAACTGATGATGGGAACATCATAAATAGCAGGTATCTGGTAGAGAAGGTTGCTAGTTCCCCTCTCCCTCCAGTTCAGTGGTCTCAGAAGGAGCTAACTTCTCTAAGAAAAAGATTCTAACCAATATTAATGAACACCAATGATTGGTTAGCAGCCAAACGAATCACCCTGAGGGAATTTGTTACAGGTTCAGAGGTTGAATACCAGGCAAAATTAAAGAGGAAAGCAGAGTACAGAACCAAAAACAAAGGTGATGTCCCTTCTCCTTCTAGGCCTCACAAGCCTAGGATCATCTTTGTATCCAAGAAATCAAAGACTGCATAAGGGCCAGAAGCAGCAACAAAAGGAACCAAAGAATAGAGCCCTCAGGCACAGGCAATGCAGCCCATGGAGAAAGATGATCAGTCATCAGGGCAACCAAGTGTTGGGTCTCCACTTTCACAAGAACAAGCATAGCTGAGCAAGAGCGTATCTCCTTCTCCCCCTCAGTCTCTTATGGTTCCCTCTTCTCCCATCTCTCCTATGAGTGTTCCCTCCTCTGGAGCCACTTCTCCTTCCAGAGTTGTATTTGGCGATCCTCAGGGTCCTTCTGGAAGTTCCCCTCGCTCTTCTAGATCCATTCCAAGTCTATCATCTCCTTCCTTCAACTTGCCAGCAAGCCTTACACCTGAGCCAAAATCAGTAGTCGATGCAATTTCACCAATTACTCTGACTACAACTACTATCACCATTAGCAGTGTGGAAGCTGCTACAGTAACACCAGCAGAGACAACCATTGCCACAATAGGCACTTCTCTCCCGCCTTGGATGTCTACTTTCACAACAAAAAGAAAGAAGATGGCCATCTCCCCAGATGAGTTTGACTTTGTTAAAATAGTGCCAGTGAAAGCAAAGGCTCCTAAGAGGCCAAGAATCCTCTCTAAATTGGTCGAAGAAAAGGGACAAAAATTTCTAGAAATTGCCAAGCCTCCACAAGACGTGACCCTTGAGGGTTTTGAAATGAGAAGCTATTCCATCTCTCATGTTGAACTTGGTAAAGTTACTCAAGAAAGTGTGAAAAAGTGATCTCCAGTTAGCTATGGACATCATGGTCTAGAAATTCGATAGAGAGAAGGAGATGAAGGATTATTACAAGGCCAAAGTAGAGTAGCTAATGGCAGTAATAAAAAGGTTCACTCTTCCTTCTGAAGTAGCAACTCTAGAGGCCTTCTCCGTGGATGACTCAGTCATTCAAAAAGTAGAAAAGACTTATTTGAAAGGGAAAGTCATGGACGACTATATCAAAAAGATGCATACTTAGGGAGTTTCTTTACTTACAAAAGTAGTAGAAAAGATAGGAAAAATAAAGAAGGTAAAAACACAGGTAGATGACTTCGTCTCCCTCATTTCTCATGAGATTGATAGCTTGGAAAAAGATCTCGATAGATGGAAGGAAATGAAAAATCTCAAGAAGACCACCCTGATATCTATCGGTGTCATCTCCAACAAGGACTCCTGTGTTGAGATCAAGGAGTCACTGGTCTTCAAAATCCAGATACTCAAAGACTTAATTGATGATCTTAAAGCTTTCAAGGAAGCTAGTGAGAAGAGTGACCTAAGCCTGCTAAATAAATTAGAAGAGCTACCATGTGACTTAACCTCTAAGGAAAATTAGTTTCTTCTAGCAGAAGAGATGATTTAGAGTTTCAAGGAAATGATTCAGAGAGATTTTGAAAAAAAATCCTTCTCAATGTCTTTAGTGGACAGCATTCTAGATGCTCATTTAACTTTGGAGAATCTAAAATCTAGGTTAACTGGCCATGCTAAAGCCATCATAGCATTGAAGGATGCATTGATCAGAGCCAAAACTATCTCTAAGAACACTATTGCACCAGACAGCATGGGAATTCAGGCATCTATCGCCATGTACGATGCTCATCTGAAGAAACCTGGTGGCCAGAACTGATTCTCTCTCTCTCTTTCCTTTCTTCTCTCCTTATGCACTTTTGTTTTGTGCAAAGTGCATGCAATTTTTAAATATGTAATTACATGTAAAAATTTTGGAAAAATATCTTAAAGTCAAAGATGAGTCATCTTTGACCGAGATATTTTGTATGTTTTATTATTTTCTCTTTTTGATGATTTTCTCCCTATATATAGTGGAGACCTCATTTGTAAATGATCTTGGAAAAATTAATAGCAAATACTCTGCTGAAATTGAATTAACTTTTGAGACTTTGTGCTCAAATTTGTAAATCATATTTTATTGAATGAATGAAAAGCAAGTTATTTCAGACTTTGTGTTGAGATTGTCTGTGTTATTTAGGAAATAGTTCTTATGTCCTTTTTCCTGGTAATATCTTATTCATCTGATTTAATAAGCAAAGTGGGTGTGTTTATATTATCTAAGGGTGCTTTTAGAGGGTAGAAGATAGACTTTGTGCTACTTTTATCTTTGAGATTCAGTTATCTTTTGTAGTTTCAAGTGGAGACTTTGTGTTTCACTTCACTCTACGATCATACTTGTTTTGAATCAGTGAAAGAAGCCACGAAAGACTTTGTGCTTGCGTGAGTGTTCTTGTGGAGTTATTTACTCTAGGTGATTTCTTGCTCTCTGTTTAATACCATTCCTGAAAGAAGAGAAATGTTGTTGGTTGTGGACTAGGATTTCTCCCTTTTGTTCTTTATACATTACTTTTAAAAAAAGAGAGGTAGATGCTGTTATACCACCCCCATGTGTTATTTTCTACTTAATTATATATATCTGGCACGTAAGTATTAATAGGGAACCTCCCCTTGATGAGAGGAGAGATTTACCTCATCTAGATCTGCTAAACCCACACTTTTCGTGGTGTAAATCTCCCTATGCTATGGTTGATATACCCATTTTGTCATCAGTTAGTTGACGACAAAATATTCACCCAACAAAAAACATATGAAAAATATGGAAGTGGATAATGAAACTTTCACCTCAAATAATGAGCAATCAAAGAAAATCCCAAAGCAAACAAAGCACACACTAAAAGCATAATTAATCCTAGGATTTATTTTAAATCTCTTTTTGTTTATACCTTAAAGAGTGTGAAAGGGAATATTGGCTTATGATTTGGGTACTAAAAAAAGTCATCTAGAGATGGTTTTTGGTTATGATTTGGTGCTTAAATAATCTACACTAGACTGAGTACATGGCCTGGTACTAAAGGATTTCTCCTCACACTTCGCAAACTTGAAACTAAGCTAGGACGCTTAGCTAATAGATACCATTTGTTAAGAGTTTATACTCTACTAGAGAATGGATTGCCCCCCCCCCCTTGGTGGTGAAATCCAAGTGGGATTATTAGGTAGGGTAAGGTTATCCAAAGCGTGATGAAATCTCAGTGGGCCTTGTCTCAGGTATGTTTTGATGTGTTATTTGGTGCAGTGATTTTGTAGTGTAACATATGTGCTCTACCATTTAATCATAATGCAGTCAATTAATCTAGGTGAGATAAGCATTAAACAAGAAAATAATGGATGCATTTAATTTTATCTAAAATAATTTTTTGGTGTCTTTTAATGCAAACAAAGAACAATGCAATGAATGTAGGATGAAAATGCAACCTATCCCTAGAATGAAGTTTGCACTTTTTCTTTTGAAATTTAAAGATTTATAAAAATGCACTAATGCAACTATATGAAATAAATATAACTATGAACCCTTAAGGGGTCCCACCAAGCATGCCAAAAATGTTTCCTACTTTTTCATGATTTTTGTTTGTAAAAGCAAAAGTGAGAGAACAAGAGATAAATGGTATGTACCTAGTAAACATTACACTCATTGATGACTAAACAAAGTGATAACTCCTTTTAATAGGGAAGAATGACCTAAAAATCACACTTTATGAAAATGGATTAGTAAAGGATAAATGGGTTACCTAGTAAAACCCTAGTCCCAAAAAAGGAAGATGCTTCCTTAAATGGATGGCACCCCTTGTTTGACATTCAAGTTTATAATTAAACAAGAAATTACAAATGATATATATGGAAATGATGGCTATCAATAATTTCTTATTCTATAACAAGATTAATGTGATCAAAGTAATCATTTCAAAATTTTGTAGCTATATAAATATCTTCCTAAATTATAGTTATTTGTTCATCCACATCTTCTTGATTAGGTAATAAACCATAACACAAAGAGATAATTCAAATGAAATGTCACATTGATCAATGAATAAGAGTTATGGTACAATAGGAATATCAAAAATGTTTTTAATCTCATGTTCTAACCTTGATAAAGTCATCTACATAAGAAAGACAAACTATGGTCAGGTCTAGAGAGGTCATAATATGGGTTATGTGTAGGTGAGAAGGCTTAAAGACATCTAGTGGGGTTTAAATAAGGTCTAAAAAAATTTAAAAAAAAAAAATCAAGGTGATAGTGACCATTGATGGTTAGGGTGATAATTGATGGTTGTCCTAACCATCGATAGTTAGGTAACTGATGGTGGTTGTTCTAATTGTCAATGGTTATAGTAATCAGCTATGGTTACCTATTGAAGAATTCTTGCTGTAGGAGTATTTAATGGTGGAGTATCTAATAGATATAGGTTATTATGTGGGTATTGAGAGTGGGGAATAAGACTCAGGTTGAATAATGAAGAGATAATAAATTAATGAAGAGTAAAAAATATTGAAATAAAAAAAATACCCTTTTTATGTTGAAGAACTAATAGCTGAAGAGATTTGATCAGCTTAACAATACTTCAACCTTTAAGAATCATGCAGATAGAGTTTTGAAATGATGGATACCTACACAAAGAAAATAAAAAAGATTGGATGCACAAATTCAAGGATCCATAATTTTCCCAAGAGTCATGTATTTATAGCACAAAACTACCAAGGAGAGGAAATCTTGAGGGAAAATTGCTAATTTGGGAGGGGATGAAGTTGACTATTTTTTTAGTTTCAAAAAGTTGGCATTAAGGCAAGTTTCCATTTTTTAATATGCCAATCTCAAACAAAGTTGGAAATGTTTTAAGTGGTTAAGGCAAGTTTGGTAACCCCAACTATCGATGGTTAGGTTAACCATTGATGGTTACCCTAACTGGAAATGGTCAAGGATGCCATGAGTAAATGGGTGAAAAGGTGATAAATGAAAGGATGTGTTTAATGGAGTGTTTGTCATGATGAAGCTGTAAATGAATGCTAGCAGACTAGGTGGTCCACTAGACAAGGAGTTGATTAAGGGTCCATAGTTGAATATGACATCAAAAATTATTGTTGTGTAGTTTTTAAGTGTCTACAATGGATTTTATCTCCATTGAGATCCTAAAATGTTAAATTCTACCTTGTTAAGGCTATGGTGTGCATAAAAATTACATCAATAGTTATTTGGTGTTAGAATGAGGGCATGAATGTTCTATTTTCATTTACATAAGAGATCCCCCTTATGAAAATCCTAAAAAACCTATAAAAAAATGAGAATGGATTGGCTCAGCAAAATACCCATAAATATCCTAAGCATTCAATATGATCTCCCTAATGACCTATTCCTAAACCTTCCTAGGTTCCATAATAATCACCCAAGTGCTACTAAAGGGCATCTCATTTCCTACACATATGTTGTGCATGTTATGGATATAAAATTTGAGGGTTAATTTTTAGGATGTTCCCATTCACACTAGGAGAAGAAACATATGAATGGTTAGGAAAATTGGCACTAGTTATATTACTAGTTGGAGTGATCTCAAGGTTTTTTATTTAATTTGGTCCAAATATTGATGTTTATGATTTAAAAAATAATTTTACATCTTCTATGAGGTTCTCTATAGTAGGTATATTGGATATGAACTATACAAAAGCTATTTAAAGAGAAAGCTTGTTAATGTCCCTAAATAGGAACATAGTGGAAGGGTTTCCTTTTAATCCAGGCACTATGCACAAGGAAGAACAAAACCTAGATGGACAAAATGATTGGTTCCTAAAATATATATAAGAGCGTATTAAAACCATCATAGAATAAATTATAATATTAAAGAATAAATTGAGATACCAACAACAAGAAGAGGAATCCATCAAGCTAGGAGAATTGGATCATCTTGATTCCATCCCTATATTTGATGAGATAATTGAAGAAGGAATTAATGATAGTGAGGAAAGTGTCAATTTAGAATAACATTGTCACCCTTTGAATCATCTTGATGAGATATAAATGCCAAGGTAGAGGATCAATTACTTTTCCTTGTAAATGAAGATATTAGCTCTAAAGATGGTGTTGGTGACTCTATATCAAAAGACTCATTTGAACATTATATTCTTGACTTATTACCCTCTAATCATGCTAGTTTCAATATTGAGATTTTATATTATATCATGCCTAAGATATGTATGTATATTTATCATGGGGAAAATGGAAAAGGTATGTTGGCTTCCCTCAATAAATTTAATTCTATTTTTGAGCTCCCTTATAATGGAATTAATTCACATAGTTGCTCATTCCTTGATTTTATATATGTTAAATTCAATTTGGTGCCTAATTTTAATGTGCAAGACACTATGATTAATTATGTGATTGACCAAGAATCCCCTTGTGTGTGGACATCAACATTACTTAGCATTAAAGTAAAGAACTTTCATTACACATATGATGCCCATGAAGTTGCATGTCTTCCAAAGTATAACTATTCAAAAGAACAACAGCAAAAGGATCAACAACATGCACTGAATGAGATGATCCCTTTGGAATTAATAGTTAATGAACCTCTCACTCCTAAAATTAGAAAAATTGAGCCCTAGGTAAAAAAAAATTATTCTTTATTTGGAAAATCAAGAGCTAATTCATTCAAATAGTGAAGGTCACACTCAAAGTGAGAGTTTAGATGAAGTTTTTGAGGAATATGTTGTTCATGATTATACTTATGATTCTAAATCTATCTTTAAGGACCTTTCCAATAATGGGTTCATAGAGGATGATGAATTTCAAGACTACAGGCTATATCTAATATCCATCTCAATAGGTACTTCTGATGATTGTTTGTCTGAATTAGGTTCTCCTGAATACATGAGAAATAATGGTTAGCTTTCAGAATGTATGTATCATAGGGAAGATTTATTTGTTTATTATGTCTAGGATTTTAAAATGACTAAAATTTATATTTTTTCTACAATATGAGGAAGAGGCTCAAAATTCTACTAAATGAATACAAAGATGCCTCTACTTATCTCAGAACTTTAATGGGGAAAACCTTATTATTTCCTAAGAGTGAGAAGCATACCAAACAAATTTTCCAAATCCATCCTCTATCTTGTTTGGGTTTTCTTTAGAGTAGGATTAGGTTAGGTTTCATGCTTTTATATATTAGTTTCTTTCTTTCTAGATTATTCTTTCCGACGTTTAGTATTTTGCTTTCTTAGTTTGGTTTCTTACTTTTGTAGATTAGATTTTTCACTTTCTAAAATAGTTATTCTTTACTTTATCTAATGATAAAAATTGTGTTTGTTATACTATAACTAGGCTAAAATATTCTAAACCAGCTGATTGTATGACTTGCAAAAAAGGGAAAAATTAAAATCTTGAATTCTTTTGGGACTAGTTTATAGATTAGGTGTATTTCTATGTTTTTGAGTCTTTAGGATGAAGTTAGGTAATCATGGATTATTATGAATGGTGTAATAATTGATTGATTTTACTAGTCATGTGAATATTTTTCTCAGAGTACATAGAAATTTAGAAAGTTTTTTTATTTAATTAGATCAAATGCACTTATCACATTAAATACCTATTGGAAATGATAATGTTGGGTATAGGTGTAGTTGGCAAGGATGTTATAGTAATGATTTGTTTTATAATTATACCAACTCACTAGGGTTCCAACTCTTCTCTTTTCCATTCAAGAACAAAAGAAGAGAAAAATAAAAACAAAAGAAAAAAACAACCAATGGATTCAAAAGATAAAAATAAAATCTAAAGAAAATCAAAAGGCTCACATGATGAAATAAGGTCAATGTATCACTAATCATGATCAAAAGAACATAATGGAATGAGAAAATAAGGATCCCAAGGTATCTCTTTCAGGGCTATGGACAACTAGCTAGTAGCAAAGCAATGCCTAAGATTCCCTTATTTTTGAGCTTTAATAGATACTAAAAAGAAACCTATATCCACATTAAATCTTTTGAAAAACTCATCATATCTGAAGTTAAATAGAATACATGTTTTAACAAACATAAATCTAAGGAATTAGAATGAAAGTATGTTATGTGAATGAATTTAGGAGTCTTTTTCATGTTTCTTGATTTAAGTATTCTTCTGTGGCACACTACATGATTGATTTAGGATTGCAAACTAGAGTTCTGGGTTCTTGAATACTAAGAGTATTATGCTTATAAGTCACCATTTATTGTACCCAACATCTCCCTTCTTTCCATAGGAAATGGGGACCAACTTTTTTTATATTATTATATTGATTTTAAGCCCCCTCTTTAATGTGTTTATGAAAATTTTGAGAAAGGATCATGATTTGTCATTTTATACTTTAGCAAGATAACATTGGCATTATGTTTCCATAGACTAAATATTTTGTTCTATTAGGTTTGCTACTTTGAGATAATTGTTTCAAACTTATGTTTTCATGGGCTAACTTTGTTATCCTCTTAGGACTTATTCTTTTGGGACTTTTATCACATACCTATATATGTAAGGTAAATGTTGTGGACATTTTGTTCAAAATAATTCCCCCAAAATAATTGGGTCTATGAGATATTTTCTTGATGGACTTTGGTTTTCAGATAATTTTTCCAATACACCTTATGCCCTACAGACTTACCCTTTAGGAATTTTTTTTAGGACTTTTTGACCTTTGACTTACCCTTTATAATTTTTGTCAAGGACACATATTCCTTCATATTTTTTAAACACACCCTTTAGCCTTTTGAAAGTTCCCTTTGGGACTTTTTTGGTTACCCTTTAGGACTTTTATAATGATCCTTTGCCCTATGGAACTACCCTTCAAGACTTTCATTCCAAATCATTTTAACCTATGAAGTAGACCCTTTAGGCATTTTTGTAGTGAAGTATACCCTTTTACCCTTCCACTTACCCTTCAGGACTTTTATCTTGTATCCTTTGTCCTCTAGGACTTATCCTTTACGATTTTCTTCCAATCCCCTTTGATTTTGGAAAAGACCCTTCAAAATTTTTTTTGTATCCATTTTGGCCCTTTAGAAGTTCCCTTCAAACATTTTGATTTCCCTTCTAGCTTAACCTTTGGAACTTTTACCCTAGGCAATTTCCTTCAAAATTTGTGTCTTAGACATGTTTTTTGATACAAAAATCTTAAAAAATTTCCCCCAAGGGTACATTCCCTTCAAACTTTCTAAATTGACCCTTCAAAAATTTTTAAAATGACCCTTCAGGGTTTTTTAAAGTGGCCACTTACCCTTTAGGACTTTGTCCTAGACCCTTTCACCTCCAAGACTTTCCCTTCAGGACTTTTATCCTAGACCCTTTTTTCCCTTTGACCAATTCCTTCAATACTTTTAATCTATGCATTTTGCCCTTTAACCAATTCCTTTAGACATTTTGTCTAAAACATCATGCCCTTTGGCCCTTTTGAGACCATCCCTTCAAACATTCCTTCAAAAACTTTATCCAAGAGAATTTAGTCTTTGGGAGAATTGTTGTAAGCATTTTGTTTGAAATAATTCCCTTGATGAAATTCCTACCGACTTTATGTCTTCAAAATTTTGTTCAAAAAAATGACCCTTTAGGAGAATTTTTGTAGACATTTTGTCTGAAACAATTCCCCTACACATAAATCCTAAAATAATTCCCCCACAATAATTACCCCAGAATAAATACCATACTACTAAGTGGCACCCCTACTTAGAGGACATTTTCATTATATTTTTATCTTAATTTAGGATTCTTATTCTAGGTCCAAATCAAAATTTTACTAATACCAAGACCTTAGGCTAGAATATTCATGTAGGTTCCTTTATACATATTTTCCAAAGTATTGTGCTAAGTCATTTTATGCTTATGTTTATAGGATTAGGGAATCCCAAAGAAATAACACATGTCAAGTTGATGAGATTAAATTTGATAGTCATGTGGACATCAATTGACAATCATGAGAACATAATTTGATCATTACACAAACATAAAATTTAACCTTGACAACATGTCAAACTTACGAGATTAATTTTGACAGTCACACAGACATCATTTCATGGTCTTGAGGATGTCATTTAATGGTCATAAAAATTTTAGATTTAACCTCAATAATAGATAATTTATAAAATTAAATTTGACATTCATGTAGAACTCATTTGACAGTCATGAGGACATCAGTTGATAGTCATGAGAATGCCAAATTTAACCTTGTAAATTCCCTATTTGGATTCAAATATTAAGTGGGCCTAATAGATTGATAGTTCACATTGATTTGTATAGTTGATCCAATAGAATGAGATTGACAGGGACTTTTCAATGGTCTTAGATTAAATAAAGAGTTACCAAGTGGCATACCTTCATGATCAAGGTACAAGTCAAAAGGTCTAAGCCAAGATCCTATAACATGCATCTACTTGGGCCCATTTGATCGAATAATGCTAGAGTGAGTTGAAATGTCAAAAATTTGTGAGGGTGACAAGTGTCACCATTGTGGGAGTGTATTACACATATCTAAGTGGAACACATCTACCAAGTGGAATGCATATACAGTAGAACATAATAGGGAATGGAAAGTGTCAAGCACATAGGATTAAATGAGCTAAAATAAATAAAATCTAATGAACCATGTTAAACCAGTATATGTGGATCAACAGTCTAAGTCCTAGGTGGACTTTTCAAATACGTTAGACTCAATCAGGTGCTGCCACATGTCACATTTTGAAAGATAGCAGGTCATTATGGGAAAAATACTTAGATATTTAGACACTTGAGCTATATCTTTCAATATACATTGGGTCTCATAGTTAATCTAGAGTATGAACACCCATGTCTTAATCCGAACAAAAAATATAAAAGGAAAGATCTAGATTCTATAAAAAGTATGGGCAATCATGCAATGCACACTTTAGATTAGTTATGGATAATAGTAGTTTCACTAGTTCTAAAACATTGGTAAAATGATTTTGGTCCTTCATGCATATTTCAAAGTTGCAATTGAAAAAGGCTAATATAAAATATCAATAGGTTGTTCTAACAACCTATAAAAGGAGGTATATGTAGTTTTGGTAAACAATGCATATTCTAAATTTTGCATATAATTTAAACTATAATTATAAATAATTTCTTTTATATTTATACACATGCACATGCTACATAGCTTTGGAAAAAGCTAATTTAAATTGATAAAATATAAGTAGACTCTTATATAGTTTTAGACCATATTTAGAACTCATGTTTTAACTATCACATGTAATGACCTTGTATGAACTTGGAAGATGAGGTGACTACTTCCCCAAGTCTATATAAAAAATTATAATCCAACTTGGATTTTTGTTAGAGAATTTTGAATATATAGGAGTAGCATCAATTTTGATCATCAGTGAATGTGTTTGTGTTTTTTATTTCCAATTTATATGTAATTAGTTTTTACTTTCATTGATTGTATGTTTTAATCATCTTTAGTGTGTAAAACCTATGAATGGATTCATGATTATTTTGATTGATTTAATAATTTGTAGATGTACAATAGTTATTAAAATATTGGTAAATACATTAGCTAGCATAGTCAAGTTCAAATTGATTCATAATTCTAATTTTACATGAGTACTTTCTTGGATGTAGTTTTATGTGTGTGTGAAACATCTACCTCAGATACTTCATTGGCTTGAGCCATAGTCTCCTGATTAAGGGTGTGAAATAGTTGTCATAAAGGGAGTAACCTTTGTCTAAAGATTATGAATTTTATACATATTTATCTCCTTATACTTCTTAGCCATGTATGATTATGTGTGTTTATTTCATTCTATAAATATGCATAGGTTCTAAAAGCACTTATCCTTTTAGAAACTAGTTAAATAAGTAGTTCCTAAAAAACACAAGATTTTTTTTCTACCTTACCCTTCCCTCCTTTTTTTGAGCTTATTTTGATATCTTCCCTCTCTCAATTAGCAACTAGCCACCCATCCAGCTCACATAGATATTCACTATGCTTATTAGGAACCACACCTCCATCCAAAAAACTTATTAACAACCTACATGCCCTACCATCTATTCCATCAACAAGTTGAAATAAACCACATACCTGCAACTCATGCCTTAGAGTGGAGTTACCTCTATTGAGATCCTAAAATGTTAGAGGCTACCTTGTTAATTCTAAGGTATACATAAAACCATAATCAACAATATTCAAATGCAAATATATAAATATATAATGGCAAATATGGAATATATAGACCAATCTCTAAAAATTACACCTTTACTATTTCATCTTCACTAGACAAGTCATCATATGAAAAACATTTTCAACATTTGAAATATCTCTAAAACATCTAACCAAAATTTAAATGTGTTATATGTCTTGAAAAAAAACCCTTTGAAATTGGATCTATTGCTAATCCATGACAATTCATCCCTAATCTCATTCTCACTTCTACCTAGTTTTTCTCAGTCTTCACTATTGGAATTTTTACTGATTGGCCAACATACATGACTAGTTTAGTATATTTGAAGTATGTAACCTAATCATAAACTTACATGGGAACAAACTAATATTCTCACACATAATCCTCAAATCTTTTGTATGCTTTAACCTAGTCAACCCTACTTACTACATCAAAAATTGGAGAAACAAGGGTTTTCCTATAGCTTTCCCTTACTCTTCTAAGATACCAATTCCACATAGAGATACTTGGTCAACCAAACCATTTTAAGCACTTTCCAATAATATCTTCCATATCTGGTCACGATGAGGGTTTTAAAAGAATTTTAGACCAGTTTCCATTCTTATCATTTTTTCATAAAAAATTTCCCATAAAACCAACTCCTAACACTTGGAAAAATTAATATTACCCTATTTAATCACTACTTAATATCTCATCTTCCTATACAATAGTCACACATGCTAATAAGCATGCAAAAATCCTTCTTAGGTCATCATCTCTTCATTCTACATATACAGGAGAACTTCAAACTCATTTTCATGATTTCTACTTCACTTTAGGACCTATAAATACACAAACATACTTGAAATATCATTTCAAACGTTAATCCATACACATAATATTTCACAAGCCTCAAAACTTGATCATGATACCTCATTCTACCACCTAGGGTCTTAACACTAGGTCCATGAGAAGACCATTAAAGAAGATCTTACCCATTTGGCTCACTCAAAGAGTCAAGTGACTAACTCAACACCTTTCTCACATGCTCTAATACTACATTACACAATTTTAATATCATATACATTCATATCACCAGCATCATGCCTCTACAAGCCATATTCATGCTCAAGGACTAGTAACCTACCACCTTGAGATATTTAAGACATCTAAGATAGGATTCATAGCTTCTCCCACCATTCTCCTTTAACCAAGTCTTCTTATACCATATATATCACTACCCAAGATTGAACTAGCCTTCTTGAACACACAAGACATGAAGACAATCTCTCTTTCTAAACTCATGAAGCTCTAAACATATTCACCAAAATACATGAAAATTACACTAACTTAAGCAACTCCACATACCTCTATTTACTTATTTCATCATATCTCACTATGAGTCACAAGTAACTCTATTAGATCACTCAAAGCCACACTAGAAAGCTCAAATAATCAGCCTCATCCCAATTACCATAGACACCTTCCTATGAATCAAAATTTGACCTCAAACTTCCTTTGACATCAATGACCTTTCACATATGACATCAAATTCAACTCTTTACTGATCCTTCTTGACATCAATGATAGTCCAAAAACACATGACATCAATGATAACTTTCAAAAATCTCCCCCTTTGTCATTGATGGAAAACCATAAATGAACTAATCATTCTCAAATTACACTTCTCTCAACAAGATGCTTCTCTCTCAAACTAAATTTTTTTGCCAAGACCTTTCTCCCACAGTAAATTTGACCATCAATAACTTTCTACCCTTTTGAAATTAATGATAAAGGGTCATACACACTATCATAAGGTCATCCACACATAGTCCACTAATCCTTGGACATGACCACTCATAGAGCCAACAAGCTCCACCTTTGTCCAT
This sequence comes from Torreya grandis, assembly GCA_037957365.1. Lineage (NCBI taxonomy): Eukaryota > Viridiplantae > Streptophyta > Pinopsida > Cupressales > Taxaceae > Torreya > Torreya grandis. The sequence goes on from JARHVA010007027.1 coordinate 666,366, forward strand.
ACATACTTATCTTCAAGATTCTCAATCCATCATGGCTTAGATCACTTCATAGCATCTTCATGGAAACACAGTCAAAATAGGTCTATGAGAATAAAGTAGTATCTATCAGACTTTTGATATACTTTATTTTCTTCAAGATCAATACAAGTTACCAAAATAAGTAAACCTATGCAACATGACCCTAAGGTCATATTCAAACTCTTAAACCATTTATCTCTTTAATATAGTCTTCATATTGACTCAATGAATCAACTCAATATACATAGTTAAGACCCTATTTATGAAAATTCAAAACATTTGTCATTCTTAAATCATTAAACTTGTTCAAGGCACTAACAATATGTCAATTTCTTCTTTAAATAATCTCTAATCCTTGAATCTCATGGATAATACCTATACCAAAAATGGCATTGGTCTTATAAATTAATCAACAACTCTGATCATGACCACATAATCAAAAAATAACTTCTTCTTGACTTTTTTTTCACAAGAGTCATGCACATATCTCACATTACACTCAAGATACCTGAGTTAGCTCCCCTTAACTCCATGGTTCACCTTTACTAGATACTTTTAATGTGAATACACTATCATCCATATGAGAAAAATTCTTATTTACATAACTTCATATCTTCGAAATATATCTTTACACCAATCCTCAAAAGAATCATGCTCTCAGTTTTATTTAATTAACCATCTCACACCTCTATATATCTTGATGCCACCTAGATTATACCTCCTTCTTAGAAAATTGTGCTCCAGACCAGGGCCTCAAACTTGGTGAACACCTTCAAAATAACTTGTCTAGGCTTATTAGACCATTATACTAACATTTCATGCTTCAATAGACCTGACATGATCTAGGATAAGGTCTAGGTGTAGACCTAGACCAAACATCGCCTCTTCTCTACCATACTATCTGACCATGTAGACCACATTAGAATGCCTCTAATGACCTTAAGAACACTCAAACCTATTAACTACTTCAACCTATCTTCCCATTGTCTCATCATGTAGTCCTATATGCAAACCTCAACCATGGCCTGTAGACTAAGGAACTACATCTTACACACCATATCATGACTCTTCATGAGCTGAAAAACACAACTCTATAATCAACTACATAATTATTTCAATAATATTTATATATTTTTTAACAAACTTCAAATAGTCTTCATAATCTCATTAGTCTTGTAGACCAATCAATAACTCATGTGCCATTTTGAAACTCACGATCAATCTAAGTAGCTCATATCTATCTTTGGTCTTCTCAACATGTGTAATCATGATTCTAATGAAATCCTTCATTAGGTATTGTTATCTCAATTTATATATGCTCATCAATCATACAAACAAGGATACATACTCATACATTTATACATCATGAAGCCATTTCTAAAATCACACCTTAAATAGACTAAAATCTTATCTTCTTAAGTCTAGATAACCTCATTCAATGATCATTAGCATGTCATAGCATATACTTACAACTAGCCTTTCTCATCTAGAATACTTTTCAACTTAGGTTTGAATTTTTACTTGGATTTTGTATAATCCTTATTCTTCTTAGTCAACTTTGATAGTACTATTGTTCTTTAGGATACCATCATTACAATCATAGTAAACATTATCCTCATCATATTTGAAGATTGTGCTTCTTAAGATCATATTCAAGCTATCAAGCCTTCTCTAAATTACCTGATATAATACCAAATGATAGAAGCATAACCAATGAGAAGGGGGGTTAATCAGTGACCTTAAAACAATGATTCAATTTCACTTATCATTCATGAAGCATTCATTTAAACACATATATGAATTAATGCATAAATAAACAACCACATAATCATACAACATATGAACCTAAGAGATATATGTAAAAAACTCATGGGGGATAAAATAAACTAACACATATCTTGTACTATTATCCTATAATAAATGAATCAAGATTTAGTGAGGCACCAACCCTAAAAGGAGCACCAACCCCTCACTAGTCAATTACCAACTCAACTATTATTTTAGCAAGATCCAACTTGAAAAGAAGCACCAACCCCCTAAGTGTCTAAACACTAACTTAGATACTTCAAGAACACTTATACAATCACCAATATTATAAATCAACTCTCACTTCTTGACAAAGCACCATCTCATCCTAGACCAACTTGATTACCTCAAGATACCTTGTTGCTCAACCAACAAATGGTGACCTCTTATTCAACTCTCTATCTTCTCTATTCAAATTCACCTCAATATCATACATCAAAAATAAATATTTAATTCAGCTCTAATACTCTCTCAAAATAAAATCAACTCATCCATCTCTTCTCAACCTTTTATCCCTCTCAAAATGACTTTTAGGCTCCTTTGTTAAACAATTCCTCTTCATCATTGATTTAGGTCATATGACCTTGCTCATCATACTCATAACTTCTATTGGATTTTCATGACTAATCATATAGTCCAATTTTATGGTTTAAATGACCTCTTTCTTTTTCTTCTTAAGGTGCTCTCTTATTGGCTCATTGGCCTCTTTTCACCAACACATAATTAGGCCAATTAAGTTGTGTTTTTATACTAGTCTTTTGCTCTCATACACCTTGGTTAGAAGAAAAACTAATAATACATGGATTAAATTTAAAATTTGTTAGATAACATGTTTTTTTACAAAAAACAACAACTACATAGGTTGGTCACCACTCATGAGAACTAAAACCACTATTAAACCTAAAGGAGACATAATGCAATTAGGCCTTCTCAAGCAACATGTTACACTTGACCCTTTTGAAACTTATTGAGCCTCCATAAATATATGAGAAACTTAAAAAAAAACATAAAATATATATTTCATAACATTCATATAGGTACATACCACATTTTAGTACAATTCTCTACTTGGACCATACCATAAGCACTACTCAAAACTAGATATTCACACACCCAAAAAGTTTATCTCACATAACTAGAGCATACAAACAATTTAATCAATCAACCATATAAATAAATAACATTTATATAAAATTATTAACTTTAGGTTCATCACCATGTACTTCATTTATATAAACATAGGGCTTAAAGCCTTTAACTCATTCTAGTAATATGACCACTCAGAACTGTCTGAATGCTCCAAAACCCAATCATGAACAATTAACTCTCCACACTTGTATATGGAATTTTTGTGAATAAAAATAAATTTAAATTAAACTTTTATACCTTTATAATATCTTTCATTATATATATCACAAGGTCTATTTTTAACTGTTAGTCTTGCAGACCAAATTATTGAACTTCTCTCTCACAATCCTTACATAGCTAAATAAACCATTTTGGATTCCATAATATAACATAATATATTGAATTAAAATATATTTAAAAACCTTTATATTTAATTTATGTTATAAAAAATCATAAATTTCATTTGATTCTTCAGCTAAGTGCATATTGACTCCAACTCATCACTCTCACTTGCTTACTCAGGACTACCATTCTACCTTGTGGACCAGTCATGATGATTATGCATTCCAAAATATGTGTAGACATATTAAAGAAGTCATAATTCATGAATATTATCCTTATATATATTTATAACAAATTAAAACACAAAAATATAGATATCTAATGGCAAATATGGAGTATATATACCAATATCTAAAACTTACACCTTCATTGTCTCATCTTCACTAGATAGGTCATCTTGTGAACAAGATATTAAAATTTTTAATGATCACAAAAAATATAAAATAATATTACATGTTATATATTTCTTTAAAAAAAACCCCATGTATTTTAATCCATTCTTAATCCATGATAACTCATCCCTCATCTCAGTCTCACTTCTGCCTAGTTTTTCTCATTGTCTTCATTATTGGACTTTTTAACAATAGGCAAAATTCCATGACCAGTTTAGTATATTTTAAATATTTAAACTAATTAAAAAAACAAATTGGCACAAACTAAAATTATCACATGTCATCCTCTAATCATTTACATGCTTTGACCTGTTCAACCTAGCCTATTACATAAATAATATGAGAAATAAGGGGTTTCTCATAGCTTCTACTCACTCTTCTAATATAAAAATGCCATGTAGATATATTTATGAGAGTTTAATACAACACTTAATTTTCATAATATGACATCTAAACCATTGTCATCACTTTATAACAATATCTTCCATATCAGGTCACTATGAGGGTTTTAGATTAGTTTTTATTATTAACATTTATTCATAAAACTCTACCCTTGAAACCAAATCATAATGCTTTTAAAACATTTATATGACCATTTTACTTATCTCTCCAGTAGATAATATTCCCATGCAATAGTCACATGTGCCAACAGGCATGAGAAAATCCTTCTCAGGTTATCATCTCTTCATTCTACACATACAATAGACCTTTAAACTTATTTTCATTATTTATCCTTAAAATTAGGAACTAAAAGTACAAAAACATGCTTTAAACATAATTTAAAACCTAAATAAATTCTCATAACATCTCACAATCCTCCAAACCTAATCATGATACCTCATTATGCCACATAGGTTCTTAAGACTAGGTCTATGAGAAGATCATTTAAAGAATAAATTATTTCTTTAGCTCACTCTGAGAGTTATATGACTAAATAAATACTTTTATCACATGATATAACACTAAATTTCATAAATTAAATCTCAAATACATTCATATCACCACCATCATGCCTCTATAAACCATATGCATACTTAAGGATTAGTCATCATACAGACCTTCTAGGCACCATACCACTTTGAAATCTTCAAGAAACCTACTATAACTCACTAATCACCTCTAGACATCTAAGATATTATCCATATCACCTCACATCATTCTCCTTTGACTAATTTTCCTTAGACCATATAGATCATTACCCAATATTGAACTAGCCTTCTTAAACACACAAGACATGAAGATAATCTCTCTCTAAAATCATGAAGCTCTAAATATGTTCACCAAAATACATGAAACTTAAAATTCCTTAATAAAATCCACATACCTATATTTACTCATTTCACCATACCTCAGTATGCTTCACAAGTCACTCCATTGGATCACTCAAAGCCACACTAGAAAGCTCAACTAATCATCATACCAATGACCATAGCCACCTTCTTCTGAACCAAAAATTGACCTCAAAATTATTTTGACATTAGTGACCTCAATAATATGACATAAAATACAACTCTTTAATTATCCTTCTTGACATTAATGACAATACAATAATACATGACATCAATGACAACTTTTAACAATCTCCCCCTTTATCATTAATGACAAACCATAAATTAACTAATCATTCTCAAGATACACTATTCATAACAAGTTGATTCTCTCTCAAATCAAAAAAATTCATCAAGAACTTTCTCCCATGGGAACTTTGACCATCAATAACTTTCTCCCCCTTTGACATTAATGACAAAGGGTAATACACTCTATCACAAGGTCATCCACACATAGTCCACTAATCTTTGGACTTGACCATGCACAAAGACATCAAGCTCCCCCTTTGTCCATACATACTTATATTAAATATTTCAGTCCATCATGTCTTAAATCACTTCACATCATCTCCATGGATACACAAACTCAAAATAGGTCTTTGAGAATAAGTTAGTCTCTATCAAACTTCTGATATACTTTCTTTCCTTTAAGAAACTCAATATGGTTATAAAAATAAGTAAACCTATGAAACATGACTTTAAGGTCATATTCAAACTCCTAGACCATTTAAATCTTCAATATACTCTTCATATTTACTCAATGAATCAACTCAATATACACAGTCAAGACCATGCTTATGAAAACTTAGAACATTTGTCATTCTAGATCACTAAACTTCTTCAAGGCACTAACAATATGTCAATTTACTCTTTAGCTAATCTCCAGTACTTCAACCTCATAGAAAATACCTCTAATAAAAATGGCATTATTCTTGTAGAATAAACAACAAGTTTGATCATGACCACATAATTAACAAAGAATTGCTCCTTGACTTTTTGCTCACAAGAGTCATGCCCATATCTCACATTAAACTCAAGAGACCTGAGTTAGCTCCCCATAACTCCATGCTTCACCTTTTATAAATTCCTTTATGATGAATACAATATCATCCATATGAGAAACATGCTTCCTTGCCTTAATTCATATCTTTGAAACAAATATTTGCACCAATCCTTAAAAGAATCATGCTCTCAGTTTTGTTCAATTAACCATCTCAACCTATGTGTGTGTGTGTGTGTGTGTGTGTGTGTGTGCCACCTAGATTATACCTCCTTCTTATATACTTTTATTCTACACCAAGACCTAAAAATTGGTGGACACATTCAAAATAACTTTTTTAGGCTTACTATAACATTACACTAGATTTTCATGCTTTAATAGACCTAGAAAGGTCTAGGTGCAGACCTAAACTAAGCATCACCTTTCCTCTACCATACTAGCTAACCATGTAGATCACCTTCAAATGCCTTTGATGACCTAAGGAACATTATCAAACATATTAACTACTTCAACCTATCTTCCCATTATCTCATCATGTAGTCCTATATGAAAACCTCAACCATGACTTGTAGACTAAGGAACTACCTATTACACACCAGATCATGACTCTTCATGAATTGAATAACACAACTCTATAGTTATATAATTAAGTATTTCAACGATACTTCTAGATTTATTAACAAACTTTAAATATTATTCATAATCTCATTGGTGTTGTAGACTAATATATTACTCATATGCCTTCTTAGAATGCATGATCAATCTGAGTAGTTTGTATCTTTCTCTAATCTTATCAACATGTGCACTCATTATTCCAATGAACTCCTCCATTGGGTATTGTTACCTCAATCTATATATTCTTAATAATCATATAAATAAGGATACATGATCATACCTTTATACATCATGAAGCCATTTCTACAATCACACCTCTAACAGACTAAAAAATGATCTTCGTAGGCCCAACTAGCTTCATCCAATGATCATTAGCATGTCACAACATATACTTACAACTATCCTTTATCATATAGAATAATTTTCAACTTAGGTTTTACTTTTGACTTGGATTTTAAATAATCCTTATTCTTCTTAGTCAATTTTTCTAGTGCAATTATTCTTTAGTAGACCATCATTACAATCATAATAAACATTGTCTACATCATATTTCAAGGTTGTGCTTCTTAGAATCACATTTAAGATATCAAGCCTTCTCTAAAGGACCTAATCTAATACCAAATGTTTGAATCACATCCAATAAGAAGGAGGGGGTGAATCAATGGCATTAAAACAATCATTTAATTTCACTTATTATTCATGAAACATTCATTTAAACACATATATCAATCAATACTTGAACAAGCGTCCACATTATAATAAAACATATGAAAACAATAGATATGTTTGAAATTATTATGGTGGATAAAACTAACTAACACATAGTTTTGAATATAGTAATATAAGAAATGAATCAAGAATTAGTGAGGAACCAACCCCACAAGGAGAACCAACCCCTCACTAGTCAAACACCAACTCAACTATTCCTTTAGCAAGCTCTAAATTTTAAGGAGGAACCAACCCCATAAGTGACTTAGCACCAAATAAACCACCTCAAGAGCACTTCTTCACCACCAATATTGCAAGGCAGCTCTCAATTCCTCTTGACAAAGCACCAACTTAGCCAAGACCAACTTGATCACTTCAAAACACCTTGTTGCTCAACTAATAAATGATGACCTCTTCTTCAACTCTATATCTTATATATCTAAATTACACTCACTATCATACATTAGGAACACATATTTTATTAATCTCTAATATTATCTCAAAATAAAATCAACTCATTCAACTCTTCTCAACCTTCTATCCCTCTCAAAATGGCTTTTAGGCTTCTTCCCTCAACAAATTCTCTTCTTGATAGACTTAGGTAATATGAAATTGTTAATCATACTCATAAATTATATTGGATATTAATGATTAATACTATAATCAATTTTTATGGTCTACATAACCTCTTTCTACATCTCAAGGTGCTCTCTTATTTTCTCATTGATCTCTTCTCACCAACACACAATTAGGCCAATTAGGCCTCGTTCTTATACTAGTCTTTTACTCTCATACATCTTGGTCAACCAAAAACCTCACCATACTTTTATTACCATTAAAATGTGTTAGATAACATGTTTCATAAATTAAATAACCACTACATAGGTTGGCCACCACTTATGAGGACTAAAACCACTATTAGGCCTAAAGGAGACCTATTATAGTTAACACTTCTCAAATAACATGTTACACTTAGCCCTATTGAAAATTATTAAGCCTCCATAAATGTATGGTACACTTTAAAAAAAACCTTAGATATATCCCTTATAAAACTAATTTAGGTACATACTTCTAATCTAATTCTCTACTTGGACCATACCATAAGCACTACTCACAACTAGGTCTTCAGACACCCAGAAAGTCCATCTCACATAATTGAGGCATAAAACCAATTTTATCAAAAAAAAAAAACTATATCCAATTTATATAAAATTAATTGTCTTAGGGTCATCACCATGTAATTTATATACATAAACATAGGGCTTAAATCCTCTAAGTCATTCTTACAACATAACCACTCAAGATGTCTAAATGTTCCAAAATCCAATCATGAATAATTGAATTTACAAAATTTAATAGGGAATTATTATGAATAAAAATACATTTAAATTAACCTTTTATACCTATATAACATATTAAATTAGATATATCATAAGATATAATATCAACTATTGGTCTTGCAAACCAATTTGTTGAACTTCTCTCTCACGGTCCTTACATAACTAGATAAGCCATTTTGGCTTCCATAATATAACCTAAAATATTAAATTAAAAGATTATTAAAATAATAAATATATTTTTTATGTCCTAAAAATACATAAAACTCATTGGATGATTTATCTAAGTGTAGATAGCCTCCAACTTATCACTCTCACTTGCTTACTCAAGACTGCCATTTTGCCTTGTAGACAAGTCATGATGATTATGAATTAAAAAATATATTTAGAATTATTAAATATGTAATAATGCATGAATATTATCCTTATATATATTTATAACATCTTAACATACAAATATACATATATCTAGTGGAAAATATGGAATATATAGAACAATATCTAAAACTTACACCTTCACTATCTCATCTTCACTACATAGGTCATCTTGTGAATAACATTTTAATGATATCCAAAACATATAACAAAAATTTAAATTTTTAATAGGTATTTACAAAAAACCCCATGATGTTGGATCAATTATTGATCCATGACAACTCATCCCTAATCTCATTCACACTTCTAACTAGTTTTTCTCATTGTCTTCACTATTAGACTTTTTAGCAATAGGCCAAATTCCATGACTAGTTTCATATATTTTAAGTATGTAAAATTATATAAAACTTAAGTGGACACAAAATAAAAGCATCAAACATCATCCTCGAATCATTTTCATGCTTTGACCTAGTCAACTCTACCTACTACATCAAAAATCTGAGAAACAAGGGGTTTCTTGTAGATTCCACTCACTCTTATAATAAAAAAATACCATATATATATATATATATATATATATATATATATATATATATATATATATATATATATATATATATATATATATATATATACCTAATATATTTTAATACAACATGAAATCATCATAATATGTCAACCAAACCATTATGATCACTTTACAACAAGATCTTCCATATTGGGTCACTATGAGGGTTTTATGAGGGTTTTAAACCAGTTTTCATTCTTAGTGTTTGTTCATAAAACTCTACCCCTAAAACCAAATCCCAATGATTGAAAATTTTCATAATACCCCTTTCCATATCTTCCAAAAATATCAACTTCACATGAAATAGTCACACATGCCAAAAAACATGAGAAAATCCTTCTCTAGTCATCATCTCTTCATTTTGTACATAGAGAGAATTTAAAACTTATTTTCATGATTTTTCCTTCAAATAAAGACCTAAAACTACACCAACATACTTGAAAAATCATTTCAAACCTATACACACTCTCACAACATCTCACAATATTCTAAACCTGATCATGATACCTCATTCTACTACCTAGTGTCTTAAGACTAGGTCCATGAGAAGACCATCAAAGAAGAACTTACCCCTTTGGATCACTCTAAGATTTATGTGACTAACTAAACACCTATTTCACATGATATAACACTAAATTTAATAATTTAAATCTCATATACATTCATATCACCACCATCATGCCTCTACAAGCCATATTCATGCTCAAAGACTAGTTTATCGTACAAACTTACTAGGCACCATACCACTTTGATATCTTCAAGACACATACTATAGCTCACTACTCACCTCCAAACATATAATATAGGATCCATATCATCTTCCTTCATTTTCCTTTTACTAATTATCCTTATACCATATAGATCACTACCCAAGACTAAACTAGCCTTCTTGAACATATAAGACATGAAGACAATCTCTCTCTCTAAACTTATGAAGCTCTAAACATCTTCATTGAAAGACATGAAACTTACAATACCTTAATAAAATACACATAACAATATTTTCTCATTTCACCATACCTCACTATGCTTCACAAGTCACTCTATTGGATCACTCAAAACCACAATATCAAGCTCAAATAATCAACCTCATACCAATGACCATAGTGACCTTCTTTTGAACCAATGCTTGACCTCAAAATTCGTTTGACATCAATGACCTCATGAATATAACATCAAATACAATTCTTTACTAATCCTTCCCAATATCAATGATAGTAGATAAACGTATGACATCAATAACAACTTTCAACAATGGAGGAGGAGTAACACTAGATAAATATCCTAATCCTAGGGCATTAAATAAGGATGAATGGTGAAATGGCTAGTTTTTTAGTAGATTTAAGAAAAAAATGTGAGAATTTTTTGGTCAATTTAGAGATCAAGTCATAATTCCTTATGGGTTTAGGAATACATTCCATTTTTTGGATATTCAAAGGATAAAGTGTCATGCTATGGTACTCTCTAGTGTGAGTAATGATGTTTGCCTATTCTTCGAATTCTAATTATATGAATCCTATAATTTGATTTTTTCCTTGAACTCCCAACTAAGAAGCTATATTAGTGTTTATAACTCTAGAAGAAGAAGCTTTATCATTATGAGTGCCTATCATCTTAGGTTAGCTATGTTGAATAGGGTATCCTTGCAAGTTACTCTATTATTAGCCTTTAGTAAGGTGTGTTTGGTGGTTGTGAAAGGGTTTTGATAGATTTTTAGGTTTTAGTTTTGAGTATTAACAAGGTTATTATGAAATGTCTATGTTTTTACTCACACTACCTAAGAACATATCTATGAATGTTTTCTTTTGATCCACTAGGAGTCTTTGTGTTATTTTTGTATATTATCAGTAGTTTTACATGTCATGACCTATGATTTTATGAAATAAACAATAGATTTTAGGTTCATAATCTATGTTGTATGTTTTATCCTTGCTATCTAAACCCCTGTTGATTATTCTATTGATTGAAACTTTGATTTTATAAATAGGAATACCATTCACCTAGTTATTATTTTTTTGTTTTGGTTTTGGTATTTCATATTATGAGGTAGTGATTGATTGAAATTGACCACATGAATGGTAGGATGGTGCCTTGATTCCAATCACCTATGTTTTAAGTGTTATTAGTGTTATTTATAGGTTGATATTGACCATTATTTATAAGGTTTTTCTTCTTATTCTGATCATTGATGCCATCAGTAGTGGTGTTCCTATTATGGTCCAGTATTTTAGGACCTTGGTTATTTAGTTTTATATTTTGAGATAGCCCATTATTTTGGATTGGGTTGATGATGTGCCCATTTACTCCATAGGTTTGACGACCACTATCAATGGTCATTTGATTAATGTATAGGGTAATCTCAAGGGCTTTTTCATATGACCAATATGATAATTTTTGGATGTCTTCCCTTGTTTCTTATTTGAGGGAATGGAGGAAAATATTTCATAATACTCATTGGTCCATGATAGGTGTACTAGTAGATTAGTATAGGAATTATTTCCATCTTGTGATGAAATGGGAAAGAAATTCATTTTATTCTTGATTGATATATAAGAACTCATGTATGCTAGTATTTATAAATTTGTTCATGTCAACTACTTTGACAAAATCAGCCATAAGTTGGTAGAAAGAGTGTATGAACCCATAGGGGAGGTAGTAGTACTATTCTATCACTATCACCTCAATATTTTTGACAAAAAATCTTTGCTACAACCTCATCTCAAGGTAGGAGCTCTCTGATGGTGGTAGCATAGGGTTTTACATATATGTTGGGATCCCATTCCCCTTTGAATTTAAGAAGATTTGGTAGGGGACATGGGATAAGGACCCCAAATATATAATATTTAATTAGATCCATGATTTATTTGACGTAGGTTCCCATATTTTTAAATTTTATCATCATTGTAGTGAGATTAGGATGAGGAGGCTAGGTAATGTATAGGTTGTCATAGTGGCTACTAGGAGGAATAATGGATTGATTATTGTTTCATTTTTTTTTAATGATGGGGCATATGTGTATATAACCCTATTGGAGTTTTAATAATTATTTGGTAATATGAAGTAATTTTGGAGACATTAAGGCTAGCGACCCTGTGAGTGAGGATATATCTAAGAGGTTGATGAGGGACATGGTTCTATAGTGTAACCTTCTCTTGAAATGGTGGGAGTATATAGTCTTGTGTTCTAATGTGGTTTAAGTTGTTTGAATGAGAGAAGAAGAGGGATGCATTGGTGAAAGAGGTCTTAGGCCTACCCCTTGACTCAAAGATTATTAATTATTTTCTAGGTCACTGATACAACCTACTAGGGTATTAATGAGTTGGCTTGGGTTGGTTTTAGTGTTGGGTCTTTGGTTCTCTAATTTAGGATGGGTGGATGCATGAGATGCTTGAAGAGGATGGTTCATGGTAGGATATCTGATAGTAGTGCTCATGGTGGTCATCATGTGTTGGAATCATATTGATTCCTATTAGGATGATGAGTAACATCTTGTATGAAGTTGACATCATCCTCTAAATGAAAGATCCTTCCTAATTAGTGATCATATTTGGTGAAACTTTCTATGTTTAAAATATAAAAGTTGATAGATGAATTTATGACCATATGGGGAGTGGCCATGCTTCCACCCATAAGGGTCATGACATTGGATTCAATATGGTTCCTTATGGTTTCAAATACATCACATGTGTCTTAAATAACAACCCCACTCCTTAGCGAAGAGTTAAGAAGAGGGTAGTCATAAAATTTGTATTATATTTTAGTGTTGAAGGTTAGGTTGTTATAACTCATCAATGAATGCTTACTAGATATAATTTGGCTTTTTCTATATCCTTCTAGGCCAAGATACATACTAATATCTTATCCAAACATATTATAGGGTATATGGATACCCATAAAATAAATGGAAGGAGGGAAGATGGAGAAAAGAAAAGGATAAGAGGATGAAAGAGGTAAATAAAGGATGAAGTCCTTCACATTAGGTTCATAAATTTTTATTCACATAAATTATCACATTATAGCTTATGCATTTGACTCCTTATGCCTAGCTAAGGTAACAAATATAATGGATGGGCTAGGGATTTAGTTGATTATTTGGTGTAATGGGATCTTTTGATGGAACCAAAATAACTTAGCAGCATCTCAATGTTCATTAAGAGCATCTATTTATGTGTAAATATAAATCCAAGGTCCCTTATTATATGATATCAAAATAAAATAGAGTTATTGGTCAACGCTCAATTCAAGGAAATGAGGGAGATTGAGCTGGATGAATTGTGGGAAAAGGTCTACTTTATTGGGTTGACTCTACTAATTCAATGTCATACATTCAATTTGAATGATATAACATGAGGATAGAAATAAGGATAAGAAATAGGTATGGATGAGATACTAGGCCTCGATAACATTGTGTTGACATCTCCTATTCTATAGAAGGACAATGATATGTGGATTAGATATGTGCTCTTGCTCTTCTAAAGAAACTAAAGACTCTATGATGAGGTGGGGAATTGGAGTGGATTGAAATACCTCATGTTTCAAATTAATGTTAATTCCAGACTATGTGATGATGGTGGGACCAAGTGATCTAAATCTAGGTAATATGTGTTGGACAAGACATGGTCTCTCTATGAGGGTCATCCAAAGAAGACTAGGCATAAGCTAGGCAAAAACATATGAGATTGTTCAAGTAATGGCTTGTAAAGTGTGTTTACTAGAATTTTAAAGCAAGGCTTGATGTATGTTACTTGTTTATATGGACAAGGATTATGTGAGATGTAGTTTTTTTCATAAATTTACAAGGATTTTGGTATGGCTAGCATGTGGTAGTAAGTCTTTTGACACTATTTTTGTTATTTTTGAAATTTTCTTTGTTTTTCTAGAAATAAATGTTGGTTTGTTGAAAATAAAAAATTTAAAAACTTAAATTAAATGAAAAAAAATATATATTTTTAATTATTTTCAATTTTTGAGATGTATGCAAAGAAGAGGGGAAGAAATCAATGCTATCATGCAAGATGTTGATTTTTACTAGTTCTACCTATATGCAAACTAGATGATTTTTTTTTTGTTTATTTTAGTTTTTTTTTTTTTTTATAGATTAATTAGATTTATAAATTGAATCTATGTATTTAAATAATGTAACAATAAATTTAATCTAAAACATAAACAACAAAACACTTTCTATGAATTTTATTTTCCATAAACAAACTAGACTAGCTTTTCAACTTCCCTAGTTCACTAAGAATAAGTTTTTATGAATGATTTGATAGAATGAAAACAATAGATGAAAGTTATGATTTTTTATTTTAAGATAGTATAATGATATTGATTTTAATTTTTTTTAAATAATATCATAAATCTACTATCCTTGTCCATGCACCTATAGTTGTCTATGTTTTTGTGTTTGTCTAGGTGATTGTCTACAATGGAAGTGGCTTATTTAGATATTTAATAAAAGATAAGTTTTCTTGGATAGAAATATATTGGATATTTACTAAGATAATTTTTAGGATGATTAATTAAATTTAATTATAATTTTAAAGGAAGATAATCTACTAAAATGAAAGCACAAATCAAAACTAGCTATGTTTTTTATTACAAAGACAAATGGAAAGGAACATATCTATTTCACTATCAATTTTTTTTTTTTTATCAATATAGAAAAATATTATAATAAAAAAAGGTTCACTAAATATACTCCAATGAATTAAATTTTTTTTAGGAAAATCAAAAGAATTCCATGATTTTGGAATATATCAACTAATGTGCATATAATTTGTTGATAAGAATTCTAGCTCTGTATGCTCTTGTGTAAATTCTATAAACTCTCTAGCTAGAGAATGTAAAAAATTAAGAATAATATGGGGAAAGGGGGGATACACAATCAAAAAATTCATATAAATTTAACTAAGGCTATATAATTTCTTAGCTTGTAAATTCTGAGTTGTTTTCACCAAGAACACTTCATCACTTGCAACTATGTAGTTAACCTGAAAACAATAGAGGTTGATTGATGTAAGAGCATCACTCTTAGGATTAGATTGTTTAAAAGTTTGGTTTTTATTTCCAATGTTTTTTTTTATTTTAATATGTCTTAAGCTGATTGTACCACTCTTAGGTTTCATTTTATGATATTGGTTTTAGTTCTAGCCCTTCAAAAATTCAAATTTGGCTTTTCCTACCAAAAGTGACTTTTTGAATTTTTGAATTATTTAGGATAATTTAGGTGTTTTATAAGTGTTTTAAATGAAATATAAAGGTTTAAAATTTCTATTATGACCTATTTAAGGCACCATGTGTCTATACTATGGATCTTAAGTCATGAATGTAAATAATGCAAACTTTGATATATGTTTCAATGTTTTAACTAGCCCTCTAATGACCGTTGGAAGGTCCAAAATCAGCTAGAGAGTTTATAAGATAGATAAAACATATTATATACTTGGTGATGGGATTAATTATATGTTTTATGATATCAATATTAAATAAAATAAAAAAATATTTCCTCATTTTGATTACAAACTGTTGCAGAACCTATTTTCCTATGTATTAACAATGAAAGTGACTGTGTGTGACCGAGTATTTGAAGAAAGAATAAATAATGGTATATTAATGATGTTATTTTGTATTGGTAAGTTTATTTCATAAATTTTTAATGTTATTTAATTATTTATTTAAGTTTCTTTCATATTTCTTTATTATAAAATCAGTATAGACATGTAGAGGACTATGAACCTTCACACAGTCAAACTCAAAATATTGTAAAAGTGGTTAATAGGGTTGTTAAGGAGGTATTAATAATTTAATAAGGTTAATATGGATATAATATATATTTTTTAACTTTAAAATATGTTTTAAACTTTTTATATATCTTAAAGAAACAAATTCCTCTTTCTTGAGTTTGTAGAATTTGTCTTAACCCTGAGTTAGGGTTTTCAAACTAAATCTTGATTTGTAGGAGTTCCAACTAGATAAAAATAATATATTTTTTTATTTGTTGTGGATTAATTTTTTATAATATATTTTTGAGTTTTTATACCCATACATACTTTATGTGTATATAGAAATAGGATAGAGAGTGAATTATGCCTTGGGAGACTTAATTAGAGCTTGATAAAGGCTAGAAAGGTGGTTTTTGAGAGGATTTTGTTGGGTAATTTTCTATAATATTTGTCTTAAGGTGATGAAGTGTCTATTATCATCAATATTATGTGTTATATTTTCATGCAAGACTAAGATATTGTGTACTCACATGAAACATACAACAGAAATAGGTTCCCATTGGTTATGTTATGTAGTAATGCTTTTCATAAGCTTGAGTTTATTCATTTAATTAGAGGTTATATAGAAAAATAAATATATGAATGTAGACCATATCTAATTAATCAAAATAAATAATAACATGAAGATAAATTCCATGAAGTGTAACATGTTGATTACACAAACATGTACAATTCATATTTTATAAATCTCATAATGAATTATATCCAGATATTACTCAGTGTAGCCCATTATAAATGTTTTAACTATTAATTGACTTAAACATAACACTAGAACTGATTGTAGATCCCATAATTATGTATTATCATAAAGAGTCATTACATAATATCAATATTTTTTCCACATTACATAACTCTACAAAGGGGTATTTATGTTTGTTTTTCCCTCACCAAGTAGTTACACTATTAATGACAAATAGGTGATTAAGCAATGATCTTTAGTAGACTAAGATTTATGGAAATCATTTACTTGTTTTATCTTAAGGACTTAGGCCTTTAAGACCCCTATATACTTTTTTGATGCTAGGTCATTGCTGCTAAGTGTCCTTCTTTATGTGTCATTCTAAGGTGTGGGATATTCCTTACAATAATTTAATAGAATATTTACCAAGGTTTTTATTTATCAATGACTTCTCCCTCTAAAGTGACTCCATCTACCAATGTTGGTTCTTGGCTCAAAATAGTTTTACATAAGTTCAATTTTTTTACTTTAACCATTGTGGCTTATTTTATTTGACCACTTCCTCTTCAAGCACCTTGCAAGCATTAACTTCCTTATTATATCATGCCACCACCTGGCCATTTTTCCTCTTGGCTTTACATGCATCAAAATCTAAAAGTATATTTTAATACATGAATTCAAAGGCCATTTTAAAAAATGTGGCACTTTATTTTAGGGGAGATATATTATATAGATAAATCCAAAATAGAGTGGGTAGCCTAGATACTTGATAATCTAAAATTAGGCTATCTAAAGGAATTTTAAAATAGCATTCTTCATTATACATATCCAAGAGATATGACACTTTATGCTTGATATTGATTGTTACATCCTAAATATGGAAAGGGCATCATAAATAGAGAATCTTATCTAGAATACATATTTGGTATTGGGTGCACAAGTTGGTGGATGGATCAACCAAAGGTGGTTAAAATTTAGATTCATCTAAATTTTTTCCTTTATTGGGATCTTGTTCAAAATCCACATCTATGGCCAAAGAAATGTTATCGATGTCTATGACACTCATTTGTTTGATATCAAAAGAATATCCATCTTCACCAAGTGTATCTTTAACATCTTATTTCACCTCATCAAGGGTGGTCTCCTCTTCTTGTATTTGGGAGGGTGTCTTTTCTAAGTTAAACTCCTCCAGTTCCTCCCTATGACTTACCAACTCTTCATTTAATGGTTTGATTTTGGTTAATGGTGTTATACCCTTAGGTTTTCTCTTTGGTGTATTTTTTTGAAAATCCCTTAGTGGTGATGTCCTTAGTGGATAATCCCTTGGTGGGGAGGCCCTTGATAGTGAAATATTTGGTGGTAGTGCCTAGGCAATCCTTTATCATTTTAGTGGTTCTAGTGACAAACTTATGCTGGAATCATTATTAGTCCACCTCTTATTTTAAAGAGGTGGTATTGGTATAATATTTTATTTTACATGCTTTGTGCCTCATGGATATTTATGTTTGAGCCTCAACATATAAAATAAAATTTTGAACAATTTCTTCAATCATGGTCTGCCTAACCTTGATGTTAATTTGATCAATCTCATGCTTTTCCCTATATGATTTATTTCTAGGGTAACCATATAAATTTTGGAGAGTTTGAATCTCTTAGTTAATTTGATCAAATTCTAGGGTGAGGGGCTATGCATCAAATATGTGGTTCACTAAATCAATAAATTTCTATATTATGAATTCATATGATAGCTTCATCTAAGCTAAAAAATATCTAGAGGGGGGCATTTTGATACAAGCTAAAGATAAATGGTTTTTTTCTATAAAATAGGCTTAATCACCAACCTAGATGGGAATGTCCTTAGGAATGCACTATTCATTCCCAAATGCCTCCTTCATGTCATCATACCAAAACTACATCTTTTGATTTCAAATGTTAGGGTGATATGACTAGGGCATGTGAACACCTTATAGTTCTCTATGGTGGACTTATGATCTAGTGGGTACTCCAACTTAAGCTCATTATAGGTGTAATTTGGTACACCAATTTCATTAAACACCATTAATAATAGAAATACCCCGATGGAAACCTATGGCCCAATATTTGATGGGTCCTCTTGGCATAAAAAATAATTTTGTTGGAAAAATACATTGCCCAATTGTATTTTAGTCCCTTAGTTACCTAATGGGAGATGTGCATGTGATACATTTCCACCTCTTTACATTTATTAATACCATTGATCTTTGTCATAATGATGTGCACTGCTACTCAGAGGGCATGGTCTTACAAGTTCTTAATGTGCAAGGCATGGCCCTGCTTCTAGTACTCAAATGTCATAATTATTTTATATATTTCATATGAATCCTCCAAATCAAATTTTATGACCATGCCAAAGAATTTTAATCTTAACACTTTGCTTACTATTTCAGGTGTAATCTTCATGCAGTGCCTAATAAAATAGGTATAGTCCCCATGAATGAATGAAAAGCAAAAATTTTACTAATTTCACCAGTTTTCCAAAATATAAAAGGTTAAATAATTGGAATATCCCTACAAATTCTAATTCATTGAATATTTTAAGTCATACACAAATTAATTATTGGTGTTTTTTCACTCAACCTAGTAGTCATTCTATAGTTTAACCTCATTTCCTAGTTGGCAATAGTTGTCATCGAAGATGGTGTAAAAAGGTAATTTTGACATCTATTTTTTGTGCACATCACCATTTATGGGTACTTCATATCTTCTATCATCAATGGTAGGGTGGAGGTATTTTTTCCCTCTTTTCATAGTGCACCATTCTATATTCTTCACCTTTTACATGTTGCCTTTATTTCTTAGGTGTTTCTTCCCTAATTAATACCAATTCCCTCCAACACATGGTACTTATTCTTATGGAATGGTTGGTAATGGATCACTTCTTAGGGCCTTCTTCTTAAATCTCATCACCCTCTATAGATATTAAAGGTTGAGGTGTGCCCATCCAACATTCCCAAAGGAATACATGTTTGTGATGGAAGTGACTCAGCTTTTCCTACTTTCATGCCTGTTAATGATAAGACACCTACATCTACAACTTTTAAATACTAATTTCATTATTCTACTTCAAGGATAGTTAATTTTCACTTGATTAATCAGTCAATATCTTTCATAATAGCTAAAAAATTGGAATATGATACTTTGCACTTATTATGGAATTGTCTAGAATTAGTTCCCTATTTAAATTTATATAAAATCAAACAAAAGTAGAGGTAAAGGTTGAAATTATCCCTTAAGTTATTTTTATAGGATCTAAAGGGTAACTTACATTTAATACCCCCTTCTTCAAACATCACTTCTTGTTATAAATGCATTATAATGGTCTCCTTTCTTTGACCATCACTTCTCATCATAAATGCATCTAATGGTGTCATCGTGACTTGAAGTTGGCACACTTATCTCAAACACTTATCCTTTTTTATTAATTACATGTTTTATCCCATGATTTTATTTAGAGTGAAATCCAATTATTCAACCCTTTGAATATTCATACTATTGGTAGGAATCTTTATCCAATGAGTTTTTAAATTATGCATGCATCCGTATATTACCCAACACATGAAACTTTTCTTAATACATGTAACACCTCATACCCCACACTAAATATGTGTTGTGGTCCTCCATGAAATCAAAAATACAAAATTAAAAATATCATAAATAAAAGAAAGGTTATGCATAAATAAGCCAGTGATTCTATTCAAAATAGAAAATCCTAAACTAATGGCATATGCCTTATTGTTAT
Source organism: Torreya grandis (assembly GCA_037957365.1). Lineage (NCBI taxonomy): Eukaryota > Viridiplantae > Streptophyta > Pinopsida > Cupressales > Taxaceae > Torreya > Torreya grandis. The sequence goes on from JARHVA010007027.1 coordinate 687,222, forward strand.
AAAAATTAAAATTTAAGTAGATAAATATGGCCTTAACTGACTACCATTATAGTTTCTAGGAAGAAACTTGCCATCCAATCTTTGTAAATGATAAGCACCAATATGGAAAATGCTATGAACAATATAAATATTATCCCAATAAACATAGAGTTATCAGAATAGCACACAAACTTTGAGTCATATAACAAGAATTTCATCCCAAGGGTAAATGTCTTATGCTTAATGTGGTGATCATGCCATGAATTTTTTTCATTTTTTGACATCTTGACTCCAATGAAAAATAAAATGAGCCTCATCCAACTGAAATAAATCATCCAAATGTGATTTCAATGATGACTTCTCATCTAATTTTCCAATGCATATAATGTGAAGATATGGCACCAAGAATTCAACAAAAAGAATGGATTTTATTCTAAACATAAAATTAAAAGTTTTACTCTTCTTTAGCTGATTATAGGTTATTTGATAAGCCTAAAGTACTGCATATGGCTAATATTAAAAATCTTTATAAGTTTTATGCTTAGAATTTTATTGAGTGCCTTAGTAGTGCCATTGGCCTAGGGATGATATGGTGTTATTTTTGTTGGATGAATAATTTGTCAATCAGCTAACTAATGAGAAAAATAGGTCTCTTCAACAATAGCATAGGGAAATTGGTTGGCCAGATGTGTAGATTTACTACATCAAAATGGGATAAATCTCTCTTGTCATCAAGGGGAGGTTCCTTGTAAATATGCAGGAGCTATATACTATATATATAAATAGAAAATAACACTCAAGGGTAGGATAAATCATCCATCTCTCTTTTTTCAAAGATTATGTTCACAAATCAAAGGAGAAATCTTGATAAAATTATAGAAAGCACTCCTCTTCTTTCAGAAGTATTGTTTAGCAGACAAAAAGGAACATTTCAAGTGGTAACAAGTAACTATAATAGGGCATAGTAACATAGCAGAATGAAATGTAACACAAAGTCTCCACCTTAACTGCTAAAGAGTGAAATATGAAGGATAATGAGGGCACAAAGTCATCCCAAGGTCCTTTACACAAAAAATAGAATACGAAGGATAATGAGGGCACAAAGTCAACCCAAGATCCTTTACACATGAATAGAAAGAAAACACACTAAAGGCAATTGTGGGGGCACAAAGTCTCTCCACAGTTGGCTTCAAGACACCTTTCTAATTATTTTCACTAATTCTACTTATTCAATTAAATGGACAAAAATGTATTAAGGAAACAAACATAAGAACAATTTCCCCAATAACCAAGCTATTCTAGCATAAATTCTAAAAAGTCACTTGTTTATTCAAATAATGAAACATGATCAACAATCTGAGCTCAAAGTCTCAGTAATGCCTTTCAATTTGGGTAGAGTTTTGTTTCTGATAATAGATGAGATCTCCTAAAAGAATAAGAGAGAGTCCAATATTTAGTGCTCTAAGAGAGACTTGGGCACTTTGTTTCACAAAAATGGCTTATGATGCATTCAATGCCTTTAATGCATTTTAAATTCTATCCATGGGCTATGCTGAAATTGAGCATCAACTTTTAATATGGGTTGCTTGATGTGTTTCCTTATGTGTGCATAACTATTTGCTCTACTTAATGTAGGAAAATAGGTTGGGCCATTGAATGTTCACATTCTCCAATGTCTACTTGGTGGACTGCTTCACCTTCTAGAAACATATCCCATGAGTAGATATTTTTTATCCTTCTTCATCATTCCCCCTTTCATGGCTATATTTTCCACTTTTCTATGCGATTTAAGCTCTCGAGCTATCCCTTTGGCCAATCACTAAATTTGTTCATAGGGTCTGTGCTTAAGCCTACAAGGATCAATAGTTATTTCATTGTCACAAATTTGATGTGTTCAGGTCCATCATAGTTTGAAATCGAACAGCTACTTGGTTGCCTTGAATTTGATAGCTACGGACCCATCATCTTCCTTAGCATTTCCTTCATGTCTTTCCTATTTGCTTTGGCTACTTCCCACTACTTTTAACAAGTGACACATGGCACATTCTAGTGTGAAATAGGTGAGGACACATGACAACATCCATTGAGAAATAGGTGAGGACACATGGCAGTGTTTGTTGAGCTTATAGAAGCATTGTAGAAACATTTAGGAATATTTTGGATCTACGTAAATGTAGACACTTGTTGCACTTTGCTTGACCTTAGCCACTCACTTGGGACCCACCACAGTCCTTACTCAATAAAAGGAAGAAGATGTAGATGTTGCCACTTGGCGGCCTCCACTGAGCTTTGTAGATGACACGTGGCACATTCCACTACACTTTATAAGGGACAAATGGCACATTTTGCTATAATTTGAGGTTTGATCTTTCTCAAAGGAAACTTGCCCTTCAAGGTCTTGAGAAATGGTCCACTTTCCCTGGCGAGAGCCTCCTACAAGGGTACCTACCCTTCAGGATCTTTTTAGTGGCCTTCAAGATTTTATTTCCTTAGTGGGTTTTCCCTTTTTTGACAAACCTTTCCTTCAGACAAGTCTGAAGGAATTCTTTCAAATAATTTGTCTGAAGGAAATCTTCCTTTGCTTTGCCTCTGCTTTCCATCAGGCTTTCTTATGGTGGGCTTTTGTCTTTGCTTTAGGCTTATTTCTTTAGATAAAAGTATGAAGGAATTCCTTCAAGCATTTTGTCTAAAGGAAATGCCTTAATCATTTTCCCTTAGTCAATTTTACACGTTCTTTTCCCAAAAGAGAATTGTGCCCTCTGTAAGGACTATTCAAGCCCAAAAATATCCTTCAGACTTTTGCAATGGTCCATCTGCTCCTCGCCTGCCCTTCGTAAGGGTTGTTTATCTTTGGTTCACTTTTCTGAAAGAATTCTCTTTGTCTGCTTTTGCTCATTTCCCTCCACAAGGGCACTCAACTTGGTTCATTTCCCTCCACAAGGGCACTTTTTCCTTTGGCTTTGAGGTAGCCCCTTGAACCTACTGATTGAACCAACTTTGGTTTAACAGTTCAATGGTTTAATCTTGCATTTGAATCCATCTTTTTGTCTAAGTCTTTTGATCTCTCTGAAATGATTAAACCCATTGAACCATTGAACCCATTAAACCTTGTTGGTTTAATGGTTTAATGGTTCAATCACTTTCTTGACTATTTGAACCAAACCATGTTAAACCATATGGCCATTAAACCTATTAAACCAAAGTGGTTTAATGGTTCAATGATTCAATGGTTCAAGTCTTCTTCTCTTTGATAAGTGTTTTGAAGCCATTAAACCTTGAAGTGATTAAAATTTGAACCTTGACAAATGCACTTAACTCTTTCTGATGACATTGAACCTTTGAACCCATTGAACCCATTAAACTAAAATAGTTCAAGGTTCAACAGTTTAATGGTTCAATGGTTTAAACACTGCATAGAAGCTTGTCGATGAACTCTGTTGGTTGAACCAAGGTATTAAACTAATCCTAAAAATGACTAAGTGTTGGAAACTTGTTTTTTTGATTGAACTCACCTGTAGAAGCCTTTGAACCTATTAAACCTACTAATTTCAAGCATATTGAGTCTGTAGAAACATATCTACAGAGTTCATAGATTTAAGCCTATAGAATCCATAGAAATGAGTCTATAGAATTGGTGGAGTCCATAGAAATGAGTCTATAGATTCAAGCTTGTAGAGTCCGTAGAACTTGAAAAAGCTTGAAAAATGGAGAATTTGAATGCCCAAATTTTTTTTGAAACAAGAAAAGAGGATTTTGGTATATTAAACCAAAATAGTTCATAGGTTGTCCCAAAAATGAATGACATTTTTTGGGGACAACAACTAGCTCTAGTTGGGGAACTTCCTTTAGTTGAAAACTTGGAATAGCTGAGGGGAGTAAAAACCAGAATCTCTAGTGCCTTGAAGTGTGTCATTAGGCTATGGAGTCATGTTACCCAAAAAGAAAGGCAATAAAAACAAAAATAAAAGCACAATAATAGAACTAAAGACTATACAAATATATATATATGTAAAAATTAATCTTATCTGATACTTCAAGAATTGAAGTGTTTCAGATGCTGCCCATTGTAAGGTAGAGAGAAGAGTGTGCCATCTTGATATTTCAATAGGAAGCTATTCTCACCATTGAGCTGATGGATAATAAATGGGCCTATCTAAAGAGAATCAAACTTCCCATGCATCTCCTTTGGTTCTCTTATCTTGTCCCATAGTAGGACTTGATCTCCATCTTATAAATCATGGTTTTTTGCCTTCTAGTCAAATATCTTCTTCACTAGACTTTGATGGCAGCAATTTGATCCACCACCATAGTTCTCTACTCATGTATCTCAGTCAAGCACATGATCCTCTTATCAATGGAGCTTTCATATGTCTAATCTTCAATTGCCTTAGCCAATTTTAATACTATCAATTCCAAGGTGATTGGTATCTTAACATTGATACCATAAAGAAGTTGGAAAGGAGACATACCAATTGCCCTTTTTAGGGTAATTTTATCTGTCCACAAAGCATCAACCAATGCTTTATGCCATGTCCTTTGGTTGTCATCCATGAGCTTCTTGATGATAGTCATCAAGTTCTTGTTACTTGATTCAGCTTGTCCATTCCCTTATGGAAAGTAATCAGAAGAGTGAGAGAGGGTGATCCCACAGTAAAAATAGAATTGAGTAATCTCTTGGGAAGTGAAACAAATTGCATTGTCTATGATAATCTTGGCTAGGACCCCAAACCTAGAAATGATATTCTCCTTGAGGAAATTATGTACTACTTTTGAAGTATCATGCTTAGTTGGGATAACTTCCACCAACTTGGTGAAGTAGTCAGTTGCTATAAGGACATAATCGTGTCTAGCACTTGAATATTGATTTATAGCTCCAATAAAATCAATTCCCCATTGCTAGAATGGTTCCTCTATGACCACTGGCTTGAGAGGTAGATCAGTTAACTTGGGTCTCCCAACAAACTACTAGCACAGTTCACATTTAATTACCCACTTGTATGCATCTTGAAAAAGAGTAGGCTAATAATACTCAACTCAAAAAAATTTATGGAGAGTTAAAGGAGAAAAAAAATGTCCTCCATAGGCTAGATTGTGGAAGGATTTCAAAAGTTGGCTTTGTTATTCTTTGTCCACACAGTGAAGGAACACTCCATCAAGGGTCCTCTTGTATAGGCCGTTGTCCCAAAGGACAAAATTGGCATCTTTCAACTTGATAGTCATCCTTTCTTTGTAAGATAGGTGAGGAGGACATTCACCATAAGTAAGGAAATGAGAAATATTTGAATACCACTCATTCGTGGTGAAAACAAAGAAGACTATCAATGTGTCTTCCACCTCTGCTTCTTTATGCTCTATTTCTTATAGTTTGTTATCAATAATTAATTGGCATAGGCCTTTTCCCTGTACCAGCTTTGTTGGCTTGATGACTAGATCAAACTCCTAGATCTTTACAATCTAATTTCCTCTTTTCATCCCAAACTCCTACTAAGTTAGTATGGATTTAACTATGGTATCAGGAACCAGGATGGTAGTGTGAGAATTTAAGATGTAGAAGTGGAAATGCTTGATTGCCTTCACCACTACATAAGCATGCTTCTACATGTTCAATTACTTTAGCTCATGAGCTTGGAGAGGGTAGATCATGAAATAAATGGGAGATTCCATATCTTCTTTATTCTGTTGAACTATAATTGTTGAAAGCATGTGTTCAGAAGCATAACTATATATGGTGAACTCTTTGTTGTAGTCTAGACAAACTAAAATTGGGGTGTGGGCAATGGCAGTCTTTATATCCTCAAATGCTAATTTGCCTTCTTTAGTCTAGCTAAAGGTGGCCTTTCCCTTCATCATGTTTATAATGTATTGAGTCTTCTCAGCAAACTTAGGGATGAACTTTCATAAGAAATTCACCTTTCTGAAGAAAGAGTGAATAGCAGTCTTACTTGTAAGAAAAGTAAGCTATTAGATAGATTTGACTCTATCTAAGTCAATCTTTATGCCTCCTTTAAACACAATGTGTCAGAGAAGTTTCCCCTTTATTACTCTAAAAACTAACTTCTTGGTGTTCAAGGAAATGCCATTTTGGTGACAGTGCTCCAGCGCTTGTTGTAAGTGGTGTATATGATCTGGATGATGCTTAGAAAAAATGGTCAAGTCATTAAGATAAACTATAATGAACTTACCCATCTCATCCTTGAAATCAAGGTCCATTGCTCTCTAAAAAGTGGTGCCAGCATTTATCAAGCCAAAAGGCATCCTTCTATATGCAAACGTGCCCCAAGGTGTGGTGAAGGTAGTCTTGTGTTGGTCTGCTTCACTAACTTCAACTTGATTGTATCCTGAGAAGTCATCTAGCATTGATAACATCTCTGAGCCAGTCACTGTTTATAGCACTTGATCCATGATGGGCAAAGGATAGTTATCCTTTAAATATGACTGATTTAGATTCTTGAAATCCACATAGATACAAATTTTGTCATTCTTCTTTCTCATAGGGACTATGTTAGCAATCCATGTGGAATGATGGATTAGGAAAATTATCCTAACATTCAACTTTTTTGGTATCTCAAATAAAATAGTACCTAATATCTTTAGATTATACTGTCAAGATTTCTGCTTATAAGGCATCGAACCATCCTTGAGAGGAATATCATGGTGAATTTCCTTAGGCCTGAGTGACTTCAGATCATCATAAGAGTACACCAAAATATCCATGTAATGGTGAAGCAGGTCAGTAAATTTGAGTTTCTCCTCTAAAGCACAGTACTTCCCAATGTTCACCATCTTGGAATTTTCCTTGGTACCTAAATTTACTTGATCAAACCCTTGGGGGGAGCTTAAATCTATCTGTTTCTATTTTATGAACCTGTCATGCTTATCAAATAGTTTTTCAAGAGAAACCAATCCTTTAGAAATCTTATTCCCTTTTAGCTATAGGAATTCTTCACCTACATCTGAATTCATTTCAGGAACTAATTCAAGTTTTTGGAGCTTACTATCTTTAAAGTGAAGCTATTCAAAGTTATCTTTTTGTTCCAAAAAGGTGATGATTTGGTTGTCACCATTGAACACTTTCCAATGATTGACATTATTAGGCACACTTGGTTGAAAGACTAATTTGATAGTATACCTATTTCCTTTGAAGTCTAGATGAGGAACTACGATGGTTGCTAAAATAGCTAGTGCATCAGCTCGGTCATTGAACTCCCTGGGTATGGTAGAGATGTTGAAAGCATCAAATCTTTCAATTTGATCCTAGACTAGATTGTGATAATGGTACAATCTCTCATTTTTAGTTTGATACACGTTCCTTACCTGGAAAACCACCAGTTTAGTGTCTCCTTTGGCATGAAGGAGTTTGATGCCTTTATCTCGAGCAGCATTCAATCCAAGCAATAGAGATTCATACTCAGCTATGTTGTTGGTGTTGTTGAACTATAGTGTGTATGAAGAAGGATAAATATCTCCTTGAGGAGATATCAACACAATCCTAGCCCCTAAGCCAGTAGAAAAATTGTTGCCATCAAATTCTAGGATCCAAACATCATCAAAAATTGATCTTTCCTTAGATTTATCTTTGTTTGGAAAGGGGAATTCTTCTATTCTTGCACTGTGCTCTCTCACATCTTCTATTTTTCCATCTAAACCAATTTTTAGACTGTCATTTTCAAAATTTTCATTAGCTGAAACATAAGTATCCTCTATGGTCAAGAAATAATTACCCATGTCTGAAGATTTAAATAGAATTTGAGCTTCAGGGGCTAATGTATGAGTGATAACATATTTTGATTCCTTTTCAAGAAGTAGCCTCTACATGATGCCTTTGACAGGGATCCTTGCTTCAGATAGGTCCATGCTCAACTCTCCTCCAATGTCTTTACAAAAATTTCATCCAAGAAAAATGACGTATGAGGCTGGGATGTCAGCCACCAAGACTGTCATCTTGATTCTTTTGTTTGGGAATATTGTAAATGTAAATTGGGTGTCCTTGATTTGTCCTAGTAGAGGTACTTGTTTGTTCTCCATGGAGAAACATCTCCCAAAGGTTTTGGTCAGCATGAATCCAAGAGATTCTACCACCTTGGTAGGCATGATGTTGTTAGATGCACCTGAGTCTATGATCCAATTGCTTAGTTTGTGACCATTTATCAACAAGGAAACATAGAAAGGATTTATTTTCCTAGGGATAACTAGAGGAGTATTGATAAGATTGTTTGTGATGGACATGTTCCTTGGGGGATCATGAGTTACCTTTTTAACATCTTGTCTTGTAGGGATAGCTTTATTCTTCACACACTTAACTAACCTATCCAACTACTCAGGATTGGATTATAAGAATTCAAATTTAGACATTTGAATTTGTCTTCTTGACATGGTCAATTATGTCAAATGACTAAAATAGACTAGGAATAGAGGAAGGCAGTTCATCTTTCTAGTTTTTAGGAGGGGTGGTGTTAGTCTGTGGAATTAAAGTTGAAGATAGAGGAATGCTTGATATACTTACCTTTTTATTACTCACTAGGTCCTTTGGCTGGAAAGGTAGAGAAGTTCCTCATTTGGAAATTGAAATTTTAGGCTAAGAACTTTCCCCTATTTTTCCTTTATTAGCTTGTTGGGCTAACTGGTTCTGGGACTGATTGAATACAGCATATGATCCATCAACTACTTCACCTTTACCTTTAGGTTCATCATGGTAATCTAGGAAACCAATGTTGGAGTCACCAGCTGACTCTTCTTGATATTTTTCAAGGAGATTAGCATCATTTTCTTGGTTCAATTTATGCTGGAAAGAGAAATTAGATTCTATTTTGAGATATCCAACTGTTGAATTGGTTGGGGGTGCTTTAATGGTAAGTTTCCCCTATGGGGGAGGAAGATGATTTGGCTATCCTTAATTTTTGGTAGCATTACCTTGGTATGACTAATTGGGGAATGTCCTTATTGGCATATCTCTATACAAAGGAGCTAAAGATATCCCTTGTGCCATTTGCTTCTTGAGAGCTAGCAACTCATTTGCTAGCTTTTGTACCATTGGATTAGTGGTACCTGTAGATGGATATTTGGAAGATGAAGAGGATTTACCTCTATTTGTATATCTCCTTATCTTTTCTACCAAGATAAGGTCATCTTCTACCTCAGTAGACAAATCCTGAGCTACAACAAGGTTTATTTGGCTGGCACGTCTTAGTAGAAAACTTACTTCACGCAGTTGAGAGTTAATGAAAAAACATTTGAGATTCTTAGGTGTAGGCTGAGCAATTGCAGGAATCTTATTCCTTAGTTTGTCAAGCTTGGCTATGAAATCCCTCATTGGTTCATGAGGATTCTTCTTCATTTGTGTGAGTTGAGCCAACAGGGCATGTGCATTTCTGTAGGCTTGAATCTAGCTTCAAACATGGCTTTGAGGGTGTTCCAATTAGTCATAGTCTAGGCCTATAGATGATAGAACCAGTCTGTAGTAGCACCTTGTAAAGTTTCCATGCATATCGTGACTACTACATCCTCATACTCCATACCTATTACACCACAAGCTATGTTAAAAGCTGCAATATGATCATCATGATGAACCTTCCCATCACCTTAGAATTTAGGGAAATTTTTCCTTGAACTGCATGGTAGCTCATGTAGATGTGGAGTTAAATTGAGTGGGCCAAAATAGTTACCCCAAGGACCTTTAACTGCCATAGTATGACTATGGAAAGGTGGAATAACAAATCTCAGAGGGGTAAGTATTGACAAAGCTTTATTAATAGTGGAAATGGATGCTTTGCCTAGTAATAGAGACTTCACTTTAGTAGGAGGAAAGCTCCTGGTTCATTGGAGGTGAGATGGTGAAAGAAACAAATCAAATTTACTTTGTTGTACCAACTTGAATATAGGGTCAATAATACCTTTATCCATTTGGCTTCGTGTATACCATGGATCTACCAGATTGTAGAACAAAAATGGGAAAGAACTGGCACTACTTCAGCTTGAAGCTTGAGGCTTCAAACTATGTGTTCTATCCCAATTGGCATGGAGGTGGGGGGAGATGGTAAGGTTATAATGATAATGGGTAAGACATAAAATGGAGTCACCAAAGTCTATAATGGATAAGTGTAGGGAATGCTTCAATTTGAAACTTGAGACTTTAGATTGCATGTAACATCCTCAATAGAGTCGCCAAAAATTGTTGGGTAAATAGTTTGTCAATCAGTGAATTGATGAGGAAAATAGGTCTCTTCAACCACAACATAGGGAAATTCATCAGCTAGATGTTTAGGTATACTACATCAAAAGGGGACAAATCTCTCCTCTCCGTAAGGGGAGGTTCCCTGTAAATATGCAGGAGCTATATACTATATATATATATAAATAGAAAATAACACTCAAGGGTAGGATTACCATCCATCTCTATTTTTTTAGAGATGATGCTCACAAATCAAAGGAGAAATCTTGGTGAAATGATAGAAAGCACTTGTCTTCTTTCAAAAGTATTGTTCAGTAGATAAAAAGGAACCTTTTGGGTGGTAACAAGTAACTATAATAGGGTGTAGTAACATAGCAAAATGAAATGTAACACAAAGTCTCCACCTCAATTGCCAAAGAGTGAAATATGAAGGATAATGAGGGCATAAAGTCATCCTAAGGTCCTTTACACACAAAATAGAATACGGAGGATAATGAGGGCACAAAGTCATCCCAAGATCCTTTACACAAGAATAGAAAGAAAACACACTAAATGCAATTGTGGGGGCACAAAGTCTCTCCACAGTTGGATTTAGGACACCTTTCTAATTATTTTCACTAATTCTACTTATTTAATTAAATGGACAAAAATGTATTAAGGAAATAGACATAAGAAAAATTTCCCCAACAACCAAGTTATTCCAGGACAAAGTCTAAAAAGTCACTTATTTTCTTATTCAAATAATGAAATATGATCAACAATATAAGCTCAATGTCTCAGTAGTGCCTTTCAATTTGGGCAGAGTTTTGTTTCTAATAACAGAGGAGATCTCCTAAAACAAAAGAGAGAGTCCAATATATAGTGCTCCAAGATAGACTTAGGCACTTTATTTCACAAAAATGGCTTATGATGCATTCAATGCCTTTAAGTCTTTATAAATTCTGTCCATGGGCTATGCTGAAATTGAGCATCAGTTTTTGATATGGGCTACTTTATGTGTTTCCTTATGTGTGCACAGCTGTTTGCTCTACTTAATGTAAGAAAATAGGCTGCACCATTAAATGTTTGCACTCTCTGATGTCCACCTGGTGGACTACTTCACCCTCTAGAAACATATCCCATGAGTAGATATTTCTGATCCTTCTTCATCATTCCCCCTTTCCTAGATATATTTTCCCCTTTTTTGTGTGATTTGAGCTCTCGAGTTATCTCTTTGGCTGGTCACTGAATTTATTCACAGGGTCTGTGCTTAAGCCTATAAGGATCAATAGTTGTTTCATTGTCACAAGTTTGACGTGTTCAAGTCCATCATTGTTTGAAAGCCAACAGCTACTTGGTTGCCTTGAATTTGACAGCTATGGGCTCATCATCTTCCTTAGCATTTCCTACGTGTCTTTCCTATTTGCTTTGGCCACTTTCCACTACTTTTAATAAGTGACACGTGGCATGTTCCAATGTGAAATAAGAGAGGACACGTGGCAGCATCCACTTAGAAATAGGCAAGGACACATGGTAACATCTGATAAGCTTATAGAAGCACAACAAAAATATTTAGGACTCTTTTGGATCTATGCAGATGCAGACACTTGTCGTGCTCTACTTGACCTTAGCCACTCACTCGAGACCCCCAGTAGTCCTTACTCAACAAAAGGAAGAAGTTGTGGATGTTTCCACTTGGTGGCCTCCACTGAGCTTTGTAGATGACATGTGGCATATTTTGCTACACTTTATAAGGGACACATGGCACATTCCACTACAATTTGAGGTTTGATCTTTCTTAGAGGAAACTTGCCCTTCGAGCTCTTGAGAAATGGTCCACTTTCCCTAGTGAGAGCTTCTCACAAGGGTACCTACCCTTTGAGATATTTTAGGTGGCATTCGGGCTTTTATTTCCTAAGTGGGTTTTTCATTTTTCAGTAGACTTTTCCTTCAAACAAAATGTCTAAAGGAATTCTTTCAGACAATTTTTTTGAATGAAATCTTCCTTTGCTTTGCCTCTGCTTTCCATTAGGATTTCTTATTGCAAGCTTTTGTCTTTGCTTCAGGCTTATTTCTTCAAACAAAAGTCTAAAGGAATTCCTTCAAACATTTTATTTGAAGGAAATGCCTTAATCATTTTGCCTTAGTCAATTTTCTACATTCTTTTCCCAAATGGTAATTGTGCCCTCCACAACGACTGTTCAAGCCTTGAAATATCCTTCAAACTTTTGCAACGGTCCATCTACTCCTCACCTACCCTCCGCAAGGGTTGTTTGTCTTTGGTTCACTTTTTTGAAGGAATTATTTTTGTCTGCTTTTGCTCATTGCCCTTTGTAAGGGCACTCGGCTTGGTTCACTGCCCTCCACAAGGGCACTTTTTCCTTTGGCTTTGATGTAGCCCCTTGAACCTATTGATTGAACCAACTTTGGTTCAATAGTTTAATGGTTCAATCTTGCATTTGAAGCCATATTTTTGTCTAAGTTATTTGATCTCTTTAAACTGATTAAACCCATTGAACTATTAAACCCATTGAACCTTATTGGTTCAAGGTTCAATGGTTTAATGGTTCAATCACTTTCTTGACTGCTTGAACCAAACTACAATGAACCATATGGCCATTTAACCTGTTGAGACATTGAACCCATTGAAACAAAGTAGTTCAATGGTTCAATGGTTCAATGGTTTAAGCCTTCTTCTCTTTTATAAGTGTTTTGAAGCCATTAAACCTTGAAGTGGTTTAACTTTAAACCTTGACAAATGTGTTTAACTCTTGCTGATGATGTTGAACCTTTGAACCCATTAAACCCGTTGAACCAAAATGGTTCAAGCTTCGACAGTTCAATGGTTCAATGGTTCAAACACTGCATAGAAGCTTGCCGATGAACTCTTTTGGTTGAACCAAGGCATTAAACCAATCCTAAAAATGACTAAGTGTTGGAAACTTGTTCTTTTGATTGAACTCTCCTGTAGAAGCCTTTGAACCTATTAAACCTACTAATTTCAAGCATATTGAGTCCATAGAAACATATCTATAGAGTTCATAGATTTAAGATTATAGAATCTATAGAAATGAGTTCGTAAAACTGGCAGATTCTATAAAAATGAGTCCATAGATTCAAGCCTACAGAGTCCATAGAACTGAGTTCATAGAACTTGAAAAAGCTTGAAAAATGGAGAATTTGAATGCCCTGAACAATTTTTGAAAAGAGAAAAGAAGATTTTGGTCTGTTGAACCAAAATAGTTCATAGGTTGTCCCAAAAATGAATGACATTTTTTGGGGACAACAATTTTATGGTGGGAAATAATGAACTTAGAGAGTAATACATGGATAGTTTCATTGAGGAAATGTGTACCATGATCACTAGTAACACTTAATGGGTATCCAAACTAGGTTATGATACGTTCCCATATGAAGTGCATAGCAATTGCAATAGTATAATCCCTTATTGGCATGACCTTCAACCTAGTTCATGAGATAATCAGTTGATGTGATGATATAGTGGGAACCTATACATCATCCTTCTAGGTTGATGGGACCAATAAAATCAATGGCACATTTCTAAAATTGTTCTTATTGTTGAACATTGTCATTGATTAAGGAAGAATTTATTTTGCATTGTTATTGAGTGTTGAGCTTTGATATTTTATGTTGTTATTTATGTCAAAATTTCATATGAAGATGCATGGTTCTTTCATTTATGTCAATATAATATCATTTATGTCAAAGGTTATAGTAAATATACTAAGACTTGAGGTATGTGTATGATGAGTTCTGATTATTAGCAAAGTAAGTGTTGTTGTGATGAAAGAATATTGTTTTAAGAGTGTTCTAATGTTAACTTGAGTGATATCATTGAAGATAATTAAGTAAATATAGGTTAGTACATCAAGTGTAAAACATCTTTTAATAATTTTTTTAGACTCTATGAGATGGAATTTATAGGTATCATGATTATATATAGGAGCTTTGAAGATGAAACTGTGTTCTTCAAATATCTGTGTAAGCAGCTCCGAAGATGTTCTGAATGGGAAATGAAGATGAGAATGATCTAAATAATAATTGATAGAATTTGATCATGAGAGAGACTATTTTATGTTATACATGAGGTGTTGAGGACCTTGAAATTAATCAAAATATCAGCTCTAAAGATCTATGTTTGTAGCTATGACAATGCTACAAAGATCCTAGTCATACTCTAAAGATTTTTAAATAGCTCAAAAGATGTTATATTAAATTTATAAAGAATAGTTAGTGTATGAGATTTCTTGATCATACAAAATATAAATTAAAACATAGGAGAGATTCAAGGTGAATCTTAAAAGGTGGATAGAAGGTCATATTCTAGGGCTAATAAGACTTTCAAGCCAAGGCTTAGAAAGCAAGAAGAGTTATGGTGGCCAGATGAGGTAATATAATTAGTTTCCATGACATGGGTGAGTAGGTGAACATTCATATAGGTGATTTAAGTTTTTTAAATTATTTTCATGAAGTTTTATGTCATGATTTACAAGAAAAGTCTTGAAAAGTATTTCAAGGTTTCTCAAAGTACATAGAATGAAGAGTTGTCTACCCAAGAAACTTTTCTCAGTGCTTTTTGGAACATGTAGATCTACATGATAATATAATATGTTCATGTTATATTAGGAAGGGTTATATCTTAATTTTATAAGCATTGGTTTATGAAAAGTGGAGCTTATTTTTATGAATGATCATTAAGACTTGAAGATGGTCTAAAACCTCATAAAACCCTAATAATGACCTGATGTTGAAGATATTATTATAAATATTATAGAATGGTTTTATATGATCATAAAAATGATTGGATGTTGATTTGAACTCTCCCAAACATATCTAGGTGTGTTTTTTTCTCATTTAAGTGAGTAGACCCTATAAGAAAGTGTTTATCTTTCAAAAATTTATTGTAGTAGATAGAGTTAACCGATTCAAAGTGACTAAGTAGATGAAGATAAAAGTATGATACTTTTAGTTTATATTAATTAATATTTTTGGATAGGTTATATAACTAATTTTTTTAAATTTGGTGATCTAAGTTGGCCAGTCACTAATAAACCTAGTGGTTTAAATAGTAAGGAAATTAGACAGAAGTGAGAAGATGTTTCTTGATGTGTTTTCATATAAGCGTGATGCATTAAAATTCATTATGATTTTATTTGGGTCCTAAATTATATATCCATGATTTTTTATAATCTTTTAATTTTTTTTAATAATTTGAAACATTAAATCCATAAATGCTTATCTAGCTGAGTAGAGTTTGTGAGAGAGAAGGTTAACATGTTGGTCTGTAATACCAATAGTTTTCATTAGA
Organism: Torreya grandis; assembly: GCA_037957365.1. Taxonomy (NCBI): domain Eukaryota; kingdom Viridiplantae; phylum Streptophyta; class Pinopsida; order Cupressales; family Taxaceae; genus Torreya; species Torreya grandis. The sequence continues at coordinate 702,677 of JARHVA010007027.1, forward strand.
GCTCCTAATTTGATTGGTTTATGTTAATCTAAATACTTTATAAAATAATATTCATGCATTAAAATCCCTTGAATATATTTAATCATATGTTATATTTTCATGTTTCCTTGACTGTGTTTTGGAGATAGTTGGTAGTTCTAAGTGAACATCTTACAAAGAAGTGTTTGAGCCTGGTTACCCTGAGTTCAAGTGTTAGATAAAGTTTGTGATGACCTTGAGGTCATTATTTTTATAAATATGTTATTTTTTTCCATGGTTTTTTGTATAAATTGAGTATATGCCTTAGTTGTTCAGGATAGAGTTTTTGTATATGCGCAGGCCTTTTATGAGTAGTGATTTGAGAAAGGTTCAACTGGTGATTGGACCTAAAAGGTGTTATGAACCTAAATTAAGTTATATAAGGTATATTTTATGGTTTTATGATGTTTTCCAACCATGTGAGGTTTTTTTATATGCTTCAATAAATATCAAAGGGTAATGTGTTGTTAAGAAGACCTATTAGGTCTCCATAAGCCTAAAAGAGGAGTAAGGGCTAATTGATGTATGTCCAACCTATTGTAGTGATTTATTCATGATTAAATAATGTTATTTTTTATATTTTAATACATATTCATGTCTATCTTAATTTATTTTAATGTGGATCTGAATAACAAGGATATGATCAAGTGACTTGAATAAAAGCAAAGCAATTTAGGCCTATTTTGTGAGAGTTAAGGGAAAGCTTAGAGGGTGCTAAGGGTGGGAGAGAATAAGAGGATAAACGAATGATATAGATAATTTTATAGAACAAGGATATCATATAGACCATTATATAAGTGTTATTACTATCTAATAGAGGTTATGCATATGAGGATCAAGGTTAGAAGACCTAATCAAGCCATAAAGAGGGCTAGTTGAGAAAAGAAGGTTGAAGGCCAGTTTGAGAGGGATAGAAGAGAGAGAAGATATAAATGAGTAGATCATAATATGTTATAGAATAAAAAATAATATTTTAAGGTGATCAAATAATCATGTGGTTGAGTTGGTGTTGAGTTGTCTAGGCGGTTGGTGCCTCCTTTAAAGTGGGTGTTTATTAAAGCCTAGCTAAGTTGGTGTTGATCTAGTTGGGGTTAGTACTTCATGTGAAGTTGGTGCTTCACTAAATATTGACATTTTTATTATATGAATATATCCCATTTAATTCATCAATGGTTTTATACCCTTAAATTATTTCCCACATATATCTTATGTTCATGTGTTTCATGCTTTTATTATTTGATGCTTATGATTTCTAATATGTGCATACATGTTATAATGATTCATACATAGTTAAGTGGAATTGAATGAAAATTTGTGAAGACTAATTCATGCCCCCTCTCAGTCATCTTATTTCTAACACTTGTAATAAAATATGATATAAAGGCATGACATCCTGGTCATTTGGTTTCCCTATACATTGGAAAATATCATAATGTTTAATATGCAATTCGACATCTTGAAAAAGGTTAGGCCACCATAATATAGCTAATAATACTATATGCATAGTAGTTATTAGCCAAATTTGGCCTACATATTCCTAATCCAAAATAATAACCTAAGTAGGGTCTTGATTGAGGGGTGATCCAATAGTGGAAAGAGAAAATAGAGTCTAGGGGAAGATCACTTGTCATTGGAAATCTTTTGAAACATTGTTAATCAAGCTTAAAGTGTGAATGTGGTGACCTTAGACACCCAGACTATCATAAGACATCATGAATAAATGAATGGGTCAATATGGTTGTACATTTTATAAATTCACTTAGGAAAGCCTCTCAAGTAAAAGTATTACATGGACATGAAGTTATTCATGCCTTGAAAATCATCTACAAATTTCATATCTTGATGAGCTTGTTATCTAAAGATATAAAGCTTCAAAGTTAGACTTGCAAAGTGAAACAGGCATGGGGATGTCAAGTTTGAGCTATGACAAATAGTGATTTAAATTAAAATATTATCAATATGAATGTGTAAGTGACAAGTATCCAAATTTTGGGAGCTAATATCAAATCCAATGGTGAGAGGGAAACCTGATGATGTCAATGCATCCCAAGATATAATAACTCATGTTTGATCATACATCAAAGATCAATGATGAACATCAAGTCAAAAATTATACAGTAATGCATTATTTATAGGTGGAAATATCTTAGGTACATATCATATGGATCAATGGTGTGCATTAAATCACATAGCCAGTGGGTCAGAGTAAATCAATGGAGTGCATTCAATCATACAGATCAAGATCAACATCGATCAAGAGGTCAAAGAGTTGGTGGATCTCAAAGGTAAATAAGAAGCTTCCAAGTGTCATGACCTTGTTAAATTGGTATAAGGTCAATAAATAATGTTAATTCATATAAAAGTATATCTATGGTATGTACGAGGTCAAGGAGTCAAAAGATTGATAGCATGATCTTGTAGAACAAATGACAAGCTAATAATTGGCACAATATGAGAAGCTCAGATTAATATCAAGGGCTAATAGTAAAATTAAAGATGAAATATGGTCAATTTAAAAATATAAAAAATATTCAAATGGATGTTATGGAGGTAGACACATCGATTTTGATGATTCATCACCAAATCTAGCAGCATGACTATACCCCTTTTCTCCATTCTTACATGACAAAAATGAACTAGTGAGGAGTAATTGACACCCAAAGAAGATCAAAACATATTAGTTAAGCTATTTTAACTACATCAATGCTATAAGGATATTGTAAACTATTGATCTAATTGTTGGAATGGATTTGATGTCAAAATTTAGATTGAAAATGACTTGATTCCATTGTTATAATCATAAGGAGAATCATATGGACTAGAAATGGATTGAAAAGTACTAATACAATTATCAAGGCCATTTTCCAGAAGTAGTCTTACCATGATGATCCTATCTAACTATATCAACATCAAAATGATGGGAAATATGGGTTATTATGCTCACTTATCCATTATTTTATGCATGATCCCCATCTCTCTCACTCCATTCTTATATATATATAAAGGATTATAAGCCTTGAAATAGATCCCTCTCTATAGTATGACTAGACTCTCTCTAGATTTGTACTATAACACCTATTTAATGTAATAAAGAATAAATTCCTCCATTTTTAAGCAAGGTTGAAGTGTGTATCATGATTTTATGTATGTAACTAAGTGAATGTATGTTCTCCTTACCTCTATCTAATTTTTATCACCTTCATATAGTGTTTTTTTATCCTCATAGGTCATTTTATGTGCACAGATAGTCTGTCGGTCAATTTGGAAGTGGATAATTGCCCTCCTATGCTAGGTTAGTTAATCCATAACTTTGTGTGAAATACTAATGTGAGGTCTGATAAACGAGTGATTGAAGTGATATTATATAGTCTTTAATGTGTCTTTAGCAAATATAAGGATCAAAAAATTTGGTGCATCACCTCCTTTTATATGCTTTTATGAATCATTGTCAATCTCTTTCCCTTTTCCAAGCAAGATTTAGCTTAATTCTAGTTTAGGTGATAGACATAAAAAGTAAGATGGACTTCTCTAAAGGTATAAATCATGTTTAGGTGACCCATAACCTAGGTTTAGTCCCTTGTTAGACTAGGTTTGACCTAAAGTACCTAAGCAATCCCTTTCTCAACTAGGGTACAACCTCAAATGCCAATAATTTTGTCACACCTAGTGGGACCTATTCTCCTTAGGATTACTAAAATTTAGATCTATGAAGAAGCATATACATTAGAAAAGGAGATTCATTATCATCAAAATTTGAAGATCATTTAAGTTTCAAGATAGTATTTTCATGCCAAAAGTTACTACAAGGTCATCTAGTAAAGGTATTCCCCTTGAATTTGTTGAGCTACCTTCTATTTCATATAAGAGAGCAAGATTTAATAGGACAAGACCTTATCAAAAAAAATATATATTCATCCCCCAATCATCTTATTATTTCAAGAAGTGTAATTCCCCATCCTCAAATGGTCATCATAAATTAAGTATTTATTCCATTCGATGGAGGTAGTCCATTGAACTTAGCCTAGTATGATGAAATTCTTATGTCTGCCCTTAAGAGTATCCCATTATTTTCTATATAACATCAAAAAATTTCTATTGAGCACATCTAGGAGGTTTCCAACATTTTCTCCATTCATAATGTTGTTGAAGATAATATGGCTATCATATTGCTTGTTACTTCCTTCAAAGGAAAAGCATTTGAGTGGTATAGAAATATTTCATTGAATTCCATTACTACCTAAGATGAGTTAGGATCAACCTTAGTTAGACAATTTGAGGATAATTTTGACCACCTAACCTTAGTTAAGTAGATAACTAACATAAAGAGAGATCCCCCTGAGTTCATGTTTGATTTTAACCTCAGATTTCAAAAGACATAGACTAGAATACCTACATTGATTAGACCATCCCTGGAATATGCCTTTTTATATTATTTAGAATCCCTTGATTTTGATATTAGTGTGATGATACAGTCCATGGGTGGTAATACCATGTTAGATGCTTATGAGGTTGCCATAAGAGTAGAAAATAGTTTGATATAAGCTAGCAAGCTATCTCTTAGGCCTCCAATGGCAATATTTCCAAAGTTACAATCTATTTCACACCGTCAAGTTCCTTAGTTCCCATTATTATCCCCTATTCCACATCCTAAATCCCAAGTTGTATCCCCTTCTAATCAAGCTAAGGAGATTGGAGATTTGAAAAGTCTATTGTAATCTTTTAGGAATGAACTAGTTTAACTCAAAAGATAAAAATACTAGGGTAGGCCTTATCAATAATAAAATTATACCTCATATTAGTCTTTCAGAGATCAAAATCCTCCTTATCAAGGATATAGGGAAAATAGACCACCCTACTAAGAACAAGAAGCCATAGTTATAACTAAGCCATATGAATATCTTGATCCTAATGCACCTTCCACATCAAAATTTGTTTCCCCCACAATACCTCAAAATAATTTGATACATGACTCAAATTGGCAGCCCTCTAAACCCCATGATGTATAGAACATTATTATCCCACAAATGACATAGGGAGAGTGTTCTATTCAAGTAGGTCATTATCAAGAGAAAAATTTGGTACCCTAAATAGAGGTTTAATAATATAAAGGGCAGCCAAATTCCATTAATTTAAATTGGAAAATAGGTTATTATGTTGCCTTCAATCATTTTTGTGAGGCTAGAAGTTCAAGTGGTCAAGTTGTAGCTATAACTAGATCTAGAATAGGAGCCATTGATGAGACTCAAGATGTGATAAATTATTATATTTGTCCTAATGTTTTTCTTAAGAGTACCAAAGATAAACTTTTTCCCCCCATAACACAGCAAAAATATAATGTAGAGGTTGGGAGGGTCCCTCAAATACTTTTAGTCTATGAACACCTAGTGGTTTAAAAGATGTAACTAAATGTTAGTAGAGCTTCACTTAGCATAGTGGATCAGATGAAGAAAAACAATTTTAGAATTATCATGTGGTATTACCTTGATATCCTAGGATTAAAATATGTTCTAATCCAAGATCTTTCATCTCTCAAGGTGTCTCTAGAACCAATTGAGAAACAAAGTATTGTCCTAACTAACTCAGATAAACCAACTAAGAAACAAAATCATCATCCACATAAGGTGGTAAGGGTGGAAAAATTTGTGGTAAAGGCAATTAAAACTCCTCCCTTTTACCTTTATCTAATAGTTGGTGATTTTCAAGTTCATAACTATATGGTGGATAGCAGAGCTAGTAGCACTATCATGCCTAAGCAAATTACAAACAAGCTTGGTCTTGTCTATGAACCAAATGCTAAAGGGTTATTTAAATTATATGGTTCACCAAAAAATATATTAGGCATCATCAAAGATCTAAATTTGACACTACATGTTTGTCCTAGTGTTACCATTAAACAAGATGTAGTTATGGTGGACTTACCCCCTATTTTGCCATGTGTCTTTTAATGGACTTTACCTTAAAGATTTGAGGATACTTATCATTTGATTGGACATATTTAATGTTTATAATCAGGTATGATACTAAGGTAACCATACATTATTAACCTATTTCATGGTTCTATTTGGAACCATATATTTCAAGTGTTGTGAACACTAATTGCCTCATCTTAGATGAGGTGATAGAAGATAATATAGAAGAAATTGAATCACCTTTATATGGGATTCCAAATTTTTTCCTTGATGAATGGGCCTCTAACTCACATGAATATTATCCTTATAAGCTAATTGAAGATTAATTACTTTTTATTTATTTCCTCTATTAGAAATATGCACCAATTCCAACCTTAATGAAGGATGATGAGTCTACTGATGGTCTTTGGAAATTGTACTCTGATGGATCAAGGAATACGCATGGTACTAGGGTTGTAATTATGTTGATTTATCTAGAAAATAAAATGTATTTATCATCTATTAATTTTAAATTTATTTGTTCAAATAATGTTATATAATATGAGGTACTAGTTCATGATTTACAATGGACTATGACAATGAAAGTCATTGCCCTACAAGTCTTTGGTGATAGTGACCTTTTAGTTCACCAAGTGAGAGGTATTAATGTATTAAAAAACCCATTAATTAAATCTTATAAACATGGGGTATGAGACTTACTTGAAGAATTTTAGGCCTTCAACATTCAAGCTATACTAAGAGAAAAAAACAAACATGTAAATAGGTTGGCTACCATTGAAGTACAATTTAGTATCCCAACTGATGTAAGAAGTGAAAAGGTATAGTCACCCATTAGGGTGATTTTAAAGCTTTCTATTCCAAATAGAAATTATTATTGGTAAGTGTTTGAAGATGACAATAATATTGGTATATTCTTATAATAAAAGGCTAAGTTTTCCTCAAAAAATCAATTTTAGTACTTATAGCATTATGGTGATCAGATTATGTAACTAAAAATAAATAATTTTCCAAAGGGATTGGTCAAACTTGAGAACATATTTAAAGGTGATGATGATCTAAGGAAAGAAAATTCATAGTTATCAACAAAGGAAGGACACTATGCCAATGTGGAAGTTACACCTACTAAAACATAAAGTTGTGTAAGGTATGTACTTAATCATAAAAGAAGCATTTAATTTAGCTATGTGCATGTTTTGTTGATGTATTTAAATGAAAATATAGTGATCTCAAGGGATTTAACCCAATTTTATTTCAACACACCATTGGACTAGAAGATGAGACTAAGATAGTATGGAAACGACAAAGGCCTATTAATCCTAAGCTTGAGCCTTTGATGAGAGTTAAGCTTCATAATCTCATTAAGTCAGCTATTATATTCCTAATCAAGCACTCAACTTGGGTGGCAAACCTTGTTCTATTATAGAATATGAATGGTGAAATTAGACTCTGTGTTGACTTTTGTCACTTAAATAAGGCTTTATTTAAAGACCACTATTCATTTCCATCTATGGAATAGATTTTGCAATTAGTTACAAGTCTAGAAAGGTTCTCCTTGTTGGATGACTATAGTGGTTACACCAATACTTTGGTCAAGAAAGAATAACAATTCAAGATAGACTTCACCATTAAGTGAGGGACATTTGCATATAGAAATATGCCTTTTGGTCTATCTAATGCTGGAGAAAATTTTCATAGAGCCATGAATATGGCATTCTAGGTCCTTATTAGCAAGTCTGTGCTGGTCTATCCAAATGATATAATAGTGTTTTCAAAGAATTTAAGTGATCACATGGTCTACCTTGATCAAGTGTTTGAAAGGTGTAAGAAATTTGGGGTATCCCTGAATCCCTAAAAGTGTGTCTTCTTAGTTCATAAAGGTAATATTATTATACATATAGTCTCAAAGTATGTTTTAAACATATATCCTAAAAGAATAACTTCAATTCTTGCACTTTCCTTTCCCAAGCATAAAATATCTTTGTAAATTTTCTTAGGAGAGATTAATTTTATCATAATATACATCTTATATTTTACCACTTTAGCTAAGCCAATTATATCCATGCTAATGAAGAATCAGAGATTTAGTAGTCCAAGGAAGGAGTAAGGAGTTTTGAGGAAAATAATAAATCCATGGCTAGTGCTCCTACACTCATGAATCTATATTTCTCAAAGGAATTCATTATGTACACCTATGTTAACATTAACACCATTTAAGGCATTAATATGTAGCAAAACCATGAGGCCTTAGAGTAGCCAATATCTTTTTTTTTTCAAGGCTTAGAATAATATGAAAAAAGGTACTCTTTTGTTTAAAATCATGTAATTTTTGTTATAAGGTCTCTCAAAAAGTTTAAATACTATCTAACAATAAGATACACCTAATGGTTCCACATCCAATTGTCAAGGAGTTTCTCTTGAATAAGGACATAAGTGAGAAAAGAGTTCATTGGATAACAAATTTAATGGATTATGATGTGTATATCAATGTTACATATCTGATTAGAGGTAAAAGACTTTGTGAACATCTATCTCGAGACTTTCAAGAGCTAATGAAATGGTTATGGTGTCAACTGATGAAAAAGTTGTAGATGGTCATACCTCACCTTCTAGCTAGTATCATGATTTGGTAAGATACCTCTAAGATGGATTTTATCCCTCTCACCTAACTCCTTCAAAAAGAACATCTTTTAGATTAAAATCCATTCCATTCGTTCTTATTGATGGTGTTTTATTCAAAAAGGATATCAATGACATGTTAAGATGCATTGAACAACATCAAAAGGAAAAGCTACTTAAAGAGTTAATTGATGGACATGGTGGAGGACATTACTCAACAAAGACTATAGCCCATAATATCATGAGAGGTGGGTATTATTATCCAAGTTTATTTGGTGATTTTCATGCATGGTTTAGGAAATGTAGGCAATGTGTTATGTTTGTAGGAAAAGTGAAACTTGTAACCTTACCTCTCCAACCAATTATAGTAGATCAACCCTTTGTCTAATGGGGATTGTAATTTATTAGTCTCATTAACCCCCCTTCAAGCTCAAGACATAAATGGATACTGATTGCTATTGGTTACTTCACTAGATGGATAAAAATAGTGGCATTGAAAGAAGAAAATGAGCCTAATATTCTAGATTTATATGAAGGTTTACTTACTAGATTTGGATTCCCTTAAACCATCATTGTTAACAATGATATGGCCTTTGTGGGGTCTAAAATTAACCAATGGGTAGTTCAACATAGTGTATTTCTCATCACTTCATCAAAATACTATGCCCACGGCAATGTCCTTGCTAAGCTAAGTAATAAGAACCTATTGAAGATCCTAAGAGGGACCATTGAAGATAATCAAAGGTCATGGTATCTAAAATTAAAGTTAGCTTTGTGGGATAATAGGATCACCTATAATAATTCAATAGCCAACTCCCTTTACAAGCTGGTATATGGTAAGGAAGCAAGAATGCATGTTTCTCTTGTATTACCTACCATAAAACTAATGCACCAACTCAAGTTGTTATAGAATGAACCTACGGAGATTAGATATGCTAAGCTTATGGACTTAGAACATATAAGACATTAGTCTATGCTAGCCATAGAAATCCATCAATAAATTTTGAATAGGGTTTTTGACAAAGGAGCTTCTTCATGAAGTTTTAAAGAAGGATATTTGTTCCTCAAGTGGGATGAGGACAAAGCTAAGCTAGGAAGACATACATAGTTTGAATCTCTTTGGAGTGGTCCATACACAATCTCTAGATACAAATCCAACAATACCTTCTAGCTTTCAAGGATGGATTGTGAGTCAATTCATATCCCAGTCAATGGGATCTATCTCAAACATTGCTATTAAAGAAATTGAGTTCCCTGTACATAGCTTTTTTTACTTTCCTCCAAGTGTTGTCTTAGTACATTAGTTTGTTTAATTTTACTTTGTTTAGTTAGATTCCCTATTCTATTTATTTCCTTCCCTATTTTGGTGGAATTAATTGTCTTTGAAAGTCTAAAGGGTACTTATAGTCTCGGATCAGATTGAGAGTCATGTAAATGGTCTAAGTTCTCAAACATATCAAACATGTTGCCTAGCTAAGTCACCAAAGATGTTGGCCAAATTTGACCTACATATGCCTATCTATAATAATAAGCTAAAGAGGGTCCTGACTAAGGGTGATCCAATAATGGAAAGAGTAGATAGAGTCTAAGGGAAGATCACTTGTTATTCACAAGATTGTGAAACACTTTTAAGCAAGCTTAAAGTGTGAATTTGGTGACCTTAGACAACCATACCATCACAAGATGTCATGTAAAAATGAATAGGTTAATCCAATTTCACATTTTATAAATTCTCTTGGGAAATCATCTTAGGCCAAAGTATTATATGGACATGAATTTATTCATGCCTTAAACATCCTCTAAAAATTACATGTCTTGATGAGCTTACTATCTCAAGATATAAAGCTTTAAAGTTATACTTGTAGAGCGAAATGAGCATGGGGTCATCAAGTATGAGCTATAGAAAATATCCATTTAAATTCAAACATTCTAAGAATAAACATATAAGTGATAAATGTCCAAATATTGGGAGCTAAGATCAAATTCAATGGTGAGTGGGCAACCTGATGATGTTAGTGGGTCCCAAGATCTAATAGTACGCATTTGATTATACATCAAAGGTCAATAGTGAGCATAAAGTCAAAAGGTTAGAACAAACACATAGTTAACAATTTAAAATATATTGGGTATATATTAGATGGATCAATGGTGTACATTGATTGACACATCTAATGGCCCTAAGCAAATCAATAGAGTGTATTCAATCATATAGATCAAGATCAATGGTAAGCAAGAGGTAAAAGAGTCAATGGATCTTGAAGGAAAATAATAAGTTACCAAGTTTCATGACTAAATTAAACTAGTATAAGATCAACAACTTGTGTTCAATCATATATACGTAGATCTAAAGTGTGCATGAGCTCAAATGGTCAAAATACTAATAGTAGGATCATATGAAACAAATGAGAAGCTGATAGTTGACACAATATGAAAAGATTAGATCAAGATCAAGGGTCAATATTAAAATTAAAGAACAAACACAATCAAGTTCAAACTAGAGTAAATTTTCAAAGGGATGCCATGAAGGCAAACACATCAATTTTTATGTTTCATCTCCAAAGCTAGTATTATGACTGTGACCCTTTTCTACATTATTTCATGCCAAAAATGAACTAGTGAGGAGTAATCAATGCTGGAACAAGATCAAAATAGATTATTTAAGATGTTATAACTATGTCAATGTCAAAATGAGATTATAAAATATTGATAAAGCTATTATAACAAATTCAATACCAAAATTTAGCTTGAAAATGACTTGATTATGTTGTAACCATTAAGATCATCATGCAAGATAGAATTAAATTGAAAAGGATTGATACGGTTGTCATGGATATTTTCCAAAAATAGTCTTAACATGATGATCCTATGTAACTAAATCAACACTAGAATGATGGGAAATATGGGTCATTATGCTCCCTTCTCCATCCTTATACACATTATCCCAATTTCTCTCATTCTATTCTACTATATATATATATATATATATATATATATATATATATATATATATATATATATATATATATATATATATATATATATATATATATATATATATTTATATATATAGGATTCTAAGACTTGAAATATATCCCTCTCTGTGGCATGATTATACTCTATCAAGATTTTTACTATAACACCTATTTGATGTCATAAAGATTGAATTCCTCTATTTGAAAGATGGGTTGAAGTGTGTCTCATGAATTCATTGATGTAGCTAAGTTAATGTAGTGTTTTTTAGTCCTCAAAGGTCTTTATAAGTGTACATATAGTCTATTGATCAGTTTGAAAGTGGACAATTTCCCTCCCATGCTAGGTTGATATCTAGTCCATACCTTTGTGTGAAATACTTATGTGAGGGCTGATAAAAGAGTCAGTGAAATGATACTCTATATTATTGAATGTGTCTTGAAGTGTGCCTTGTGTAATTATAGGGATCAAAAAAATTAATGCATCACCTCCTTTTATATTACTTTATGAATCATTTTCAGTTTCTCTCCCTTTTTCATGTAGGATTTAGCTTAATTATAGTTTAGGTGATAGACATTAAAAGTAATATAGAATTCTCCAAAGGTCTAACCCAATTTTAGGTGACCCATAGCCTAGGGTTAGTCCCATGTTGGACTAAGTTTGAGCTAGAGGACCTAAACAATCCCCTTCCTAGCTAGGGTGTAACCTATGATTTTAATAGTAGCCTCATTAGTATAGTGTCTACCATTAATGCCTTCATTAACTTCATGGAGTACTTCAGAATGCTTATGTTTCATGACACAATATTGAATTATTTCATCTCATCTAAACTTGTAGAGGTCTCCTCTAATGAGCTAGAATGGTCCAGCATGGATGGTTAGTTACTTCTTAACCTGTGGTCTCAGATAGTCTAGCATTACACCAATAGTTAATAAAGTTTCAATATATTTTAACTCCTTAGGAACACATGAAACATAAAATAAATTTACATTAGGTAGGTTATCCTTAATGATGCATGGTGGTTCTCTAGAATCAATTTGAGAAAGATGGTCAAGACTGTAATTAATCTTTCCTAGTTTGACCATGATGGAGAATTGTAATTCTTAAAATAATAAAATATAATGGTAGATGATACCATGCAATATATGATTATTTACCAAATATTTTAAATCTTAATGTTTTGTATAGAATACAAAATGAGTTTCCAATAAGTATTATCTAAAATTTTCTAAAGCATAAACCATGGAAAGTGCTTTGCACTCTGTGGTGGTGTAATTCCTCTCATCTAGAGTAATTTTTTTACTATAAAAATAGATGGGGTGATCAAGGTGACCTCCACCAAGTTTTTCAAGGATTTCACCAATGGACATTCCATAATAATCAACATGGACATGGAATGGTTTTTTCCAATCAGGGAATTGGAGAATTAGAGCAATGACAATTTTCTCCTTTAAGGTTTCAAAGGATTCTTGGGAAGAGCAGGTCCAAATAAAGTGTTTGATATGTTTTAAGATTTCCTCCAAAGTCACAAAAATCTTTCCATAACCTCAAATTATTTTTTGATAATACCTAGTATGTCCAAGAAAGGCACAAATTATATACCAAGATTCCATCACTAGTAGATCGAGAATGATAGATACCTTAGTAGGGTATACCAAAAGTCTATCTTTGAAAATGATAAGACCAAGAAGAACACTAAATGGCATACCAAAAATACATTTATATTTATTTATATTTGGAGTACTTGACAATGCTCAATCATGAGTCATAAATTATAGCATTAGTCCTTTACCAAGCCATAGACTATCTTGTCATCCAAATAAACTTGAATAAATTTATGGATGAATTATTTAAAGGCCTCAATGGCTATATAGGATAATATAATAGGTACATTTTTCAACCCAAATGACATGACAATATATGCAAAGATCCCCATTTTATAACAAATTTTGTCTTAGGTCAATCTTCCTTGATGATCTAGACCTGATGGTACTAGTAGAATCCATCTGTGAAAGTGTAAATTTCACACCTAGTAATGCCTTCAAGGATTTATTTTATGAATGGCATTAATAAATTATTAATAATGCAATATACACTATGTATGTGATATTTAATATAAATACTAATGCTCCCATATTTATTTATACTTAGGACTATGGGATTAACTCACTCAAACTCATTAATTAGGGTTATTACTCTAATGCACAACATACTATCAATTTATTCCTTTCCTTATGCTTGTAATTTTAGATTCATCTTATATGACCATTTCCTAACTGGTCATGCACTATCAACTAATTTGATATGCATTTATTCTAATGATGGATAAACACATTTCATCTCAATATAACTCCTTATAAATACATATTAGTATTCTTTTAACAACTCATATATTTTTGAAAACTTTGTATTAGTCTAGTAGTTAACCATAATAGTTATCTTCAGTTCTTCCTCTATACCAATGTTGCACTAGATAGTTTGAAGAGGTTATGAGTATGGGTGGTCTACATCATTACTAGTATCATTAATGGCTCAAGTCACATTATATTTATGGATATATAAATTATTTTATAATGGGTTAGGTGGGTCAGACCCTTCACCTTCATGAACATGAAACACTAGTTTTTGCTTCCCTCAGAGAATCTCTTCATAAAATTCCTAATCAAGGATAGGTTTTGGTTTGGGGATAGACTACTCAAATAGATCATTAAAGATATATAAACATTCATATATTATATCATGTATATGTCAAAACAAATATTTAATGGGACTAGGGTCACTAATAACTACTTCACACATGGCTTGGAGAGCGAGGCATAAATCCATTCCAAGAGATGAGTAATACAATGAAAATTTCATGTTATATTTCAATAAATGCCAAAAATGGGTATCCAAATTTCATTATTCATGAACATACCATGTTCTAGACCAAGTATGTAAGGTGCCATGTACCCATAGGTACTCTGGCAAGAAAGATTCTTCAACCCTCCACATGGATTCACAAGCTTCTATGTGTGGCTCTAGTGTTTGAACTCTACTATATTTGATTGTACCCTAGATGTAGTTGTCATGATGAAACTAATGATGAAAAGTAGAGTTTACTTGATCCCAATGAATAATTCACTCATTATGGGTTCACCACCACCTCGTAGTTATGTAGTGAAATATGTGAATCAATGAATGCATATAATTAGCATTAGAGTTATAAAAGTATCCAACTTATTGGATGAAATCATGGACTTTTATTTGCCTATAAAATTGAGAATCTTCATCAAATCTCTCTAATAGTGCATCCATAATAGGTCCTCTCATGATTTGTCTTTATTGTACTAGTATAAAATGTTCTCATAACTACTAATGGCACTACACACTCCTCTAGTGAAGTCATAGTCACCATGGGCCTAAAAATTACAAGCATTACTTATTATATCAGAAAAGGATTGAGTGTCCATCCATCATATGATACCATCAAGAGTAGGATCATGATGCTCACCATCTCTGGATGTGATTTTGTAAATGTGGTTAATATCTTCATCCATACTAACAAGTTCTATGTATGAAGGCCCATGTGTTGAACCCAATAGGATAACAACATGTTGATCAATATTTTTAAAACTAATGTAACATGGAGATCCACACTTATAATAATTTCTTGGAGGAAAATGGCCACCTCCTCATCCTCATCCTTAGCCTCATCCATGATATCTACCATTATCTTGAATATTAGAGATAAAGGTTTGGCATGTACCACATGCATATGCCTCATGTATATCACTAATTAGCCATGAATAATTTATGTCATGGGTGTAGGCATCACATATCTTGTAACATTCAGACACTTTAGAATGAGTATCCCATTGTAAGAGAGGATAAGAAAGTACATTGTTCTCTTCATGGTAAATTTCACATGACTATTTTAGTATAACATAAATGTTTTTTGCATGGTAGTTGATTTTATTATGGCATTTAGACTCAAAATTGGTATACCAGATATCATTATGAGTGTCTTAAGCATTATTTATAGTCATCTTCTCTAATTATGATGTGATTAAAACTATTTGAGATTTTATAAAAGGATTTATTCTAATCTCAATGCTACTACTAGTTTTAGCATTAAGGGTAGATTTTAGGGACTTTTACAGGTTAGTAAATGTATTTTATGATATAATTATCTAAATGGAAACAACAAGCCTCCCAAAAACCATTGGGCATGTTGAGAAACATTAATCTTGAATGAAATGTTTAGCAAGAGTGTTTTGAATCATGCATCATACCCTCATAAACTTTCAATGAGTTCTTGGTTCATGTCCTTTAGAGTATGAATACTTTGTTTCTCAAATTTAAGAATATCAAATTCTTGAAAAAATACCATCTTGAGCTGATCATAATCAAGTATTTATTATTTAGGATCAAACTGCCTATAGCACTTTTGTGCTCTTTCCAAAAGTGTGGTTGCAAATTATGTAGCCTTTCACTCATAAGAATTTATACCAAACATACTCTAAATGAGTTCACAATTATGAACATGCTTTGAAACATTCTCCACTCTTTGATATTTAGGTAAATTAAGCATCATTCATAATACACCATCAATAATTGAGGTTCTCATGATGGTGGTTGTTAACAACCTCCAGGTCTTATTCCTAAAGGGGTAAGTCAAGCACTCCCTCTCATGAGACCTCCTAGTCCACCTCCATCACCTCTAGAAGCAACACCCATGATGTTTATCATGGTATCAAGTTGATTAAAAATACTTGGACAAGTAATTTTCCCACTATGAATGCTAGGTCCACTAGGCATACCAAGTTGGGCCATGAAATTCCCTTGAAGAGGAAAAAAAGTGTCAATTCATTGTGAGTTAAAATTAACTTAACTATAATTTATATTATAAGATAATTTTATGATTCTATACTATCTATATCTCAATTATGTATATTTAATTTCTCTAGTTCAATATCATGAGTGTGCACTATGGTTGGGGAACTTGGTTGGTTCAAATGTGGTTCTTCAATTTCTTATATCTGACTAGTGTCTCCGTCATATGATAAAATTGGTACTGGTCATGGTTATAAAGTGATTAAATATTTGTTCATTTCTTATTAACTATGGATCCTAACATCACTTACTATGTTCTCTCATTCCCTTTATACTCCACCTCCACCTATGATCCTCTATTGAGCTTCATCATTTTTTTTCTTTCACAATGCCCATTGACTAGCTAGCATTCTGAACCAAAAATTATTTACCAATACCTTTGAATTCCCCTTCCAAATATGTGGATTATTTAAGGATAGATTTATCTCTACATGGATATAATTTCAAGTCCAAAACCAATATAAAAAAAAACTTCATTACTTCTAGTGGAAAGTGTCTAATATATTAACCACATGGTTCTCAAAGAAACTAGAACTTTGCTTCTTTAGGACAAGGGTAAGTGGTTACAACATATTCCAAGATGTAAATATTCAAATCTCCTCTCCACTAGATATTAATATCTCATGTCCATGGTGTTCCTAGATGAGCCAAATCCTTTTGATGCTCTATCACCCAATCTTGCTTCTTCCAAAAATTTCATGAGCATAGGTAGAGAGCCAATCATGCAAATGAATAGAGAATTCAAAAAATAAGGTTTCATATAATAATTTTTAGAGATGTTTTTCCACCCACTCAATATATAAAATCTTATCTCAAGATAGGGAACCACAAAATTATCCTTGATCTTGGTAATCCATTATTCAATAATTTCAAGGGATAAACGTTCAAACATTTTCCATTACTATGTAACAAGCATTATGGGTCCTGACAGTAGAACCAAAATGTCAGTTAATTTTATATCACATTTTCCTTAAGGTGTTGTATTATCTAGTCCCAACAAGCTTACATGTATTTTTATGCAAGACTAAGATCTTACATAGTCATCTGAAGCATGCAGTAGAAACTAGTTCCCATCAGTTATGTTATGCATTAACACATCTCATAATCTTGAGTTTATTCATTTAAATGGAGGATATATATAACAATAAATATATTAATTTGGACCTTGTCTCATTAATCATAATAAACAAGAACACAAATATAAGTGCCATTAATTTCAATGTGTTGATTACACAACCATGTATAATGCATATTCTATAAATCTCATAATGAATTATATCTAGATATTACTCAATGTAACCCATTGTTAATGTTTTAACTATTAATTAACTTAAACATAGCATGACAACTTATTATAGCTTCTATAATTTTGTACTATCATAAAGATTCATTACATAATATCAATATTTTTCCACCTTAAACAACTCTACAAAGGGGTATTTATACTTGGTTTTCCTTGACCAATTAGTTAAACTATTAGTGAGAACTAGGTGATTAGATAATGATCTTAAGTAGATTAAGAGTCATGGTATCCATTTAATTACTTTCTCTTAAGGATCGAGGCCTTTTTACCCCCTATATACTTGTTTGATGTTATATCCTTTCTTCCAAGTGTCATTCTTTGTGCAAGCCAGTGCAAAACTTGTGTGATGATTAAATCCTAATTTATCCTTGAAAATCACTCCTCAACCATTTATTTCTTTTCTCATACTCCCCAAGTCTTTCACTATTTTATTGATTCTTATGTTCTTAGGTTCTCCATAGTTATGCTCCATCTTTGACTAGGTCTTCTTGTGTTATCATCTTTTATGCCTTTATCCTCTCATAACTCACTAGATCTATGTCATGGTCTGAATGTGATATGCTAGTTCTATGTTATGGTCTTCATATTCCATTTTCCTCTCATATCATTCTAGTTACATACCAAAAATACAAAACACTTAGTCAAAATCTGGGGTCTAACAGATTTGAATCAAGAAACTTGTGGTAAGGAAAAAACTTAATATAAGGTACTCAAAAAGTAACATAAATTATGAATACCTATCCTCAATTATATGTACCATTATAAAAGGTGAAAAAAGGCTACCAAGAATTTTGAAGGGTTGGCCCAAGTGATAACAATTTGTAAGTTTGAAATTTTGGTAGTTATACCTCTACATCATTTTGGTATCATAAACAAACTAAGACACCTAGAAGTGATTGGAGAAGGTGATATTCTATCAGAGGAAGAGAAGTGAAGATTGTTTGGTATATAACCTAAGTAGATACAATATGAAACCTAAGAGAAATGTAGTAGGTGAGAGGGTAGAAACCATACAAATGAGAGATACAATATTATAGGGTTTGAGGAATCTTAGAGTCAATTTTGATGTGAAAGTCATAGTAGTTAAGGTAAATAAAAGGAGAGGAGTAGTCATAAGTGATTTTAGTGACTAAGAGGAAGAAGTGTTATTCACGAGATATACTAAGAGGGGGGGTGAATCAATATATCATCTATTTTATAAACTTTCACTTAATCAAATTCCACTTTAACATACATTCAAGATATGCAATAAAATAGAAATAATAAACACCACACAAGATAGAGAGACACCATATTTAATGTGGAAATCCAATGTGAGAAAAACCATAGAGAACAATCTCAAGTATATGAATGATCACCAACATAAAACACAGTATTCACAAGAACCAACTTGTAGGAGCACCAACCCCTTTGTTGAGCACTAACACGACAACTTTTCATGAGAAAAAAAACACAGGAGCACCAACCCCTTTGTTGAGAACCAACACACCAACAATTTATGAGCACCAACCCATAAGAACACCAACCCCTTTGTTGAGCACCAATATAGTAACAATTCATGAGCACCAACCCATAGGAGCTTCAACCCCTTTGTGTATACCACACAACTATCTCTCAATGTAGCTATCTCAACAAATGATAGTTCATTACAATATCTCTTTCCTCTCTCACCTTTGCTCTTCTAAGCTAGATATAAAAAATATAAATCATACTCATCTCTCACTGCTCTTCTAAGCTAGATATTAGTATCTCAAATCAAACTTTATCTCACACATTACAAATGGATTCTCAAACCTTTATTTATAGCTTTCCAAATGACCTTTGGACTTCACCCTTTGTGACCCTTCAATCCTCATGGAAAATGGTGCCAAACTTTCATGACCCTTCATATCCTTGCATTTGAAAAGTCATGTGGTGACCCTTCATAATCAAAACCATCCTTTCCTCTTTTGTCTTTATCTTGGTGACTTTTCATATTCCTTAAAGTGTCCCTTCATGAGAAATTATGCCCTTCCTCTTTTATCTTCACTTGGTGAATCTTAGAATTCCCCAAGATGACTCTTCGTGAGAAAATGCATCCCATTCTTCTTTTGTCTTTACCCCGTGAATATTTGACTTCTCCATGGGCCCTTATTTTATATTATATACAACCAAAAATATGCTCTTTAATATTAAATAAATAATAACACATGTTAGCCAAGATATAACTATTATAAACATCATTAAATGTAATAGGGCATTTATCACCAATAATGTTAGACCTTTGAAATCAATGACAATATTTCCAATAATCTCCCCCTTTGTCATTGATAACAACATCAATCTTGAAACTATCACATCCTAAATCCTGCACATACTATCATCTAAAAACATATAGTAACTCCCCCTTATTGTAGCAACTTGTACCTATTCTCTGTACCTATTTATGCACCTATACCTATACCTTTTATTCTCCCCCTTTGTCATCAATGGCAAAGGGCCTACCTAGAGGTAACACTTAGCTCCCCCTCAATTTATGTTAAACCTCAATGGTAGTAATTAATAGAAATTACTCCCAACTCCTTTTTTAGATCTTTGAATGTGTCCTTTGATCATGCTTTTAAGAAGATATCTGATAATACATATCAATTTTTGCCTATCCTTTGAGCATCTGCAATCGACTCATTTAAATCTTTTCTTCTAATCTCAAAACCTTATACATAAAAATTTAATGTGTATCCCTGATCACATATTTAACTTACACTCAATAGATTATGCTTAAGACCTTTTACATACAAAACATTGTTAGTCTTTGTTCTACCATTATCCAAACTCAAAGTACCCTTTTTAGCTATCCTGGTAGTGGTTTTATCTCTAAATTTCATTATGCCACCATTGATCTTATTTAAATTTTTGAACTTACTCTTGTCTCCTATCGTATGCCTCAAACATCTATTATCAATAAACCATGGATGATCTTCATTTCTTACATGCAAAACTTTCTGAACCATCATAGAATCTTCAGGTTGTTTCTTCTACCATGAACATGTCTGAACCTTCTTCTTATTGAATGGAGCTTTGAAACTCTAATCCTTCTTGACTGAATCAAACACACTTTTGTAGTACCAAGCTATGTGTCCAAATTTGTTACACTTGTAATATATTATAGCCTCTTCATAAAAGCTTGATAGAGGAGCAAAAGAGTTATAGCTTCTGCTTGACTCTACATGATTTTCCTTCTTATTTCTAAAACTGTTAGCTCTTTTTTGACATTCTAATTTCTTGTGACCATATCCATTATAATAAAAATAGTAACCATAAAAATAAGACCTATTTGTATATCTCTGACCTGATTACCTTTTGTAGCTTTGTTCTCTCTAGCCTTCTTTGTTTGAAATGTCCTCTATATTCTTCACTTCTTCCCTTGATTCATCTTTTGTAAGAGCTTCAACATAGCTATTTTTATTTTCAAATCTCATACCTATCTTATCTAAATTTGCCTTTTGGCTCTCTAATATCTTATTCAGCATGTTAGTGTTATCCTCAAATTTTGAATCACTAACTACTTTATCATTGACTGCTTTCTCAATATCTTCTTTTAAAGAGGCAATTTCAATAACATACCTTTCACATTCTTTTCTTAATTTTTACAATTGTGTTTTTTTAACTTCTTCATTCTTCTTAGCTTCTTCCAAGTGTGATGTTAGATCATCAATTATTTCCTTTGACTCCTTTTCATTTTTCTTGATCTGGTCCATCAATCTTCGATTCTTCTTCTCAATAGCTTCTAACTCGTCTAAGGAACAAATGAGTTCTCCTTCCATATTCACTTCCAATTCATCCTCTTCTTCTTCTTGATCATCTATACTTTTTATTACAGAGGCATATTTATGTATGGCCATGAATATAATCTCTTCTTATTCTAAATTGTTGACTTCACTATCTTTGGCTGAGCTAGGATCTTTAGAATACAAGCTCTTCTTCTTGAATCCCTTCTTGAATTTACCTTTGAAATTATTCTTGTATGTAGACTTTTATTCTTCATCATGATTACCCTTATTTGGGCACTTAGCTAAAAAATGTCCAATATTTCCATAATTAAAACATTTAAAAGGTAATTTTCCTTGATATTTACCTATTCCCCTTTTTAGCTTGTAAATGAAAAGAGCTCTATTATCATCTTTATCATCACTAGAACTATCATTTAATTCTTGAATCTTAGCTTTCTCTTTCTTTGATGTCTTTAAAGTTGCTTCTCCCTTTGAGGGTTTATCTTGTTCAGTCCCCATCTCATATGCCATGAGTATACCATGAAGCTCATCCATCTTTAGCTTGGCTAAATTCTTCATCTCCTTGATTGCCGATACCTTTGCATCATATCTCATTGGTAGAGATCTCAAAACCTTTTGTACCACCATTAACTCTTCCAACATTTCTCTAAGACCTTGAATCTAATTTACTATCTGATCAACTCACAAGAGATAACTTGGTATATCTTCTTCTTCTTCCATCTTCAAACTTTCAAACTATCTTCTAAAAGTCTAAAGCTTAGCTTCCTAAACCTTTCCATCACCTTTGTAAATATTCTCAAGTTTTACCCAAGTTTCATGAGTAGATTTAAATTTCATAACTTTAACAAATTTAGATTCACATAAACCACATAAAATAGCATTTAAATCTTTAGCATTACATTCACTTGCCTTCTATTATCCTGGAGTAATTACAAGTTTCTATGGCTCTTCATATTCCTACACCACTACTTGCCATATGTTGAATTCAAGGGCCATCAAATAAGTCCTCATTCTTATACTCCAAAAATCATAATTCATCCCATCAAACAAAGAGGCTTTATTTTTATAAAATCCTTCATGTGATCTAGCCATCATGCTTTCCCAATCTACCTTCAAGCTATAAAACTTTTTCAAAAGAAACATGCTCTGATACCAATTGTTAACCATGGGATATACTAAGAGGGGGGTGAATCAATATATCATATATCTTATAAAATTTCACTTAATTAAATTTGACTTTAATATACATTCAAGATATATAATAAAACTGAAATAATAAACACCACACAAGATAGAGAGAGACACCAGATTTAATGTGGAAACACAATGTGGGAAAAAATATGGAGAACAATATCGAGTATATGAATGAGCACCAACTCAAAACACAATATTCATAAGCACCAAATTGCAAGAGCACCAAACCCTTTGTTGAGCACCAACACAAAAACTATTCATGAGCACCAACTCACAAGAGCACCAAACCCTTTACTGAGCACCAACACAACAACTATTCATGAGAACCAACCCACAAGAGCACCAACCCCTTTGTTGAGCACCAACACAACAAAAATTCATGAGCACCAACCCATAGGAGCACCAACCCCTTTTCTAAACACCAACACAACAAAAATTTGTGAACACCAACCCACAGGAGCACCAAACCCTTTGTGTATACCACACAACTATCTCTCAATGTTGCTATCTCAACAAATGATAGTTCATTACAATATCTCTTTCCTCTCTCACATTTGCTCTTCTAAGCTAGATATTACTATCTCAAATCAAACTCTATCTCACACAATACAAATGGCTTCTCAAGCCTTTATTTATATCTTTCTAAATGACATTTGGACTTCACCCTTTGTGACCCTTCAATCCTCATGGAAAATGGTGCCAAACTTTCATGACCCTTTGTATCCTTGCGTTTGAAAAGTCATGTATAACCCTTCATAAGAAAAAGAATCCTTTCCTCTTTTGTCTTTATCTTTGTGACTTTTCATATTCCTGAAAGTGTCCCTTCATGAGAAATTGTGCCCTTCCTCTTTTGTCTTCACTTGGTGACTCTTGGAAATCCCCAAGATGACTCTTCATGGGAAAATGCAGCCCATTCTTCTTTTGTCTTTACCCCATTACTCTTTGACTTCTCCATGGGCTCTTATTTTATCTTATATACAACCACAAATATATTCATTAATATTAAATAAATATTAACACAAATTAGCCAAGATATAACTATTATAAACATCATTAAATTTAATGCGGCCTTTATCAACAATAATGTTAGACCTTTGACATCAATGACAATATTTCCAATAAAAATAGCCATAAGAACCATAATTAGAAGATGAAGGAGAGAGATAAATTTATGAATGAAAGTTTGAAATATTATTGAAGGAAGTGAAAGGGTAAGGATCTAATCCAAAAAAAGATCTTCCTATTTATGTAGGAAACCTCAGTGGAAAATAACTCCTTGATTGGATAGGAGATTTGGATAAATACTTTGACTTTGAAGATGTACCAAAAGAACAAGTGAAGTTTTCTAGAACCAAGCTAAAGGGTCATGAATCCCTATGGTGGGATTAAATATAAGATGAGAGGAGAAAAAAATCAAAATCCAAAATCAAGTCTTGGGATAGAATGATTTCCAAGTTCAAAAGCAAGTGCTTGCCTAGTGGCTACATCACAAACTTGTATAGGAATCTTCAAAACTCAAAACAAAAAGATATGGGGGTAAAATAATATACTGGAGAGTTATACAAGTTGATTATAATATTAGGTCACATATAGGATGACAATGATAAGGTGGCTAGGTATCTCAATGGTTTGAGATACAACTTGAAGGATGAATTGAGCCTTACTAGTCTAGATACATTGGAAGAGTGTTATTAGTTGGCCTTAAAATTAGAGGAAATACTCAATAGGAAATAAAACCAAAAAAATAGAAGTAGAGGTAGAATTTTTAGGGTTAGAGGTAAGAAAGGAGGTCAAGGTATTTCATAAATAATTCAAGGGGATTCTATTACTTCACATGAACAATCATCTAGTTCAAGAGGAGGATTTAGAGGTAGGAGGCCATATTTTAGGGGTGGTTATGCATTAAGAGGTAGAGGATAAAGTGGTTTTATAGGTATGTGCTTTAAGTGTAATATGTTTGATGGACATAGGTCTTGGGAATGTCTAGAGGATCAGTCAATAAGAAGTACAAGAATAGAAGGTAGAAATCAAATTACTCAAGTAGTTAAGGATGAGAATGTTTATTATCCATCACTTGTGGAAGAGCCTAAGGTAGGACAATATTTACTAATGATAAGAGTGTTAATCAAAACACCCAATGAGAAGGAGCCACCATAAATTAAAACCTTTTTTATAACTTCTTCCAAGTGCTAAGGTAACTTTTGTCAAATGGTTATAGATTTAGGAAGTATTGATAATTTAGTCTCTACTAAAATGGTAAATAAACTTGGATTTAATAAGTTGTCTCACCCCACACCATAAAAAGTCTCATGGTTGAATAAAAGACAAAAAGTCTTCATTAGTGAACAAATTTAGGTGGAGTTTCAAGTTGGAAGATACAAGGACAAGGTCTTTTTTGATGTCATTCCCATGGATATTTGTCATGTGCTTCTTGGGAGGCCTTAGAAATATGATAGGAAAACCACTCATGATGGTAGGAGAAATGTAAATACATTATTTAAATCTATAGTCACACCTTTTTGCCTATGAAAGATGAATATAATGACCAACAAGTTAGATCAAATGTGATGTTGGTTAGTGGAAAGGAGTTTCTAAATGTTATGAATGAAGAGGAGTTGGGCTTTACATTAGTAGTCAAGCCTAGGAATATTATGATAGCCACCAAAGTGAATGAATTACCTCATTATATCCAATACATGTTGTAAGAGTATGTAGAAATTATCGTTGATGAGCTACCAAGTACATTACCACCTATGAATAACATTACTTATCACATATACTTTGTTCCAAGACTAAGTTTACCTAATAAGTAAGCCAACAAGATGAATCCTAAGGAGAAAGCAAAAATCAAGATATAAGTACAAGAACTCTTAGAAAAAAGGCTAATCAAAGAAAGTCTTAGTCTTTGTGTAATCCTACAATGTTAGTGCCTAAGAAGGAAGGTGAGTGGATAATGTGTATAGACTTTACGGATATCAACAAGATTACAATTAGATATAGGTTTCCTTTTCTTAGGATGGAAGATTTAATGGATTTATTGAGTAGAGAAATCTATTTTTCAAAAAAAATCTCAAAAGTGGGTCCTATTAGATTAGGATCAGACAAGGGGATGAATAAAAAATTGATCTCAAAACCAATGAGGGGTTGTATGAATGTTTTTTTATGCCATTTGGCTTGTCAATTTCACCAAGCACTTTAATGAGGCTTATGAATTAAGTCCTCAAAATTTTTATAGGTAATTTTGTAGTGGTCTACTTGGATGATATACTTATCTTTAGCCCTAGTAAAGAAGAGCATCTTCACCATTTGCATTTAGTTATGACAAAGTTACAAGAGGAAATGTTGCTAATCAACATAAAGAAATGTGAGTTCATGAAATTAAAACTATTTTACTTAGGATTTGTAATATCTCAAGGTATGTTAAATATGGACAAGGATAAAGTGAAGGTAATGGAGTGGCCAACCCCTAGAAAAATTAGAGAGGTAAGGAGTTTCCATGGATTTTCAAGTTTCTATAGGAAATTTATTAGAAAATTTAGTGGGATATGTGCTCCAATAATAGATACCATTAGGAGAGATAAGAAGAAGTTTGTTTAGACTAAGAAATATAAAAGGATTTATTAATATTTGAAGAAATACTAATGGATAAGCCTATCCCAGCACTACCAGACTTTAACAAACTTTTTTGATAGAATGTGGTGAAAGTGGAGTTGTAATAGGGGTTGTTTTAAGCCAAGAGAGTAGGCCAATAGCTTATTTTAGTGAAAATTTCAATGATGCCAATAGAAAGTATTCATCATACAACTTGGAATTCTATGTAATGGTGTAGGCCTTGAAGAAGTGGAGGCATTACTTAATGCCTAAGAGTTTATCATCTATACAAATAATCATGCATTTTGAGTCATCAGTAATTAGCCTAAGATAAATTAGAGACACATTAAATGGGTGGAATATATGCATAATTTTACCTTCACCATCAAGAATAAACAAGGGCAAAGTAATAGTGTATAAGATGCATTGATTAGAAGAGGATTATTAATGCATGAGATACAACTTGGGATTTTTGGTATCGATTCCCTCAAGGAGATGTATGAAGATGATGAAGACTTAAAATAAGGATACAATGCTTTTAAGAATCCAACTACACTAAACAAAGAACAATGGTTGGAATATATCATATAATATGGGTTACTATTCAATAGTGTGTGGTTATGTGTGCCAAGAATCTGAATAAGAGAGAATTTGATCCAAGAAAAGCATAGTGGTAATATGGTATGGAACTTTGGGCATGATAAGACTTTGGAATAACTTACTAGATACTATTATTGGCCTAAGGCAAGCAGGAGTGAGAAGATATGTTGAGAGATGTAAAACTTGTCAAATGGATAAAGGGAAGAGCACCAATATAGGTTTATATCAGCCTATACTAGTCCCAAATAAACCTTTGGAATCCATAATCATGGAATTTTTGATGGGATTACCTATAAAAAAAGAGGCTTTGACTCCATACATGTAGTTGTGGATAGATTTTTAAAAATGGCACATTTTATTCTTTATAAGACCACCAATGATGCCACCCATGTGGAAAATATATTCTTTAAGGAGGTATTAATACTTCATGGACTACCAATAAAAATTTTATCTAATATAAATATTAAAATCATAGGCCACTTTTGGAGAACACTATCGAGAAATCTAGACACAAATCTAAGTTTTAGTTTAGCTTACCACACTCAAACAAATGGTCAAATTGAGGTGGTAAATAGGAGTTTAGTTAACTTATTAAGTTTTATATATAAGTATAACCCAATTATTGGTATCTTATATTAACCCAAGAATAATTTTCTTACAATTAATTCTATATTAAGAGCATTGGCATGAGTGATCCGAGCAACAATTGAGGCGATAATTCGGGTGACAGTTCCACCCCAATTGATGACAGAACTTTTGGGAGCCATAACTTTTGTACCATAGCTCCAATTAACTCACCATTTGAACCATTGGAAAGATAATAATGAGGATAAAATTGTGAGATAGAATGGATCTTCTATTGATTAATTTTGACCCCTAAAAACCCAATGGAAGTGACCTAAATTTCAATTTTAGTAGTGTAGTCTAAAAATCATAAGTTTCTAAAAATAGTAATTCCTTGAATTCTGTATTGTTTTAAATATTGGAAGTCAAACCACTTAATATAACTTTATATTGGTGACCTTCCACATCCTCCCCATTATTTTAAAATGTGTATAAATTAAGAGGTAACCTGAAATGTGAAGATAGACATCTCTTCCTAGATATAAGCATATATTTGTATTGTGATCTTGAGTAAGACTAAGTCATTTCTAAGTGATATGTAGTATGTAGCATAGAGGAGTGTTTGAAATCAAGAATATTATTAATATGGACAAAATTAGTGTTGAAGGAGAAGATTTTTTAGTGGCCATGAAAGAGGTTCATCAATAGGTAAGGAAACATCTAAAAGCAAGTGTGGAGAAGTATAAAAGGCAAGCATATATAAGTAGAATAGAGGTAAGTTTTTAAATTGGAGAACTTTTTTTTGATAATCTTATGAAGGATATATTTCTAAGTGGTGAGTAAAAAAATATTAATATGAAAAAAATTGGTCCTTGTAATGTGCTTAGGAAGTTTTCTAATAATGCATATGAGCTGGAATTTCCTAATGGTATAGGCATATCACCAATTTTCATTTTTTAAGACTTATACCCTTACAAAGAAGGATTAAAAGGTGAATAAACACTATAAGTGTCAGCTAAAATAGTTAAATATTGGGCAAAATAGTTGCCTTAAGTCAAACTAGATGAATTAGAATGCATCTTAGATGAGAAAGTGTTCAATAAAACTAGGGACAAGTAGTATTTCAAGTATTTGGTCAAGTTTAAGAAAATATATATTGAATAATTTACATGTATGATAGATAATTACATGAAAAATCATGGGACTAGTCTTGGAGAACTCATGGAGAGTAGTCATTGAGTCTTTTTCTCTTTCCTATGGGAGTATGATGTAAGAACATCACTCTTAGGATTATATTCTTGAATTTTATTTTATTTTTGGTTTAAGAGGTATTATGGTGCTTATACCACTCTTATGTTTCATTTCATGTTGTTGGTTATATTTATATCCCTTCAAAAACTCAAATTTGGCTTTTCTTACCAAAAGTGACTTGTTAAATTTTCGAATTATTTAGGCCAGTTTAGGTGTTACATAAGTGTTTTGAAGAAACTATCAAATTGTAAAATTTTAATTATGACCTATTTAAGGTACCATGTGTATATACCATGGGGTTTAAGTCATTATTATAAACAATGCAAACTTTGATATATTTTTCAATGTTCTAACTAGCCCTCTAGTGATCGTTGGAAGGTCTAAGATAAAATGTATTAGATCATGTGTGATGGAATTAATGTAATGTTGGAAGGGATAAATATTAAATAAAATAAATAAATAGTTATTCATTTTGATGAAAAACTATTGTAGACCCCATTTCCCTATGTATTAACAATGAAAGTGACTGTATGACTGAGTATTTGAAGAAAGAGTCAATAAAGATACATTCCTGATGTTCTTGGTGTATTGGTAAGTTTTTTTCATAAACTTAAAGGTTATTTAATTATTTATTTAGGTTTAATTATTTATTATAAAATAAATACAAACATGTATATGACTATGAACCTTCACACAGTCAAACTCAAAATGTTGTAAAATTGGTTAACATAGTTATCAAGGAGGTATTTAATTATTTAAGAAGGTGAATAGGAATATCAAAAATATTTTTTAAATTTCATAGATATTTTAAACTCATTTTATGTCTTGAAATAATAAATTACTCCTTCTCGAATTTGTAGAGACTATCTTAACCTGAGTTAAGGTTTTAAAACTAAAACTTGATTTACATGAGTTCCAACCAACCAAAAATCACAAAACTTTGTGATTTTCTATAGACTAAGGAATTATAAGATATTTTAGAGGTTTCAAACCTGGTATGGACCTTATATTTATATAAAAATAGGATAGAGAGTTAATTAGGCCTTGGGAGACCTAATTGGAGCTTGATAGAGGTTATAAAAGTGGTTTTTGAGTGGATTTAAATCAAGAAACTTGTGTTAAAGAAGTAACTCAATAGAAGGTACTAAAAAAATACCATAAATTATAAATACCAATCCTTAATTATCATTACCATTATAAAAGGTGAAAAAAGGCTTCTAAGAAGTTTGAAAGGTTGGGCCAAGTGACAACAAGTTGAAAGTTTGAAATTTTGGTAGTTATACCTCTACATCATTTAATCTCTTGAAAATTCTATCAAGGTAATGGCTATAAAATATTCTCAATAGAAAATTCTAAAGGAAAATTTTGGATCTAAAATTAGGTCAAAATTGACTTTCTTGTAAAAAGAGATGGGAGCTTGCATGGGGGGTTTAACTAAGTGTGACTATGATTTTAACTTTAGAGGAACTAAAAAAGACTAAAAATAGAATAAAAAGTTAATTGGTCCTAATTTGAGGTGAACACAAGGTGATAAAAATAAGAAACATGAGGTTAGTCATGTATAATGCATGAAAATGAGAGTTATAAGAGCTAATTTTAGAAGGAATTTAAATTGTAACATAACTATCACTTTTTGTAGGGCTGGTTGTAGAATCATTACTTAATTTGATAAAAAAAACACCACTTAATATTATGATACCACTACATATTTAATGTGAGACCAACCTTTAGCATCAAAAATACTACTTAAATTTCAAAATCATCATATCAATTATGTAAACTAAGGTGTGGTTCATAACATAGGCTAGTGGTTCTATCATCTGGGGAAGTGGTTCCATCACCTATAGCTAGTTTTTGAAATAGTGAAAATGTCTAGGAAGGTCAGAATCAAGGGGACTGAATGGAGTCAAAATAATAATATGGAATCTTAGAGAAGGGATAGAGATAGAGAGTTCCCTATGGAGCATAAAATAAGAGGTCATTACATCTTCATCATATTTATATTATAAATGTTGCACCATGTAAATTTTAGGTGCATATATTACCCTTAATTTTGATTAATTCTTCCTAGTTTAAAACTTATTTTCATTTTGTTGTCTAATTTACTATTCTTTTATTTTAATTTTAAATCTTGACTTATTTTTTGATCTTGTGTAGTCTTGTGAATAGTAAGAGTGGTGAATTTCTAGAGATAATGAAGGCAAAGAGGTAGCTAGAACATTAATGGTAGTAGAGAGGCATTTTTAAGGTAAAATCATCCCCATAGAAGACTAAGAAGCTATATATTGATTGCATTTTACACTCCAAGGGTTGTATTTTTCTCTTCACATAAGACAATTGGATCCAACCCCTTTTCATTTTCTATAATTTTATTTTATTTTCTCTTCCTCAACTCCTCTCATACCATTATGCTAGAAAAATTTCATGAGAATTATTGTAATGAACACCAATTGATTATCAAAACATTGTATTATTGATTAATATAAATATTGGGAATGTTTTATCTTCAATTTACACATGTATATTATGGTTGTAGCTATTCCTTCCTTGTTTGATCCCTTTAGAAGCTTGCATTGGCTTTGAATTTTATTTTACATATGCTGATTGGATCAAAAGTTGGTTTATGGATCTCATTAAACCATGAAAGTGAATTTTTTTATCATTATTACAATCTTTTATTTTCTTTGCTTTCCCCTTTTCTTTTGTATTTATTTTAATTAATTATTAAACTAGGGTGTGAATGCAATCTGAATGAATTTTTATCTTGATTACTTAAATGTACTTTTCATTAGCTTTTGTAGCATTATGCATTTATAAAATTATGGAATGAACACATTAAAATTATTCATAAACACAGGACAAAACCCTAAAAAAATTTATTTAAAATTGTGAAAAATCAAAATGTATGCATGTTTATCTATTTTCATCACCTACATGAAACTTAAACAAAAAAATAAACTAGCACTCTCATTTTACATTGTTCAACTACCCAAAACCTGTTAAAATGCACATCTAAATTTTGAGGTAGTAAAACCAATAAAATCCCCTTGAAATGGAATGGTCACAATGAGGCACTAAGTGAAGATCAGTGTGCTTAGACTAGGTAAATATAAACCTTAGGTAGATTCCCACAAATATCCTTTCAAGAGAGGTGTGTTGAGAGAGGAGCCTATAATGTTATCATATTCCAAAATGCACATCATCATGTCATATAAAGAAATGTTATGATTACTAAAAAAAACTTTCATGCATCTATATGCCTTGTTATTCACCTAAGACTTATCACCTCCCCTTAGGGATAGGAACACTAACTAAGGTTAAAGCCTTCAATAAGTCCTATCCATATCCTTCTTTGATGTGTATGTCACATAAATGGCCATATTTTCAAAATAAACCCTCCTTTAGGTCAGCGTTTATATTATTAGGCTAACATGTGGTCATCCCTTTGGAATAGCTATAAACATATATTATATTCACTTATTACATAACTTGGCATAATTCCATTAAAATTCTTATTACACTAGTTTACATTGACCAAAAATTCCCTATTCTTTACAAATCAAATTCCAAGCACCTCAAGTAGTCCTCATCCAAGTCACAATTCATTTTTATGTAGCACTAACTCAATGTGATCAAGTATTCAACTAATTATAGATGAATCTAAAGAGTCAAAAGAGAAAAATTACACAAATCACTTTTGTGGGAGAACTACATCGAGGTTCAATCCCTCTTTGATGTATAGGTTTATAGGTAAAGCTTAGCATAGTGGGGTGTTTTGGTCTAACATAACTCCAACCACAAACCCCTTTTTACTCCATAGTATCACACAAGCTAGGGTTTTTAACTATAATAAGTTATCTATTATTTTCTTGTACAATAAAGAAGAAAAATTTATCTCAAATAGGCATATTGTACATAATTGCATAGGACTACATCCTATTTTTTAGCATTCTATAAAAAGATAAGAACACCATCCTAGGATAGTAATTCCCATCACTATTGACCCTAATAGGTGTACATGTCTATATAGCATCTCAAAATTAGTTTCTATGAGTATTATGAGTTTTCATCCTTATCACTATTTCTACATTTTTATAGTCAACAAAGTCATTTTAATGCATCAAAAAACTAAGTATATCTCTCTTTTGCATGGTTTAGTCTTGTTCATATTCATTATATTTATTCAATTCTAATTACTTACTTTTAATTTTAATTTTGTAAGTTTGTTTACAACACCATATTATATTCTAACTATTTATTAGAATGAGGATTAATCCAACATATTTAATTCAATCAAGATAAAATAGGAAATTATAAAGGCAAAAATCATTTGCACAAAAGTCCAATCAAGTCATAGTAAATTCTTTAACATATTGTTGAATGGGTGGAATTCAATCAAGGGGAATCAATACTTAGTTTTAAATAGTAAAATTTAATTTAATAATGATAATCTCAACTAAAACACAACCTAGAATATCCAATTATATATATAGGGAGATATCTTATGATGAACTTGTTATTGAAATGGAGAGAATAAGCGTCAATTTTTTTTGTTAAATTTATGATTATTGCACTATACTAATATATAAAATTTAGGATATTAAAATCTATCTTACTCTAATTATAGATTTTATAAGGCCTCTAATTTTAGGACTCATATTTTTTCTTTAAAGTCTTATAGCCTAGATTATGATTCAAATTGTTTTGTTATTTTTCTCCATTATACATTGACAACTCCAATTCTGTAAGGGACACTCATATATTTTTCTAGCCAATTTTAGAGTTAAAATATCTTTACAAACTTTAGATCAATTCACTATCCTTTTATTTACATTTTCCCTACATTCTTAACATTTCAATTTAAAAATTTTAGTTGATTCATCATTCCATGAGAAAACTAAATTGTATTGAAACTATATATTTTTAAAAGTTTTCTATGTAATAATTTGATACTAGACTACTAGTGATAAAAACATTAAATTATAATTTGAGTGTAACTTTGTAATAATACATACACATGAAATGCTAATTAGTACCTCTACATTTAGGATATAGGATGGAACATCCCAAATTTAAAAAATAAAATAATCATTTAATTTTATTTAAATGATGTACTCTTTACATTTTCAAAATGAATATAAATATATGAAAAAGGCTATCTATTTCTTTCTTTAAAAAGTCAATTAATCAAATTTTTACCCATGAAATTTCTATATTATTTATGTAAAGTTATGGTGGAAATATTTAAAAGTGGTATGTGAATACTCATGTTATGTATTATTTATATCCAAGAATATGAGTGGCTCTCACCTCAATTGTAAATGATTGACAACATTTATGTTTGACCTGATCTCTATTCCCTTGTTCATATGTAGATCAAAATATTTCAAATGGTATGGAATTCTATCCTTGAGACACAACCTATACACTTTACTTAGTTTCTACTTTAACATGGATTAGTTACGGTTTCCACTATACATCTAGGTGATGTTCTATAGACCAATGTCTATATAAAATAAGAAAATATTTTCCTATAATTATTTAATACCAAACATGCATCATATAGGTGATGTAATTTATACACCATAATACACATGTCCTATTCATATTAGTAAATAATTTAATAATTATAGATTATGTAAATTTAATGGTCATATTAAGTGATAGAGTATCAAAGAGTTGATTTGTAAGTAGGCCATGCCTAGTAATATCCCAATGGAAAATAAAATTCAATTCTTAATGAATATATTTTACTTATTTTAATATTCGGTAGTTTCCAATAGCATAGTGTAATAATCAAAAGGATTACTATTTATATTTTAGTATGGTATATCTAGGATGTATGATATGTGAAGTGAGGCACAATTATAAAAATTCAAATATAATTGAATACTAGGTAATTATAGGTCTTTACAAAAGATAATTTTTTAATTTTTTTGAAAAGGTTGTGTTAAAACTAGAGTGCAACTTAGATTTAGCCAACATGTAAATTAGAATAATTGGAATGTAATTAATAAAATCAAAAAATATAAATATGTATCTCTATCCAATAGAACAAAGTGATTATGCAAACAACATAAAAATAAAAGTTGAAGTATAACAAAAATAGAATATGACTTGATTTTTGTTACTCTAACCTGATAGCTAGGTACTTTGATTACAACTTACATCCCTTAGAATATATCCCCACATACAACTAGGTGTTATAATATTTTCCTTCCCCCAAGGGTGCATATTTGAACTCAATTTCCCTCTTGCTATTTATATTAATGGCATCCTATATGAATAATATCTCCATATACCCACTTTTAGTTCATTTTATTGACTTTTTCTATTTATCAGTGAAAGAGTTAATTTTTTTTATATTTTTTATTGGATTCAATTTTCTATGTCTTTCAAGTATTGAAAACTTTAACTAATATCGTTTATTATCATTCAACATCTTCTATGGACCCACGTGGTTTCAAAAGGCTATATATCTCCAATATGTGTTCTAAAAATTAAATATGGTCTTTAAATGTTTCTTCTATTTATAAAAAGTTAAAATCATATTTGAAATTAAATTCCTACAAACATAACTGTTATCCAAATTTTACACAACTAGAAGGGTTGACTAAGGCCTAAAATTACTGGCCATAAGGAATATAAACATATTTAACCATAATATAAGCATAGTAAAATATATGGAAATCATCAAAACTATATAAGATGTGAATAAATATATATTTATATTCCCTAATACTTCTTCCTCATATTATAAACTATAATAACATTTGAAAGGCAAGGTTGAATGAAAATTTATCATCAAACAAATTCAAAAGAGACAAAGTCAATTTCCAAAACCAACAAATTGAGAACATGTGAAATCAATCTACCTAATCTAATGTATGCCAAAATACAATTTTGTTTATATTGATTAACACAAACATGTTAGACCTAAGGATACTACTTGTGGGTCCAATAAGGTAACGTGCATAAAACATGTGTAGAAAGAATTCAAAATGCATCAAATGTAATGGATAAGCTAAATGATAGATAAGTGGAAAAAGTGTTAAATTAGGGGTGTTATAGTAGTGCCTCATACACCTCTACACAACTTACCCTATTTAGTGACATCATGTAACCCTCTTTTGCACTCCTTACACATTTACACATTCTTGAAGTTCCTAAGTGCATGTTGTGTAAAATTACAATGCCACATAAGAGATCTTGAAAGTCACAAGAACATGGACCCTTTGCACCACTCTAAGGCATTACAAGTGGCACTTCCATATATCATATCACATATTCATATCTATAAGTATACCATAATTATAATTCTAATCATCACACTCATGAAAATGTAAACAAATCATCTATTACAAAAGATAAATAATTTCATAACATCCTTTTTGTAACTACCTTCTTGTATTATATGTATGTAATTTTAAACCCTTCATGGGTATACACTAATTATTGATAACCCCTTAACCTATGGCATGTCTATTGATATGTATGACTAAATTTTTTCTTACATACTTCTTATATTATCTTGTTTCATTTATTTATGTTCTTAGTAAGATTGGCCTATAGAATAACCATGGATAAGTAGAGTGTATATAAGAGGTAGTGGTTAGTATGTGATCATCATATTGTTAACTTTTATCTTATTGTATTATTGTGGAGGTTTCCCCCTTGAACTATCTCAACTATATTTATCCAACATTCTTCTCTTTTATCAATTATTATTGTTGATCTACATATTTTACACTTATTTATATGAATAATATTCTATTGTGTGAACATCTAAGTAATTTCATTACAATTGGTATCAGATATTCAATTTTGGAATGTTTCTATGGCATTTTTTTTATATCTAATGATGAGGGTCTCTTATGTGTATAAGGATAAAAACATAAATTTCAATCAAGGAAAATTTTGATTTTTTCATCATTATAGTATTGTTAGAAGTGCTTTTACAAAAAAAGTAAAAAATTGGAAAAAAGCACCCTTATGAAAATTAGTAGTCATTGGATTCATCTCAATGAGATGATCACAAATATAATTTATTGCTACACTTTTCAGTCCAAATAGTTTCAACCTTGTGCACATTAGTAGTTTTTATATTTGTCTCAATGAGATTATCACAATGGTATAATCTATCCTAACACTTTTTTAGTGGATGAAACCCTCCATCTTAGGCTTTGTGCATGGTTCATCCAAGCACTCACTGATGTGGGAAAAGGAAATAAACTTAAAAAAATCCTCACAAAAATGGCATGGAGTCTAGCACTTATGATCCATTTGTTTCTAATGTAAATCACCAACTTTATTTAGATTTACAAAGCTTGTTATGGAAAGATGATATTGATGAGGTCAAAGGTGGGCATCATTGGGGTAATAGGGGACCTAAATTTTTACAAGGATAAATTGACACTTATATTTGGGCAATTATCTAATCTTACAATTTATCCTTCACAAAATAATCATCCACCATTCTAGTTTGGTTCTCCCCATTCAAACAATTACACCTCTAATCTTGGTCTAAAATAGTTATTAAAAAAATGGACTTGTGAAAATTTGATGGTAAGGATCCAGTCACTTAGATAAATCAAATAAACAAATTATCTAATCCACATCAAACTCCATGTGATCAAAAGGTGTGCATGCCCTTTATATATATGAAACCTAAGTAGTTCATTTGGTATAAAAGGTTGTGTGCTCAAAATAAAAACAAGGGCTTTCAGGTTACCTTGTCTATATTTTTTGAGGATTTATATCTCCACTATCACAAAAATGTCTCAAAAAAATACTTTAATTAGCTATTCAAACTTCATCAAATAGGGATTATTAAGGATTATATTCATCATTTCTATAATCTTTCCTTACATGTGGATGAATTCATGGAGGCAAATTTGATTGACATGTTCTTGGGTGGTCTCAAAGATAGCATCCAAATGGAGGTTCACATGTTTAGTCCCAATTGAGTATTTGAAGCCATACAAATTGTATCCATGGAAAATGAAAAATATCTAGTCAAACAAAGGCCTTTTATAATGTTTGTGAACATAATTTCTAATCCCCATCATTTCCTCAACCTATAAAATTGACTCCTTAACAAAGTGAAGAGAAACATAAAAAAAGGTTATGTTTTGGCTATGATATAAAATTGAGAAATGGACATATATGTGATAAAAATAACTTATTTTATATTTAAGATGTCAATGTGGATGAATAAGATTAAGAATCCTTAGGTGTAGTTATGGAAGAACCTGAGGATGAATCTAACGATTCTGAACCTACTATTTATTTTCATGCACTTTTAGGTATTATTACTCCTCATACTCTTAAGGTGGTGGGTTGCCTCCGTAAATAGAAGGTTACTATGTTTATTAAATCTAGGAGTAATAGAACTTCATCAACAATAAGTTAGGTACTCATTTTAACTATTTCATCTACCCAAATCCATAATTTTAAGTCATGATTTTAGATGGTGGTATAATCAAGTATTCTAGAAAATACCATAGTTTTAAGCTTGTTGTGGGAGAATACCTATTGTATTATCATATGTTTTTTATTCCCATGGGTGGGGCTGACATTTTTTTGGGAGTTTAATGGCTCACAACTTTGGGCATAATTGAGATGAATTTCTAGGAATTGTTCATGCACTTTCATTTAGAAGACAAGACGTTTGAACTACATGGTTTAAGGGATAAATCTCCATAATTGGTTAGTTCTTATCAGATGATTAATATGATCATAAAAGGTGAAAAAGGTTTTGTTACACAATTTTTTAAATATAATTTGAACCAACCAAAGAGTCTACACATCCTAATTTACAATTGGTGTTGGATGACCATTTTATTGTTTTTAGTGCCATGCCAAAAATACTTCCACCAAGTAGAAAACATGATCATGCTATCAAACTAATTCTAGGTATTACACAACCCAACATCAAACCATATATGTATTTTTATTCTTGTAAGTGTGAAATTGAAAAAAAGTATAGAATATATTATAGGTAGGAATTATTAGATAGAACCAAAGTGAATATTCCTCCCCAGTGGTCATGGTGCATAAGGATGAATCTTGGAGGATGTGCCATACATACATAACTAAACAAGTACACCATCAAATATAAGTTTCCTATTACAATATTTTATGATTTTATATATTAATTTCATGGAAAAGTTTATTTTACCAAATTAAATTTTTGCTTTAGGTATGATCAGATACAAATACATGAAGAGGACATACCTAAATTATCTTTTTGAACTTGTGAAGGTAATTATGAGTTTATGGTCATGACTTTTGGTCTCAAAATTACACCATCTACATTTTAGAGTTTGATTAATAATTTTTAGACCATTTTTAAGAAATTTTATGTTGGTATTTTTTGATAACATCCTCAATTATAAAATATTGGGAAGACCATTTTAAGCATGTGAAATAGGTACTTGTGGTTATATAAAAACATCAACACTATACCAAACCTTTTAAATATCATTTTGATGTCAGAGAGATGGATTACTTGGGTCATATTATTTCACATGAAGGTATGAAAGTTGATCATAAGAAAATACAAGCAATGTTAGAGTGACAAGTACCTAGGGCCCTCAAGAACCTTTGGAGATTTCTTGGGTTAACAAGTTACTATCATAGGTCTATCAAAAATTATGGTAGCATCATATCCCTTCTCACATATTTTTTTAAGAAATACTCTTTAAAATGTATTTAAATATATATATATATATATATATATATATATATATACTAAGGTGTTTGAACAACTAAAAATGGCTATTTTCACCACTCTATTTTTAGCTACCTTGATTTTTCTAAAACTTCTATTATTGAAATTGATGCATTAGGATATGGATGGGGGTTTCACTCATGAAATAAATATGTCAAATTGAATTTGAGATTCATTAATTTAAAGGGGTAAAATAAGCTCATTCTCATCTATGATAAGGAGATGATGAATATTATGTATGTAGTCAATTAATGGAAACCTTATCTTATGGTTTGACACTTTCAGGTAAAGACTGATCATGATAACCTCAAATATTTTTTGGAATAATGATTTTCATCAAAATAAAAATAGAAATGGGTGACAAAAATATTATAATATGATTTTTAAATAGTATATAATAAATAAAAAATAATGTGGTGTTAGATGCACTATCTAGGTGGGATGAATCTATTGAGGCATTGTTATGCATAATGACCATTTGGTAGGCATATTGGTTAGACGAAGAAAGATCATAATGGGAGAATGATAAGGATACCTAGGATATGATTTAGAATATTTAGTTGGGTTCTAGAGGGTCTACATTTTTTGCATGGAATGGGAATGCACTATTGTATAAATATATAATATATATCTATAAGAATTCTTTTGTCAAACATAAAATCCTTTAGGAACTCCATGCATCTCCAATTGGAGGTCATTCAATATTTTTAAAAACATATCATAGAATAAAAAAAGATTTATTATTGGAAAAATCAAAGGGGATGTCCAAAAATATGTGGTTAATGCATGATATGTTAAAAGAACAAAGGTGAAACCATTAAGACAATAGGACTTTTTTAGCCTTTACCCATCCCTAGCAAGAGGTGGGATTAGGTCTCCATGGATTTAATTATTTGATTATTATGATATAAGGGTAAAAATGTTATCATGTTAATTATGGATAGACTCACCAAGTATGCTCATTTTTTCCTTATCACAGCCATTCATTGCTAGTACATTATCCTCTACTTTTCTCAATATAGTTAATTAGTTATGTGGTACTCAAATGATCATTGTAACTAACCAACTAAACTATTTGTCTACTTGGGCACCCAATTGGATCAAATATCTTCCTATCATCCTCAACCTAATGGACAAATAGAGGTAGTCAATTTTTTTTAAAGGGGTATCTTCATTCTCTTCTTTCCAAAAAACAAGACAAATGGGCTTATTAGCTTCCACTTGCCGATGGTGGTATAACACTTCTTTTCACACTTCTTCCAAAATGTCTCCTTGTTTTGGCATTCTATGGGTATAACCCCCACCCGTTACTTCACCTTTTAAGGTGAATCCCAAGCTTAGAGCTATTGAGTAGAAAATTCACCATCAATAAGAGGTACTTATTAGTTGATGAGAGAATTTATTAATAGAACAAAATATAATGGAAAAACAAATAAATTAACACTATAGTGAGTGAAATTTTGACAAAGGTGATTGGGTATTTGTGCATTTGCATCCATATACACATATGTATATTAATAATAAAAAGGATAATAAGTTGTCCCCTAAGTATTATGGCCCTTATAAGATCTTCATAAAATTATTAATGTGGCCTAAAAGTTAGAATTTCCCATGTCCACTCACATACATATGATATTACATGTTTGTTTCTTGAAGAAGGTAATTGGACAAAAAAAGTATTCATATTGAGTTACCTAAATTGTATGAATAAGGTTGATTCATTATAGATCTTGAAGATATTCTTTAGACATGAACTAATCAACTATGGATAAGAGAAATTAAGAATTATTTGATCAAATGTAATAATTTATATTCTAAAGATACAACATGGGAGGATGAAGTGTTCCTACAATAACATCCTAGTTTGATTCAATGTTGAGTATAAATGTTGTTCTAAATGGGAGGGGCATGTTATGCCCTTGACCTATATCATGTCTACAGATATGTGTGGCCAACTTGTGGCTTACATTCCTACTATATTATATTTTCATATTTATCTATGTTCTTAGTAAGGTTGGCCTATGGAATAACCGTGGCCAGGTAGAATATATATATGGGTTATTGGTTAGTATGTGATCATCATATTATGAATTTTACTCTTATTGTGTTCTTTTGGAGGTTTCTCCCTCAAATTTTCTCAGCTATATTTATCAATAAATTTAATCTTTTGTGAAGTATTTTGTGAATATACATATTCTACATTTATTTCTATGGTATATTATTATATTATGCGAACATCTACGTAATTTCATTACATTTTCACAATTTAGTCTATGAAAATTAGTTAGAAATCATTACACTCTCTTTGTTCATGTGAATATTAATTATTATACTTTTTGCACATTATATATTTACCTATTCTTTATTCATGACTAGAAGTAAAATTATTATACAAAGTTGTGTATTTGAGTGTGTAATGGTTATTTTAAATCTTATTTAGATTCCATTACATGTTATACAATTCCAAAACTCTATTTGAATATATCTATCTAATTAGAAAATCTTTAGTTTGTCCTTTGTGCATCTCATGGGCTTGGCCCATATCAAAAATTCTATTTATTTTAGATTAATATGTATATCTTAACTACACAAATTTTTCTAAGAAATGAATGATAGATTAAAAAAAACAATAAAAATAAATTAATGTGATAATTATAAACATTCCCTCTCAGGAAAACCAAAATATTATTTTTAGTTTTTTTTTTTGAGCTTTTAACCTCTTTCATACAAATGTGTTTGCTCTTTTTAAAATCAAGACACTCTATTTAATAGTATTTTTAGAATCAATATCAATTATTACCTTGAAATTACATTGACTTCATCTACAATATTACTTGTTATTGTTCTTCAAATATCATTTTTTTTCATGTGTGTGTGTGTGTGTGTGTGTGTGTGTGTGTGTGTGTGTGTGTTTACCTTATTTTGGATTAATGTATCTTAATAAGATATAGCTTTTGAATATTATCAATGCTTAAGATATGTCTAATTTATTAAAAATGAATGTGAAAATAAGATATTCAATTTCAATTTACACTTTACTTTTTATGGAAGTCACTAAGAAAATTAGGCAACTTTTTTTATTGATCTGATATGCTCTAATATTGTCTGAAAATAACACAAAATGCCTATAAATGAAATAAAAGCCACTCAATTTAGAAGATTAGATGTTTATTTATGCCTAGATAAGTCTATCAACATATGGTTACCTACATCAAACATAGGTTTCTAACTTTTATCTTATTACAATTTTTAGACTATGTCTCAATATTTTTGCATAGGCCATTACACATGCTTGTAAATTGTATTTTATGTGATATTAACAGCTTGCTATGTGCACAAATCTAAAAATTATGCCACCTTCACTTTGAAACCCTAACTTCACTTTTGACATTATGTTTTAGCCTAAATAAGGGTGTAGATACTAAAATCTAATAATAATTATTTGATAATGACAAACTTGACATACATTTACCATTCATGATTTGTGCACACAAATATTATCTTAACTTACTAGTCTCTTACACTTACATATCACCTTTTGATTTTGACCCTTTCATTAAACTATTACACACCTACACAAACCCCACTCTTTATTGAAAACATGTTTACTATATTGCATATGCATCTACATACCCTCAATTTAATCCTCTTGTGCATGGGTCAATAACATCAAACTGGATCATTATCACAAGTTGATACTGACTTAAGCCTGATGATACAAAACTTCTCCTAGAAACACCTAATTTTTAATAATATATATCCTTAGGTTCATCCCATGTGTTTATCATGTTGGTGTCATAATAAATTACCCAATTGTACTCATGTATATATAAATTAAGGTCTCACTTAATAGGGGGCTTAGAAATTATATGGCACAAATCTATACATTAATGCACATTGAGAACAATTTCCCTATTTTTCCTAAATTTTGAATCAATCATTATGAATAGTCATAATCCAAGTTTGAAGGACACTAAATTGAATTCAAATCAAGCATTGTTAAGTATAAAATCTAAATCATTAGCTATATTCATATAACAAAGGAATGCAATTTCACAAACACACTAGGTGGGAGAACCACATATTACTTGAATTCCCTCCTTAGAGTATCAAATGCATAAGTAATAGTTAATAATCAAATGGGGGTTAATAGGTCAGCTTAGCTCATTATAATTTCCCATATATCACTTAGAATCACACTTAGGGTTTTAAGGTGAATGAGGCATGTTTTAAGAATTATGCACATCATCAGGGTTAGGCATTGCACATATATAAATTTCAAATATAGGCAAATTATATTGTATGGTCATAGACTTATCTTTCAACATAAATCACTACCAAACACTACAGGTTAATATTGATAGTTGATACTAATCCACATCTGATAAAATTGACCATATATAGATATAAACCTTGTTCCTAAACTTGAATAATCATAGGCCTACCTTCACTAATTTTCCACTATATTGAACACAATCAACTATAAAAT
This sequence comes from Torreya grandis, assembly GCA_037957365.1. Taxonomy (NCBI): domain Eukaryota; kingdom Viridiplantae; phylum Streptophyta; class Pinopsida; order Cupressales; family Taxaceae; genus Torreya; species Torreya grandis. Next base: position 746,559 of record JARHVA010007027.1, read on the forward strand.
CTAATTATTCATCCATTTGTTTTCATTACTATATTTATCATATGCCACTTTTAAAATCATTATAATATATTTCAAGCCTTTGCATTCATATTCATGCTTAAATGCAATATTTAGTAATATGATTTTACATACTATTTTTTATCATATTAGGGTTTCAAAAACCAAATTATTATACAATAAATGGAACTAAATTGGGTTGAGCAATGTATATGTTCTAATACTTTAGTTTTAAACTACAGATATTTCTCCCACTTAGATGTATGTATACAATGGTGCAATCTTTTGATATATCTTTCAAAATTTGACAATGGGTACTTGACTTGACTTAGAGTATTTAGACTTATCTAGGGTCTATTACTCGTCATTTATTTCTAATTTAGGATATTAAAAGTAGTCCTTCTCAATGTGCAAGTGATCTTTCATGGGTAATAGATGTATGATTGGTAAATGATAGAGAGGGAATAGGCTTAAAAATATTGTGTATGAATAAATGACACTTTAGGTAACTTATCATGTCATAAACATGTGAAACATACATTTTGACCCATGAATATGATTTGAAATTATAAAATGATTATTTCTTGGTGTGCAGACAGATCTAGTAGAGGTAGATGTATACAAAAATATAAAACCATCTAATTATTGATGAAGTTATCTATAAAATAGGTTCAATGATATGATAAATATAATAAGTATATTATGATAAAATTAGGAAATTCCTATAGGTTATTGATAGTAAATTTGGAAGGTCAAGCGCATAGAAGACAAGTGAATAAGAGAGAAGAGTGTACAAAATCCATATGTGTACGCACAAGACATGCATGGTAAATATAAGTGAAGACTAATATTTTCATGTGTCTAATACCATATTTTAGAGTTTAAAAATTATTCATTTTTATTTTAGTATTGAAAATTATATAGTAAAAGGGATAAATAGATGGTGTACCTTACTATGTAAATAAACTTTGTCTTTGGGAAAAGGTTCTAAGTGTTTGACTCATTTTGTGAAAATATGAAATGAAACATGCAACAATAAATGTTCATATATGAAACTAAATATAAAATAAATTAAATCAATGAAACATTTGATATTTTAAGAGAAAGGAAAGAATACACATGTAAGTGGGTGAATCATGTTGCCCTTTGAAGTATTAGAGATTGGGGTGATTATGTCCCAATGGATAATGTCATGAGGTGTTTATACCCCAATATTAGTGCCTCTATAAAAGTTATGTGTTGGGAAAATAAATTCTCCAACCCTCATGAATAAGGAGTAGTGTTAATCCATTGAGCAATGCATAACCTCAACCACACTACTCATTTAATTTATCTTGAACCTCAATATAGAATATGAAGCCTATAATTTTTTCATATAATTTTGGGTAGCCTAAATCAATTATTGTATATTGATTTTATATTTAGAATTTTACTTTAGTACCTTTAGTGCCAACTCGAATATATATATATATATATATATATATATATATATATATATATATATATATATATATATATATATATATATATATAATAGTATAAGCATGAATCATGTTCATGTCCTCAATTTGATCTAATCAATGCCAACATGTGATGTATAATGATATTAAATTTGTATGTCATTATGGCCCAAATCTAAAAAAATGATAAAGTTTCACTCATGCAACTATAAAATGATTTTATATGCATTACATATGCTCCCAAATTTTTCTTATGCAGTGATTATATGTTTCATAATCTAAACCAAACTAATAATCTAGCCGACTCTAAACCTCTAATACCTATAATTTGTCCAAATAATTGAAAATATGTGTGTCAATACTTTAATCTCTATGACAATCCCACTAATATTCCCATGTCTTGAGCTAATGGATGTGTCTTAAAAATCACTAATCTCAAAATAAAAGAGTTAAATGCATCATGTTATATAGAAAGATGTAGGCATGGAAAGAGCATGTGCTAACATATCTAGAATATGTCATTTTAATATGAATATATCATCAAGTCATATATTAAACATATATCCTAAGACATATAAGTGTGATGTCAGGATAGATATAAAATGGGCATAAATTAATAACCATCATTAATATAAGCATGGAATAATAAACTACACAAAAATATGCATGAATTAAATCATGACATCACACTAAAGTAGGGAGGTGTATGATATGGATCATGACACCAAAAACTCATTTGAAAATCCTATATTTATCCATTCATAAAAACACAATGTCATGTCCATATCACACATGATAGCACTTAATGAACACACAGTATCACACAAGGTAAGAGCCATAAATAATAGTAATAAAATGTCTCACAAGGGCAAGAGCAAAAACTAATGGGAAATCAACTGATACACAAAAAAATCAAGTGTTTCATAAAGCATAATTAAATTAATTAGTTTATATGAGATGTAGTTTCATCAACAAATCATAAAACAAATAAAACAAATACACACTATCAATCCATGTCAATGTCAAAACATAGAAAAATAACATATTCATGAAATGTAACATTAAAGAGAATATAAGAAATAAAAATGCATGTGTAAACAATCAATCTCACTCGACAAGATAAATTTAAAATTCATAAAAGATATGAATTATAATAATGTGACCTATCAAATGATATTCCCCTAACATAGGCATGACCCCTAAGAATGTCATGCATGTTTACATCCATGTATCATGTGTAAACTGCATGCCTTTATTCTCACTCATATATACCATAAAATATATATGCATATGAAAAATTATTATTAATCTAGCAAACATGTGAGAAATAACATAAATTAATGTAAACTAACAAACATGTAATTATTTGGTCATGATTTTTTATTTTTTGGAATGTTTTAATAATGTTTGTATTTTTGAATTTTTTTTATTTTTTATCACCAACCAATGATCCTATCAATGGTATGTTCATATAGATGTCTTGTATAAAATATTAAAATGGTCACCTAGAATCATCTTGTAGTGTAATATGTATCTATATCTTATTCCCTGAGGTAATACGTGTTGTTATGTATCCATCATCATAGTCATGACTCATAGGATCCTATATATGATAAGTAACTATACCAAGCTTAGTAACATGTGAACTATATTGTATAGTATAAATATGTGTCTATGTTGATTATTTAACATGCAAAGACATCTAAAATACTAGATTAAGGCATGATGCAATAGATAATGGTTATTCTAAGTCCTAAAAAAACCATTGATGTAGTGGGAATTTAAGCATTGGTCATTATTTAACCCTAAATTTAGATTGGTAAGATTAAGAATATAAAATTATCCTAAGCGCAATGGTTATAAACTAATCTATATCAACGTAATTAATTAAAAACTTAGATAAATGAATATAGTGAATTATAACACTAAGATATACTAGATATATAAAGTACCAAACTTGAAATATGTTTAATTTATTATATTACCAATGACAAATGATACTTAGCTCAATTTATTTTATGAAAGAAAATATAGATTGGATATAGGTATAAATGTGCAAGATCAAGATTCTAAAATAGTATTTAGATTATATAAATGATGTTTTTAGAGTTGTAGACACTAACTTTGATCTTAGGACACTACCATCGATGTTATTATATATGTTATGATTTTGTTGTCCTATATATAATATCCATTAGACCTCGATGTGACCAACTTCACCATTATAGGTTTTTTTCACATTTTTTATGATGTTTTTAGACATGGAATATGAGTTCTCACTCTCTTCTTATTAATGAAACCTTATATCTCCACCCTTTTTCACCCTTGGAATGATTTTTTCCAAAAATGTATTTGTGGGCTCATGGTGTCAAGATGACCTCAAAGACCCATTTGTTAATTAATGTTGTTTACATATATAATACTCTAAGGAAGATGTTAGTCTTATGTATATATGTAGATGCATGTAGTGATCTATATTATAACTTGAAAAATATTGCTCATGGGTTGTTATTTAGATATTTTAGACATTTTTTATGACTACTCCTATTATTGATATAGAAATAAGGATAAATAGGGTATAATAACTCATTTGTGTGAATAATTAAATGAGTATTGGTAGGTGCTTGATGGGTATTTTCTTGATAAAAAATGAGAAGTTTAGACTTGTATTTATAACTCACCTTTTGAAAAAATATCATGGTAGGGTTAAATAATATAAATCATTCATCTCATAGTTTTCAAATAATTTGTAATCTGGATGACTTTTGATTACTAGACACTAAATAATGATCTAGTTACTAGGATTAATTCTAGTGTCCCTTTGTAATTGGTAGTGTTGATAAGGATATAAACTATGTATGGATATATAATTGATAGTGAATTATATATATATATATCAATTTTTGAGATTTTTTTAGTGTACAAGTATTAGGGGTCATCAGAATGATATGGGTCAAACTATAAGATAAGTATTTAAGCATAGTGAGATGGTGAATAAAAGCCTTTTGGGAGTGATAAAGTCTAGAATTTAAGGGAATATACCTAATTTGTATTTGGAAAATGTATAAAACTGAGTTGATATAAATATTCTTAATGTCTTAATGCGTGAGGATGAAATTATTCGGTTAAAGGAAATAAAAGTGCACTTGTGTGTGTAACACAACTTGAATTTACTTGAGCCTATTTTTAGTGTTATTTTTGGTGTAAGAATAGTAACCAAGATCATTAAATAGTATAAATTGGAGCATATAATCTAAAATTTTAAATAAATAAATAGAGAAAATAAAGAGTACACTTTTGTGTTGATGCTACCATATTTCCCCTTTAGTATTTTTCTTAGTTTAAATATGTTTCCTTATGAAACATTTAGAGATAAGATAGATTCAAAATTGAACATTTGATATTTGAAGAGGGAGATTAGATGGTATTATGCCCCCAATCTAGTCCAAGGATGAGTTATGAGATGACCATTGAGATCACTAAATCTCAATTTCATAACTCAAGTGTGAAAATACATAATCTGGTGAGGGTAAGTGGTTTAATGAATCCATAATATAAATATATGAGGTATTTTTATTTAATCAACCCAACCTATAAATTTAGTGATGTGGAATAATTTCATCAATTTATCATATAAATAGAGCCAACTTTTATAGATAGAAAGGTTCAATAATAGTACTTTTTGGCATAATCGATGTTTCCTAATGATAGTAATATGGAAATATAATTGGTAAATTCTACAATTTATGGTGGAATAACATGAAATATGAACCTATAATATGTCTTAAATGATCTATATGTGTCCCAAATATGAAAAAAATGTGTTTTAAATCTATTAAAATGAGTGCAATGTATAAGATTCAAACCCTAGTGTATATCTAAATCATGTAACTATACTAGATATTGTGCAAATGTGGATGTGATCTCTTTGTGAAATTCCCTCACTAAAATGTAGAGATAATAATAATAGATTAATTTTTAAGGTCGTGTATTTACGACATGCACCCACTAAAATCTAGAAACTATGTAAATGTGAAGGTCATTCCTTCATGGCATGCCCCCACTGATTTACCTCCCCTTTTGAGGTGAGGGAAATAACATCTATTAGATACCTTATTTTAAAAGGATAATGTGTGTGTCTATGTGTGTGTGTGTGTGTGTGTATATATATATATATAAAATATGTATGAATCATGTATCATATAGGATTAACATGTCTAAGTAGATATATGAATGAAACTCACAATATTTAATCACATCAATAATTAAGATGCATGACATAGATCATGGAAACATGTAGAGAGTAATAGTACAAGCTCAAAAAACAATCAATCACACACACAAGATCACTCAATTTAATACAAAATTAATGGGTCCAAAGAAACCTCATACAATGGGTATGTTAAAATATCACATAGTTGGAAAGAGATGAAATATCCAACTATCCAATCAAAATATAATGACATATTCAAATCTCCAAACAACATACAATGGAATAGGGACCAATAAGAAAGTAACATATTCAAATTTTCCACATGAAATAAAATAAAAATTAAGAAATACATGCAAGAAAGTGATAATGTGAATAGAATAAATATAAGCATATCATATTAGTCCCTACATATATGTGTTAGGAAAAAATGACATCTAACATAACATATCAAGTACACTATGAAAAGTATGAGCATGGACATATTCATGTGTAAGTGTTAGTATATAGGCTCAAACATGATAATGTATAAATGATCAAAAGGATAAATAACATGTATCAATCATGATCAATGAAACATATTCCCCCAATGTACTATATGACATGGGTAGAGGAAATGCCCAACATGTGTATGTGTCATGGTATGCATGTATCACACTAAAATATGCATGAAATATATATGTGTATATATTTGAAATTATATGATATCTACTAACATGAAGCAAACAACATATATTCCAAGGAGCTAGTAAGCATGGGGATGCTAAATATTTTTGTATTTTCTACGTTATTTGAATGTTTTTTTTTTTTTGTATTTTTGGATTTTTTTTTTTTTTTGTTTTTTTAGATTTACAAAGCTTAATTATAATTAAATGAGATGATTATTCTCATTTAGAAGATAAAATATTTTTTTCTTTACTTCTTATCACTTTTGGATGCCACTAGTATTTATGAGTTATCATTGATAATGCTTCAATATTTTATAGTAATTTGTTGTTAGTTATTGTTGTGAATTTATCATTGTATCCATCATGCAACAAACAAATTTATTTATCTTCAAACTAAAAAGTGATGCATATTTTTATAGTATTCATTATTGTAGTCATATAGATCAACCAATATTGACTAATATGAAGGGTTATGTTTGTTTTCATATTCATTACCAAAGTGTATAAATAAACTTTAGTCCACATGATATAAGTAGTATAATATGCCAAAGAGATTCTAGAATTAGTGGTGGGTGTTTTTACTCATTGATATTATTTACTAATTATTGGAGAAACATAAGGCTACAAATTATGTCATAATTATTTGTATCAACATTAACATGTTAACACTAGAAAGCATCAACATGTGTGATAATAGTTATATATTCATGGTGTGGGAACTTTTAAGGATGACTTAAATTTGAAAGATTATAAGTATTTTGTCATTTCCAATTTTTGAGTATGATTTGTATATGACCATTATATTTTTATGTTGAGCTTGAAATTGTAAATTTGTATAATGGTCAATGTCATGGCTAGTGATCCAATGATAAGTATATTTTGGGACCAATGTCTATTAAAAGGTAAAGACATAATTTTATGATAAAGTAACATATAAATAATTATATGTGAAACCTATTAGTTTGTTGAGATCTGTAATATCTACTATGGAGATTTATGAGTCAACTCCACATTGTTTACATGTTGGATTTGCATTTGCCATTTATAAGGTTGACTTAAAGCAAGGATCAAAGAAGGATGTATAGTATATCAAGTATCAAAATGTTTATCTATTATTTTTTTAACCTTTTTCTATAGGTGGGTTTTGCCCTTCTGGATATGGATTTAACTTGTAAATATTAGGCCCATAGATGAAAATGAGTTATGTGATAGATTCTTAAGTAGATCAAAACTTAGTTTTATCAATCATTCATTAGTCATATCATGAGGAATTTCATCATAACTATCATATAAATATGAAATTTTATCATCTTGTTATTTAGTATTAACTAATAAAAGAAGCTCAAATGTTTGATTTTATTATTGGATTAGTATTAATGGCTCTTTTTACATGGTTATTTGATTAATATGTGTGTCTAGGGGTATATCATTAATTGATGCCTTATGAGTATCTTAGGATAACTTATTTATTTGGATTGACTCACCCATATCATAAGTGCATTTATTCTCAAGTGAAATATATTGTTTTGGTGTAATTACCTTAGGGATGCACGAAATATCAAACTATAGCATTTTTAAAAAATTGAAGGGCTCATCATTAACATGTATTATCCATCATGTCCAATAATGTATTAATTTGAAACATATATGTAATATAGATGTGATGACTTCTACTATGTGTATCTAAGGTCTACCCAAAAGTAAGTTATAATTGAATGATTGAGACATTATTTATAATGTGGTTTTTGTATGTAATTAGAAATACATCATGTCTATAAATCAATCTTATATCGAAGAAGATAGAGCATGCATAAACTTCCAATTGGGAATACATTTGTTAAGTGGGAGTATGACCAATATGTAGATCTTCTAGACCTGATTATGGGATCACTCATCATAATACACCATGCTAGGAAGGGTTCCAAATCCTACAATCTAACAAAATCATGACATATCCCTAGAAGAGTCCTAGGTTTAATATTCACTCTATTTTAATAAACAAGAAAGTAAATCTAATCCAGTGCACACCAAAGATAATGGCACAAAGTGGGGGTTAGAAATTAAAAAAAATAAACTAAACATGCATAGAAGACATATTCTCACATCAATATATACATAATTATAATCCATGGGAGAGAAGCACAACTACATTATCTATCTACTCTTACAAAGGAGAAATAAAGTTAGGAATACTTACCTTGAAGATGAACCCATCAAGCCTCAATCTCTCCTTTGGCCAAGGTGATTCATAAGAGATTATTGTGGTATATAAGGATAAAAAAGATAAATCAACTCTAGGATACACAACTTATCTATGCATCTAAAAGACTTCTCTCCACAACAAGATTCGTATCTCCAAAGAAAGTATAGAACTTTAAGATTTATTCCTCAAGTATAAAGGTCAATAAGTAGATGTCCATTCACACTTATTATTATTTGCTTCTCTTATTTAAAATGGTTGGAAATAAACTTTTATATATATTCAAATCCTTCCTTCAATCCTTCCAAATATGTTGGTTGTAATGGTCAACCTAGTCTACCTTATACATTTTTTGGAGATAAATCACTAGGTTCTAAGCTAGATCAATTAGAGGGATAATGAAACTCAAAGTGAAAAATACCCTAAATAGTACATGGTTGACCCAATCAACCCTATATAGTAATTAGAGGCTAAAAACTATATAGGGTCAACCCAATTGACCTAAAATAGTCAACTAGTGAAAGGGGGTTTAGGCAAGAGTAAGGAGGATAAAGCATGACAAATGAATATAATGGGTATAGCTGAGAAGAATAATATTAGGGTAAATGGTTTTAGGAGACAAGTGTGTAGATGGAAAGTGGTAAAAGGAAAAATAATCTTATGAAGCACCAATGGTCTACCCACCCCTTTTTTAGTGAATCCCTTAAGGCATGCAGTCATAGAGATTGAGACTTGTTTGGTTCCTACAGGATATTAAGTTTTAATAATTGATAAAAGTTTGAAAATAGTATATGTATATATATTTCCCACTCAAAAATCATCACATGTCACATAAGTTCAACATAAGATGGTGCTTTGGGGAATAAAACATGATAACAAACAATATTAATGCTAAGTAAAGTGTAGTAAGTAGAAAATAATATAAATGGAAGGATAGAATTGAAAAACACATACCTTTACTTACCTTAATTCTGTAGATAAATAAGTAGACTATAATAGAAAGTGAAGGAATCTAATATGAACAATACTAGGAACCTATAGAATTTAGTATAAAAAATAGCCAAAAATCAAATTTTTGAAATATGGGCATATGATAGTGGAAAATATTCTCTACATCATCATGAATCCAATGCATTTTATGGTTTGTAAAATGGATGAGTAGAAACAAAGATATGGATAAAATAAGGAATTTGTAGGAAAATAATTAAAGAATTTGAATTTTGAAAAGTGTTTTTAAATTGGGGAAAAGAGAAGTCATTAGGTTATTTTGACTTATGAAGGAGAGAAAAAAGATCACTAGAGACCAAATGAGCTAGGATGGTGAGGAGATGATAGGCTAGATGAGTAGGGGCTCCAGGAGTGGCAACATGTGCACTACAGGGATGCAACAATGAATCTTAAGCTAGTTTTTTACTATTTTGTTGAATTAAGTGTTTTATAAAAATGTATTTTTTAGCATTTGTAAAAATCAAAATGAAGTAAAATTAGATTTTATAGGTAGGAAAAACTGATTAGGCAAATGGGTTTGAAGGGATTAGGGAGAAAACTACTAGAATGCACTTTTTTAGGAATATACAAAAGGTCGATAGTAAAAAATAATTGGGTTAACCCTAGTCAACCTAGTAGGCTAACAACAGGTGAAATCCACACTACCAACCTAGTAAGTGTGTGTCAACTCTGTAATTTTATAGACTATCAACCTAGTATAGTTTGCCAATTAATCCAAAAAGTATAAAATGAGAATACAGTACTAAAGAGGGGTAAATAAGAGGGTTGACTTAGATTTTTAAGTCAACTAAGTCAAAAATAGGGATATTTTGGTCAAATTAGGTTCTCCAAAGAGCCAAAATAGTATAGAGATACATGAAAAAGACTAAAAGAAGATGGCCCTAAATGACTAAGTAAGGGCAAAAATGACAAAGTAGGTTAAAAATAGGTAAAAATGAATGAATTAAAGTAGTTTAGGATTGTTCTTGATTAAAAAATATAAAAATAATGTATTGTGACTATACATGACATGGAACATCTAATAGATCTTTTGTTTTTTATTGGTTTTAAGGATGACCCAAGTTTTGGAGATTCATAGACATGTCTTGGCTACTAAATCTAATAGAGAATATAACCATAGGAGACAAAGCTAAGCTAGTAGTTGTAGGCCTATGAGGGATAGCTAACATGTGTAAGATTCCCCTAAGCATGAATTTTTTAGTCATGTTCCTAAGATATTAGGAATGATTGACTACACCTTCAGATGGGAGGTGGATGGGGATGTCGTATAGGTTACTATCACTCTAGAGGATGTTCATGCCATCTTAAGGATACCAATATTAGGAGCACTAGTGACTACAAGCATACCAAATAACCTAGAGGAAAGGAGAGCCTTAACCATGTTGGGTAAAGGCTTATATATGATATTGGTAGGTAGGAGAGTTAGTATGTTTGACGTATATGCATCAAAATTTTTGGATATTTGGAAGGTTGTGAGAGGACTGATGACATAGTGAGTGTTATGTCACAAGTTGGATGATAAGGTACCATTATTCATGGTAGCCTTAAATAGGATTCTAGAGGAGGGAATAATATATGATCTTATCTCTATAATCTAGGTATGATTCATACATGATCCATATAAGGTGATAGTTAGAGGGTATAAGTCAATAAGATGGATCATATTATTCATAGTTTAGATATATGAGAGGTGTCCCATGTATTGGCCAACTGGGTTACCCCATGTGATCGATGATAGGTCACCTCAAGTATAGAGATGGAGAGAGTACCAAGTAATAAGGGTCATTCCACACATGCTAGTGTTATAGACAATAAGACACATAGACATAGTATGAAATCCATATGGGCACATAGAGACTACATAGATGAGTTGGGGCATAGTTTCACTAGCTATAGTGAGGATAGAGGTGGTTAGAGACTACACCTAGTGGAGAGAGACACATCTAATGGTATGAGTGCTAAGACATATGGGCTTACCTCATCCAATGTTACCAATATTGATGCCCAAGTAATGGGATTGACATGTGAGAGAGCCATGGGGGAGGAAGGGACTAGGGGCACTAGTGATGAGGCTGATACTTAGAACACATCATGAGTAACCATAGACTAGATGAGCATAATAAGGAGCAGAGTAGGGGGAGAAGGGTTCAAATGTAGTGGCACTAGAGATACCACCACTAGTTCTATAGTGAGATGATCTAAGACCACAAAGGACATGACATTGATGGAAGTAGGAGGAGTAGGAGAGAGTGGAGACTATCACCATCCTTAATGACCTAGTAGGCTAAAAGAGAGATAGATGACAAAGAGGCCACTCAAGCATAGGTTGAGGTAGATGTGAGCCATCATAGCCAAATTTGACGTGAAGAGGTGATAGGAGGTCATGTGGATGGAGAAATAATGTTAATTAGTCACATGGATGGTGAGACCATAGTGATCAAAGCACACAAAGGTAATAAATATGATTAAATTATTGCTTAGTTTTTTTATTTTGAAATAGAGACTAGAGATAAATAGATATTATGAGATATAACAATAATCTACTATCTATTTGGGTGTGATTTCATAGGTGTAATTGAGGATGAGGATGAGATATGGGGGTCCCTTATGAGGGGATCACTCCATGACATCCTTGGTGAAACTCTATAATCATATGAACCTACTACATTAGAGGACCCCAGTGTACCATTTTCCCCAACTCAAGAAAGTTAGTTTATATTAGTAGGGGAGGAAATGAAGTGGATATGAGCATAGAGGCAAGATTTAAACACCAATAGAGATGGGTGCAAGAGAGGTGTGGTCATGGCAGGTCCTAGTAGAGGAAAGATCTATGCATCTAGATATAGTGATGTAGATGACACATGTACATACAATGACCCTAACCCATATGACACAAGTGTAGGAGTAGGAGAGCGTGACACACATGGTGAATTTAGCCTAGTTGGCATAGATATAGGCATGGATGGCACATTTAGAGGGATAGGTGGAGGGACTAAGATATTAGATGGCCTCTTTATAGTGTACTATTCATAAGACTTAGACCGAGGCCTTTGCAGGTAGTGTGGATAAGCCATGAGATAGACATGATAGAGCCCAGCCAGAGCATTATATATATGATTGTACTAGTTGTATCAAAAACTCATGATATATATATATATATATATATATACATATATACATCTATATATATATATACAATATGTATATATATACATGTATATATGTATATACATGTATATATATGTATATATATACATGTATATACATATATACATGTATGTGTGTGTATATATATACACATGTATATACATGTATATATGTGTGTGTGTATGTGTGTATATGTATGTATGTATATATATATATATATATATATATATATATATATATATACATACATACATACATACATACATACATACATACATACATAGATGTATATGTGTATATATATATATAGACACACATACACACACACACACACACACACACACACACACACACACACACACACACACACACACACACACACACACACACACACACACACACACACACAAACACACACACACATACATACATACATATACACACACACACACACACACACATATATGTGTGTGTGTGTGTGTGTGTGTGTATAGACACACACACACATACATATACATACATACATACATACATACATACATATATATATATATATATATATATATATATATATATATATGATGTATCATTTTGGCATATTGATGTTGATTGTGTATGTTGTTTTCATTTTCCTTGTGGTTGTGGATGCTTTGGATATATTTATTTCTATCACATGTATTTAGTTGTTGTATATGATATAGTAAATATATGAGATGTGGTTTCTTTTCTTGCATTTGTGGAACACATGCATGGTTAAAAAAAAATAGGCAGAAAGACTTGGAAAAATAAAATCAATCAAAATTAATGTACTACACACTATTTCAATTGGGAATTGTGTAATGACAAGAAAAATGACTAAGTATAAAGAACCAAGGGATGGTAAAACAAGATGGTAAAAAGGAATTTATTTTTTAACCAAAGTGAAAGATTTTTACACCAAATTAAAAAAAGTAAAATCATACCAAATCACATTGGGAAGTATGAAAAAAATGTAATAAAATGGAAGGTATGTAAAAGGGCACAAATGCTATTTAAAAAAATTAAATTTATTCAATCAATCATACTATATCATGTTGGGAAGTATAAGAGAAAAATAAAATTCGAAAAATATTGGTCTTAAATTTATCGCACTAATTCAAGCTGAGAAGTATGAAAAAATTCAAGAAATGGTTGTATTCTTACATGCACTTGGAAAATAAGAAGATAAAAGAAAAAGAGAAATTAATCAAGCATAAAACACACTAAATCAAGCTAGGAATCATGTCAATGATGTGTAACTTTATAATCAATCACTTCTTATCTCATATTTTACATACGTAATTTGGTTTGTGACTTGTATTATTAGAAACTTTTGTGAGGAATGTTGGGCCCTATTCATAGTCTTACACTAAAAATCATAAAGAGAACACTACTAGGGTGGAAAAATTAGGATAATCATGTAATAAAGGATGTGGGTAATAATAAGGAAAAAGGTGGTAATTTTCTAGGAATGTTAGGTCGTATCCATGATCTTACGATGTAAATCACAAATGAGATCTCAAGGGGAGTGATCAGTAAAAAAAATATTTCTCAAGATGAAATATGAGGGATATATGGAATGAAAAAGGGAATGTAAAAATAAATACTTAGGCATCTTATGAGAATACCTTAAGAAGTGAGAGGCATATTAAGGACAAGAGAAGACACTAAGTGACTAGTGACCATAAATGTACAAAGGAAACTTATTTGCTATAGGCATAAAGATTTGTATGCAAATAAGTATGCTACTAAGATAAAATAATTAAGGTATATTGGTATAAGGAAAATTAAAATGGACCTACCTTCCCATGATCTATTTCCCATTCTTCAGGAACCCTTACAGTGTTGTTGGTCTACTATGAAGATTGGGTACTTGCATGAGAAAGTAGGTAGCTCTAAATTTTTTATTATTCTCCTCTTCCAATCTACTGGCCTACTATACCCTAAAGGACATTATCTCTATTGTGATGATAACTATGGATTTTGAGCTTCGACTAGAAGAAGGAGATGTGCTGACTAGAAGGAGATGCGCTTTGAATCATGTCTTTGTTGGGAATATTGTCATTGATGTCAAAGGTTTATCATTATTGGTAATAAAGGACCCATTACATTTAATGGTGTTTTTAATATTCATATCTTGGCTAATGTGTGTTAACATTTATTTAATATTAATGTATATATTTTTGGTTGCATATAAGTCAAAAGAGGGCCCATGAAGAAGTCAAAGAGTCATAGGGTAAAAGATGAAAAAGGAATGGGACACATTTTCTCATGAAGAGTCATCTTGAGGAATTTCAAGAGTCACCATGTGAAGACAAATGAGGTTATGGTGCATTTTTCCATGAAGAGACACTCTGATGAATATGAAAAGTCACCAAGATAAAGACAAAAGAGGAAAGGATGCTTTTGCTTATGAAGGGTCACCATATGAATTTTCAAATGCAAGGATATAAAGGGTGATGCAATTATGGCACTTTTTTCCATGAGGATTGAAGGGTAACAAAGGGTGAATGTCAAAGGTCATTTATAAAGCTAAAAATAAAGGCTTGAGAAGCCATTTATAATATCCAAGAGAGTGTATGGTTTGTATTTATTTTCAAAGAGAGAAAAGTAGGAGATATTGTCGAGTGCTATCATTTGTTTAGTAAGCAACATTGAGAGATAGTTGTGTTTTATACACAAGAGGGGTTGGTGATCCTGTGGGTTGATGCTCAAAAATATTTTCAAGGGATTGGTGTTCTTATGGGTTGGTGCTCCTGCATGTTGATTCTTGTAAACTTTGTAATTTGAGTTGGTGCTCATTCATATACTTGAGATTGTTCTCTATGATTTTTCCCACTTTGGGTTTCCACATAAAAATTCTCTCTCTCTCTCTCTCTCTCTCTCTCTCTCTCTCTCTCTCTCTCTCTCTCTCTCTCTCTCTCTCTCTCTCTCTCTCTCTCTCTCTCTCTCACTCACTCACGTGGTGCATATTATTGTTTCAATTTTATTGCATATTTTGAATGTGTGGTTAAGTGGTTAAATAAAATGAATTTGATTAAGAAATAAGATATATAATATACTAATTCCCCCCCCTCTCAGTATATTTCATGCTCAATAATTGGTATCAGAGTAGGTTCCTTTGAAAAGGTTTTATAGCTTGAAGGTAATTTAGGAAAGCATGATGGCTGGATCACATGAAGTTTTTTCTACAAATAAGGCACCTTTATTTGATGGGATAAATTATGTCTTTTAGAGCATAAGGATGAAGACTTATTTGATGGCTCTTGGATTTGACATATGGCAAGAAATGGTAAAGGAATATGAAGAACCATAGACACATGTAACTACTCTGGTAGAAAAGAAGGCAACTGAAAATAATGATAAAGATTTAAATGTTATTTTATGTGGTTTATGTGAATCAAATTTGTTTAAAGTTATGTAATGTAAATATGCTCATAAAACATGGGTAAAAATTTATAATATTTACAAAGGTGATGGAAAGGTTTAGCAGGCCAAGATTCAGACTTTTAGAAGATAGTTTGAGAGTTTGAAGATGGAAAAGGAAGAAAATATAGAAAGTTATATTTTGCATGTTAATAAAATAGTTAATTATATTTAAGGTCTAGGATAAAATTTAGAATAATCAATTATGGTTCAAAATCTTTTGAGATCTCTACCATTGAGATATGATGCAAAAGTATTGCAATTGAAGAGATGAAGAATTTAGCCAAGCTAAAGATGGATGAGCTACATGGTATTCTTACAACATATGAGATGCAAACCAAATAAGAGAAACCCTCAAAGAGAGAAGATGATTTTAAGACATGAAAGAAAGAGAAGTCTAAGATTCAGGAATCAAGTGATAGTTCTAGCGATGATGAATATGAAAACAGAGCTCTATTCATTCACAAGCAGAAAAAGAGCAATGATAAATATCAAGAAAAATTACCTTTTAAATGTTTTAATTATGGAAAGATTGGAAATTTTGTAGCTAAGGGCATAGATAATGGAAATGGTGAAAATTAAAAATGAAAGTCTACATACAATAATAGTTTCAAAGGAAAATTCAAGAAGGGATTCGAGAAGAAGAGTTTGTATTCTAAATATCTTAGCTCAGTTAAAGATAGTGGTGTCAGTGATTTAGAAGAAGAGATTATATTCATGGCCATACATGAAGATGCCTTTAAAATAAAAAGTACCTATGATCAAAAATAATAACAAGATGAAGCTAAAGTGAATCTATAAATATAACTCTTTTATGCCTTAGAAGAGTTAAAATCTCTTAAGAAGAAGAATCGAAGACTAAAGCTCTAGATTGAAAAAAATGAAAAGTAGTCAAAAGAAACAATTCAAGATCTACAAGCACACTTTGAAGAAGCCAAGAATAATAAAGATGATCTAATGGAACAATTACAAAAATTAATTAAAGAATTTGAAAGTTATGTTATTGAAATTACTTCTTTAAAAGTATATCTCGAGAAAATAAATAAAGCAATCAATGATAGAGAAGCCAATGATTCAAAATTTGAGAATAGCACTAATATTTTGAATAATATATTAGAAAGTCAAAGATAAATATTAGATAAGATAGGTATCATATTTTAAAAATAAAAAAGGGGAGGCCACTACTTTCATAGACAAGGAAAAAGGAAAGATTTATGCTAAAGCTCTTACAAAATAAGAAATCAAAAGGGAGGAAGTTAATAATACAAAGGACATCTCAAATAAAGAAGGTTGGAAAGAATAGAGCTGAAAAAGGAAATCAATTCAGAGATACACAAATAGGTTCTATTTTATGGTTACTATTTTTATTGTAATGGATATGGTCATAAGAGAATAGAATGTCAAAAAAGGACTAACAATCTCATAAATAAGGAGAAGGAAAGTCATGTAGAGTCAAGTAGAAGCCACAACTTTTTTTCTCCTCTATCAGGATTTAATGAAGAATCCATAATATTTTATATGTGTGAAACCTTTAGAAACATATCCTAATATTGTATAAGTGTGTCCGAGTTAGTCAAGAAGGACTAGAGTTTCAAGGCTCCATTCATCAAGAAAAAAGTTTAGACAGGGTTATGGTAGAAAAAACAACCTAAAAAATTTATGTTGTTACAAATAGCTTTGCATGCAAGAAATGAAAAAAATACATGATTCATTGATAGTGGATGTATGAGGCACATGAGAAGAGACAAAATAAATTTCATAACCTTGAAAAATATCAATGGTGGCATAGTGAAATTTGGAGATAATACTATTGCCAGAATTGTCATAAAAGGTACACTAAGTTTGGATAAAGGTAGAACTAAAACTGAAAATGTTTTATGTGTAGAAGGTCTTAAGAATACTATTTTGAGTGTAATTAAAATGTGTAATTAGGGAAACACACTAAATTTTTATGCAGAAGGTTGTGAAATAAGGATAAAATATTTAGATGTGTTGATTGTAAATGATTGGAGAATAGATAATAATTTATATATGTTATCAAACATCAAAGGTCAAAGATATTGTTTGAGCTAGATTAAATAAATTTGGCTATGGAATAGGAGAATGGGTCACATAAATTTTTAAAATCTTTTCAACATCATCAAAAATCAAGCAGTCAAAAATCTTCCAAAGATTACAAAGCCATTTGACACACTTTGTGAACCTTATCAGCATGGGAATCAGGGTAGAAGGTGGTTCAAAACAAAAGAGTACTCAACCACTTAGATGTTAGATCTTGTTCACACTAATTTTTATGGACCTATGAGAACTCAAAGTACTTAAGGTGAGAAATATTTCATGTTGCTTATTGATTATTTTTCATGTATGGCTTGGGTAATGATTTTAAAGAAAAAATCAGAAGCTTTCAGACATTTCAAAACATTCAAAGCATTAGTTGAAAATGAAACCAGTTTAAAAATTAAGTGTATAAGATCATATCAAGGAGGAGAATTCATGTCAAATCAATTTATTGAGTTTTTTGAATACCATGGAATCAAGAGACATTATTCAGTAGCCAGAACTCCATACAAAAATAGAGTAGTTGAGTAGAGAAATAGAATAATTCAAGAGATGGCAAGGACAATGCTAAATGAATCCAATATACTAGATAAATATTAGAGACAATTAGTGGCTACAATAAAACATATTCAAAATAGAGAATTATTAAGATACCATAGTGACAAGACTCCTTATGATCTATGGAAAGACAAACTAGCAATAGTTGATTATTTTAGAGTTTCTCAATAGCAAATGCTTCATAAAGAGAACCGACAAAAAACTTGGGAAGTTTGAATCCAGAGTAGATGAAGGTATATTTATTGGTTATTGTTTAAAAAGTAAAGCTTATAAGTGTTATTACAAAATAACCAAGAATTTTTTTGAAAGTGCAAGTGTCAGGATATAACAAGATGTAATAGAAAGAATCAGTGATCTAGTAGACATTCCTGAAATCATTCAAGAGGAAGATTTTGAAGACTTAGATGATGATGAGGAGAATGATAAAAGGGACACCAAAAATTCAACCAAATATGTTTAAATAAATCATAATGAAATTGACATCATTATGAACATAAATGAAGGAATTCACACAAGAAGAATGATGGTAAGTGAATCTGAGCAAGTTAATTTCTCTTTGTTATCCAATATTTAGCCTAGAACATTTTTAGAAACTAGACATGATAAGCACTGGGTTAAGGCTATAGATGAAGAATTAAATTAGATAGAAAAGAATGGTACTTGGGAATTAGTGCCTAAACCAAAAGATCACAATGTGTTAGGAACAACATGGGTTTATAGAAATAAGTTGAATGAAAATGGAGAAGTGATAAGGAATAAAGAAAGATTAGTATGTAAAGGATATGCTCAAATTGAGGGAATAGATTTTGAAGAAACTTTTACACCAGTGGTAAGGTTAGAGTCTATTAGAATGTTTCTTACATATGTAGTGCTTAAAATTTTCAAAGTGTTTTAGATGGATGTCAAATTTGCCTTCATAAATAGGAATCTAGAAGAAGAGATCTAAATTGAGCATCATGAGGGATTTTTTCTTTCAAATATTAGTATCCATGCATGCAGATTGAAGAAAGCATTGTATGGATTGAAATAAGCTCTCAGAGCTTGGTATCCAAGACTTGATAATTACCTGTAGGATCAGATTTGGTGATAATAATCTATACATCAAAATAGAAGGTTAGTATCAATTGATTGTTGTGGTATATTTTGATGACATCTTTTTTAGAGGAAACATTGAAAAATGATAAAAGATTTTTCTAATAATATGTAAAAATAATTTGACATGTCTATGCTTGGAGAATTGTCATTTTTCTTAGGATTGCAAATATTTTAGTTAGATAAAGGAATTTTCATATCTCAAAGTAAATATGCCAAGGAAATGTTGAATAAATTTGGTTTTAAGGATTGTGCACAAATTGGCACACTAATGTGTATAGGAAATAATGTAAGGATGAAGATTCACCTATTGCAGATCAATCATTGTATAGATCTATGATTGGTAGATTTTTATATTTGATAGCATCAAGGCTAGACATCATGCATGTAGTAGGTATGGTTACAAGATATCAATCATCTCTAAAAGATAGTCATGTTTAGTTATTGATGATAATATTTAGATATATCAAGGGGACATTGGATTATGGATTATGGTATCCCATAGGTAGAGATTTCACTTTGGTTGCTTATACAGATTCAGATTGGGCAGGGTGCTTGGATGATAGAAAGAGTACAAGCGGTGGAGATTTCTTCCTTGGTGATAGCTTAGTATCATGGATAAGCAAGAAGCAAAATTCAATATCACTTTCTACATATAAATTAGAATATATTACAAAAGTATTATGTTTTACTCAAGTACTTTGGATGAAGCAAACTTTAGATGATATCTGATGAAACTATTTATATTTTTTGTGACAACATAAGTATTATTAATATTTTGAATAATCTAGTGATGCATTTAAGAACAAAACATATTCCCATTAGATATCACTTCTTGAGATAGTAGGTTATATATAAATAGATTAAGATGGAGTATATCAGTACTATAGAATATATCGTAGATAGTTTCACAAAGGCACTACTAAAAGACACATTTGAGTATCTATGGGAGAAGTTTGGAGTAATTTCTTTTACTTCCTACCATTGAGGTTAGCATCAATTGAGGGGGATCTAAGTGTTAGCTCCAAGTAGTCCCTTTGACATTGATTTCAAAGGGGGAGAATAATAGGTACAGGTATAGGTACAAGTGAAAAAATAGGTACATGGAATAGGTATAAGTTGCTATAGTAAGGGGGAGTTACTGTATGTTTTTTAGATGGTAGTCTGTGTAGGTTTCAGGATGTGGTAGTTTCATTTTGAGGTTGCCATTAATGACAAAGGGGGATATTGTTGGAAATATTGTCATTGATGTCAAAGGTCTAACATTATTGGTGATAAAGGCCCCATTAGATTTAGTGGTGTATTTAATATTCATATCTTAGCTAATGTGTGTTAATATTTATTTAATATTAATGAATATATTTTTGGTTGCATATAAGTCAAAAGAGGGCCCATGGAGAAGTCAAAGTGTCATGGGGTAAAAGACAAAATATGAATGGGATGCATTTTCTCATGAAGATTCATCTTGAGGAATTCCAAGAGTCACCATGTGAAGACAAAAGAGGGTATGGTGAATTTTTCCATGAAGGGACACTGAGGAATACAAAAAGTCACCAAGATAAAGACAAAAGAGGAAAGGATGCTTTTTCTTATGAAGGGTCACCATATGAATTTTCAAATGCAAGGATATGAAGGGTCATGTAATTTTTTCACCAT
Source organism: Torreya grandis (assembly GCA_037957365.1). NCBI lineage: Eukaryota > Viridiplantae > Streptophyta > Pinopsida > Cupressales > Taxaceae > Torreya > Torreya grandis. The sequence continues at coordinate 768,057 of JARHVA010007027.1, forward strand.
TTTCCATGAGGATTGAAGGGTCACAAAGGGTGAATGCCAAAATTAATTTGGAAAGATATAAATAAAGGCTTGAGAAGCCATTTGTAATATGTAAGACAGTGCATGGTTTGTATTTGTTTTCAAAGAGAGAAAATTAGGAGATATTGTAGAGTTATTTCATTTGTTATGTAAGCAACATTGAGATATAGTTGTGTTTTATACATAAGAGGGGTTGGTTGGTGCTCATGTGGGTTGGTGCTCACAAATCTTTAAAAGGAGTTGGTGCTCCTATGGGTTGGTTCTCACAAATAGTTGTTATGTTGGTGCTTGGAAAAGGGGTTAGTGCTCCTACAAGTTGGTGCTCATTCATATACTTGATAGTTTTCTCCATGGTTTTTCCCACTTTGGGTTTCCACATAAAAATCTGCTCTCTCTCTCTCTCTCTCTCTCTCTCTCTCTCTCTCTCTCTCTCTCTCTCTCTCTCTCTCTCTCTCTCTCTCTCTCTCTCTCTCTCTCTCTCTCTCTCTCTCTCTCTCTCTCTCTCTCTCTCTCTCTCTCTCGTGTGGTGCATATTATTGTTTTAGTTTTATTGCCTAGTTTAATTAAGAAATAAGATATATAATATATTGATTCACCCCCCTCTCAATAAATTTTGTGCTTAATAGTCTTTTAATGTGATTTGACTTTTAAGATTATTTTTTCCTTTTATATCATTACCTTTATAAAAATGATTTTGCTTTTAAATTTTTATGGATCTTTAAGATTCCTCCTCCATATGGATTCAAAATGATCAATAATGAGATATGTATTGATACACATGAATGGGATTTATGCTAAGGCTAAAGGAATATAAGTAACCAAAAACAAATACTATGACACTTAGGCTTAACAATGAACTAGCATGTGCTCTCAAGTCTCAACCTTGTATATGCTTAGCTTGCAAAAAGAAAGAAGGAAAAAAAAGAGATCCCAAGTGGACTAGCGAAAGGAAAGTATAATGAGATACATTATTTTCTAACCGACCACATGGTAAAATGAGACAAGGACCAAAGGGAATATGGTTTGTATAACCAAGTCATAATAATAATTATCTTTGAAAAATAGAGATAAGAAAGAAAACAATCATGAAGACACAAGAAGGGTGTTTTGAGAAAAAATTGAGAAATATAGAGGAATAAATGATGAATAAAGAGAATCATATGCAAATATAAATAAAAATATAATCAAGATATAGTACCAAAAAGTAAAGAATAACCATGAAATAAAAATATGAATTTGGCACAATGTCAAATGATATAACAAATAGATAAAAATAAACTTAGATCACATGTATAATCAAAATGTAAATGTAAAGGCACCATTAATGTCCTCATAAATACTAATAAATCCACCCACACACATTATCCAAGATATCAAATATATCTCTATGAAGATGAATACAAACTGTAGCTAATATCTTATTAATCTTCAGTGAAAACTGGGAAAAGACTTGTCTTCTAATATCCTCATCTAAAAAATAATAATACCCAATGGATCATGCTAAGTAAAATCAAGAAAGGGATTCTTGGGAGAATGTGCTAGAGAAAGCTCTATTTGAGATGTAGGAATCATCAGTAGAGAAGGATCCATAGGTGAAGGACTCATGAGTGGAGAAAGATCCATAGGTGAGGGAAGGTCCACAGGTGAAAGAATTATGGGTGGAGGCATAGAAGGTGATGAAGGGACCATAGGAGGGGATGGATCCACTAGAGGTGGAGCCATAGGAGAAGAAGGATAATAATTATTATGGTAATAACCTATGGGAATAATGGAAAAAGGTCCAAAAATATTTATAAGGTGATCCTTAAGGTTTTGTTGAAGGATGTGACAATGATCAGTGTGATGGGTTCCATATTGGTGCCACAGACATTACACCTCACCATACGTAGGCATATATTCAAGTATAACCTATAGGAGAGGTAGGGATTTGTCTAAGGAAATGGAAGAAGGATGCAAAGTATCAATATGTTGTTTAAGCTTGTGATAATAGGTAGAAGAATGATTATCTATCCCATAGAAGTAACAAATATGCTTGGGGGTAATCTTAGGAGAATCACTCACAAAAGGAGGTATAATAGAAGTGGAAGAAGTCAGAGAGGACTAATTGGCCCATTTAGTGGGAAAAAAATCCATATTCCTCAAGGGAAGAAAACCATCACCAAAGGAAGGTGGTGATGGAGGAGGAATAAAATAAGGATCAATAGAAGGTGTAATGGGATGAGAAGTAGGGGTAGGCTCAGTAAGCATAGGATTAGGAATACTCTTAGCTATAATAGGAGAAATAATGGGCTCAACTATAGTAGGAGAAAGAATGATCTCCAATAAAGTCTCTAATAAGGGAGGAGAGGAATCTATAGATGTTATAAGAAAGGTAACACTAATCTTAGGGTTAAAACCAACTATGGTGATCAAAGTGCCTAGCAAAGTAGTAAGGCTTGATCATAGCATGATTTATGAGCATACTCCTATATGAGGATCCTCAAAAACTATAGGTGTTGACACCATCTCTACCCTACAATAAAGAGGGAAAATGATAAAATTAACAACTTTAAATGAATGAAAATAGGAAGATATATGAAAAACCTCAAGTAAAGAATAACAATAATAGACAATCTTGACATCACTAGCCTATACAAGACCACCTAAGAACAGATCATCTAAGAAATAACCATCATCATAATCTAGGGTATGAAAATCAATGACATAAGTTGGGATTACCTTATCATCTGAGGAAGTGTGGTTAATATAATGTTGAGTCCTAGTCAAGACTATATGAATATCATCATAAGGAGGCTACCACAAATGAGGTTACAAATAAGCAAGAAGTTGTGAGATGAGGTCAGGTGAGATATCAAAAGTTTTATTCTTTAGATTAATCTCATTTATCTCATGATCATAAAAATGTAATAGGTGAGGAATAATTTTCCAAATGAGTTTGAGATTCCCATTATAACCTTGGGTTGAATTAATAGGAAAGTTAAGATGCCGAGATTCATGGAATAAAATGCTAGACAAAGGTTTAAGAGTAGGAATCTTGAAGACAGCATAGTCTTGAAATTGATTAAAATTCTAAGGGTTAATATCACCATAAATCCTATAAATGGATCCATTATGAGGGCATTTAATTCATTGGTAGGTAGAATAAGTGATGGCTCTCTTACGGTGAGTCAACAGCCTACCAAGAAAGATGTTACAAGAAATGAGAAAGTTAAATATCATCACCTTCATGTAAATAATGACATGTGGGATAGTAATGAGAAGCCACACACAATCTAGAGGATTTATTTACATTCTATCATATCCTTGGTAGGTGATATATGTAGACTTGAGATTGCATTTTAAATATCCAAGGGTCTTAATGAAGTTAAGAGAAGAAATGCAGGTGCCATAACCCTCATCTTGAATATTGCCTATTTGAACACTAATGAATAATGAAGGATCATCTACATGAAGTGAACTCTCATCAAGAATCATAGAAGCTATGGTAAATTTTAAGGAAATATAAGTGTCTAAGTTTCATCAACATTGATAGACATATATTCATATTGTTATAATATACTATCCTTCAATCCAGATAAGGTTACCTCCCATCCTACTAGAGGAGGATGAAGGACTTTCATCTTGAATAATAGTTGCATAATATGGTTTCTATGACATGGAAATTTCTTCATAATCTCAAGGAATGGAATCTAGGATGGGAGATTAGTGAGTTTCACGATGGGATCCCACTCATCATATCCTATAAGAAGGTTGTTAGAAATAAATGCATAGTCGTTAAGAAGGTCTTTAAAAGGAGGAGCCAAAGTGTATTGAAATTTATGTTGATAAGAAGAGGATGGTTTAGAACAAGTATTAAAACCATGTTATGATGATGAAATAGATTGTTCAAGTTGATTTTGAGAATTGGTAGAAGTGTTAGTAGAAATTTGATTATCATTAGTGTTAGAAGATGTTGGAAGAGTGGTAGAAATAGAAAACTAAGTGTTATCCAAGGGAGAATCAAAAATTGAATCATCAAAAGTAATAAGGTCATCTTGCCCCACTTCATTTAAATGAGTTGGAGAAGGATCCTATATAACAAGATATGTTATAGATGAAGGAAGAATGTAGATAGGTTGGGAATCCATAAAAGCAACCTCTGGTGTGAATTCTTTCATTTATGTCCCTAATGATGTCACTTTCATTATGATTTATTTAAAACATATTTGGATGAATTTTTTGTGTCCTTTTTATCCTTCTTCTCATCATCATCTAATTCTTCAAAATCTTCCTCTTGAATGATTTTAGGAATGTCTACTGGATCAATAATTCTTTGTGTTCCCATCTTGTTCTATCCTGACACTTATACTTTCAAAAAATTTCTTGGTTATTTTGTAATAAAATTTATAAGCTTTACTTTTTTTAAAATAACCAATAAATATACCTTCATCTACTCTGGATTCAAACTTCCCAAGTTTTTTGTTGGTTCTCTTTATGAAGCATTTGCTACTGAAAAACTCTAAAATAATCAACTATGCTAGTTTGTCTTTCCATAGCTCATAAGGAGTCTTGCCACTATTGAATCTTGGTAATTCTCTATTTTGAATATGTATTATTGTAGAAAATACTTGTCTCTAATATTTATCTAGTATATTGGATTCATTTAGCATTGTCCTTGCCATCTCTTGAATTATTCTGTTTCTCTACTCAACTACTCTATTTTGCTATGGAGTTCTAGTTGCTGAATAATGTCTCTTCATTCCATGGTATTCACAAAACTCAATAAATTGATTTGACATGAATTATCCTCCTTGATATGATCTTAGACACTTAATTTTTAAACTAGTTTCATTTTCAACTAATGCTTTGAATGTTTTGAAATGTCTGAAAGCTTCTAATTTTTTCTTTAAAAACATTACCCAAGCCATACATGAAAAATCATCAATAAGCAGCATGAAATATTTCTCACCTTAAGTACTTTAAGTTCTCATAGGTCCATAAAAAATAGTGTAACAAGGTCTAACATCTGAGTGGTTGAGTACTCTTTTGTTTTGAACCACCTTCTGCCCTAATT